>CM061243.1:89512935-90062935 GCA_030848705.1 Heracleum sosnowskyi
GCGAGCATTTAAATCCTCTTAAAAGACAGATTAAAATGGAAAAACAGTGTTTGGGAACCTCTTTTTGATTTAAAATAATTAATAATACAACTTAGAGTATCCTTCGTAATTATTAAAGGTCGAGGATAAACTTTAAATAACATTTCTCACTTTTAAAACATCCTAAAAGTATTTAATAAATAATCGAATAATATTTATTAAATAAGTAAACCTTAAACGAATATTCGAAAATAATATTCATTAAGTAAATAATGATTAAATGAATATTCAAAATAATATTCATTAAATAAATAAGGATTAAATGAATATTCAAAATAATATTCATTAAATAAATAAACCTCAAATGAATATTCAAAAATAATATTCATTAAATAAATAAGGATTAAATGAATATTCAAAATAATATTCATTAAATAAATAAATCTTAAATGAATATTCAAAAATGATATTCATTAAATAAATCAACCTTAAATGAATATTCAAAAATAATATTCATTAAATAAATAATCATCGAATAATAGTTACCCGATATCTTTATCGGAAAAATAACAGTTTATTATCACAATTCACAACAACAGTAAGTATAGGTTTCGAAAACTTGCCTGGTGGTGAGGTAGGGGTAGTGTGCATCGGGTTAATCCGGTGATCTATACATAGTCAAAATATCCGAGATTAATCACCTAATACTTTTATGAAACTAAGTATGTACTATCTCAAGTAAACAGGTTCAGTTTCAAGTTAACGCTTTTAAGAACTTCCACTCGCGCATGCTCGCTCACGCATTTTTATAAAATTCAGATTTAATCCTTTCAACACGAAATCTTTTCGAGGGTCTTCCTAAACGTACCTATCATGTTAAAATAAAGTTTCACATTCTAATAAGTCGATTAAGGGGTTTGATCATTGCCTCAAAGTTGGCTAAGTGGTATAGTTTGGTTTCGCGAAACATCCTTTACTAAAATACTTGTTTCTCCTAAACCGTAAATCGGATTCACATGATTCTTGCACCAAAACGAACCTAGAAACGAGACCTACACTATAATGGGCAGTGGTGATCTTGGACAGAAGTCATTATGTTCGAATATCACAAACAAAACAAGGTTAAGGAAAATCGAGCATTATAACGGCTATGTTTTAATGATTCCAAAGTTTAATCATAAACTTTACATGATCAATCCAACCAAATCATCAAGTCAATTCCTCAACATCATTACTAATCCATAATCATCATCAACCATAGTCAAAACCAACATCTACTTATTCATCCTCAAAACAACATCAAACTTTCATCAAAATCAATCAATCATTCTTATGATCATACTAACTAAACTATACTTAAAACTAAACATATAAATCCATTTATAACTAAGGGTTTCAAGAGTTTATACCTTCCTTGATGCTTGATGTATACTAACAATAGTTTATAATCCTTCATTGAGCTTTGAATAAACCTTAACAAGCTTAATCCTTAAGAACAAAATCAAGAACACAAAAGATTACTATTCATTTCACTATTCACTCTCATCTTCAATCAAGGATTTGAATATGTTAACCTCAATGGATGATGCTAAGATTAAGAGAATACCTTAGTTTGGAAATATGGAAGCTTTAGAATCCAAGATCATGATTTATGGATGAGTGGAAGATGATCTTTGAAAAATGTATCCTTGATTTGAAGAAATGGCCGAATGTATGTTTGTTGGGATTTATGGGTGATAGCATAGAAACAACTTAACTTTGTACATACTTAATTTTTTAATTAAATAGAACATACTGTCACAGCCAAAGTATGTTCTTGTAATCAGTATGCAATGTCATTTTAGTTGTGTAATTTGAAAGAAGTTCACTTGCTGTGTTCAAGCCTCAAAGAATGCATATTAGATGACAACATGAATAAAGGTACTGTCATAAGCATTGACAGTAAGATTACAAGAAGACAGAATGTTGCAAGTCACGACAGCATATTCACTCTGACAGCAACATTGGCGGAAGACTATGCGATAGCAACTTTAGCCCTCGACATCAAGTTTGGAAACCTCGACAGCACTCTATGCGGGGAACTCATACTGTCACCAAAAGAACATTCCTGTGACAGCAAGCTTTGCGGCAAAAGTAACTGTCTCGAGAAAGATCCTTGTTCTAGGTATCTTCTCAGTCAAATCCCGTGACAGTTTCAATGTTCAAGAAACAGGCGTGTTGTAGTATCCCTAAGCTGCACCAAGTCTGTAAGACTACGACAGAAGCTTCAAGCACTACAAAACAAAAGCGAATCAATTCAAGAGCAGGGTCAAGTCTCTATTTGCTGAATTGTTTTAGCTGGAAATAGAATGAATCTAGGTTGCTTTCTTTGTATTGTATATCTGACATGTTAGCAATTTAGGAAAGTCACATGGGTAGACAGTTTGTAAGAAGCTGCCACTTGATAATGACAGTAGCTTCATAAACTCGTGTTGACAGTGAAAGGATTAGTATATACTTAGACTGTCAATTCATTCTAGAAGTAAAACGAAAGCAAGCAGTATCTTGAAGAAAACAGAAGCTCAAGATTTCGCTCTTGAGGTTGTAGCAACACTTTGCAAAATAAATAAAAACATTTATTTTGTGAAACTTGTCTTTAGATCATACTGTTTGTAAATGCATACATATTACTGATAACATTAAATCTTAGTTTTGGTTGTTGAAATTGAGACTGAATTTTATCAGTATTGCATTCATCCCCCCCCCCCTTCTGCAATACACAAGGACCAACAACTGGTATCAGAGCTAACAGATTAACATACATATCTGATATCACGACGACAATGCAGAAATCAAACAGTATCAAGATCCCAGCTTTTGATAAAGAAAACTACAGCATTTGGAAAAGAAAGATCTTGTTGTTTATCAAAGCTGCGAATCCACTATACCCAGGTATTCTCGAGAATGGTCCTTTCATTCCAAGGAAGGAAATTGAAGCCACAACAGTAAATGGTGAAATTGAATGTCAAGTACTATGACAGAAAGGAAAGGAATTGAATGTCAAGTTCCTGCTTACACTGCCTGATCACCTTGAACACAAGACAACAGCCATACGAGAAGGAAGAGATCTCAACAATATAACCTTTGAGACACTTTATGGCATTCTGAAATCCTATGAACTTGAACTATTTCAAAATAGAGCCATACAGAGTGGAACAAGGAACAAGATGGCTAATATGTCAAGTGCCCTAGTAGCACATGTGCCAAGGATCACACAGCCAAGTGAAGTACTACAAATCACACAACCAACACCTGTACAATCCTTGAAGATAGAAGAGGTTGTTGAAGATGATGAGAAAGTAGTACTGCAACTCAAGGATGTTGAAGATGAAGACTTTTACACAATGGAGGAACTGGAAAGCATGGACAATCCTACTATGGCTTACATGGCCAAAAAGTTCAAGAACTTTAGGTTCAAGAAGGATAGGCCATACAAGCCCCAAGGCCAAGCATCCAAGTTCAACAGAGGAAGATCATCAAATGTTGCTGTGGGAAGTTCAACCAAAGGAGGATACAAGACTGGATTTGTGGATAGGTCAAAATTCAAGTGTTACAACTGTGGTTAACCTGGTCATTTTGCTACTGAATGCAAAAGACCCAAACAGGTTCAGAGGTTTGAAAAAAGAACTGGTGGATACTCTAAGAAGAATCAAGGTAGAGCCTATGTGGCTGAAGGAAAGTGTTGGGATGAGACTGATGATGAAGAAGAAGAAGAAGAATATGTCAACCTAGCTCTCATGGCTAGCACTGATGAAGTAGCATCAACATCTTCAAGTCAGGTACCTTCACTTGTCTTACTTGATATGTCCACTGATGAGTATAAGAAAACCATTAAAGACTTAAGTGCTGAAATGTTCAATGTTTATACTAGCTTATCTGCTGCTAATGAGGAAATCACTAGGCTGAGTAAGCTAAATGAAACACTAAAGTCTGAAAATGAATCTCTTGTTCTCAAAACCAGTTCACTAGACTCTTTAGCTCAGGAGAATGCTAGACTTAAAAATGAATTAAAATGTGCTAAAGAGGTTGAGGAATTCCTGAGGAATGAAATTGCTGAAAATGAATTCAAGATTAAAGCTTATAAAAACTCATCAAAGATAGTTCAGGATTACAATGATAAGCATACAGAAAATCAGACAGTTGGTATAGGTTTTTCATATGGTAGAAGACCTGGAAAGGAAACTGTGATTCAAGATTGTTCCGGAAATGCTGATGTCAAACCCACCATTCTCAAGAAGGTTAAAACTCCTATTTTCAAAGATGCAGAAATTGAGTTTGATGAAGAAGCCATGCTCATCAAACAAGAAATTCTTGATGAGGATGAAGGTGTTGACAGCACATCCAAGGATGGAAAGCATACTGTCACAATCCCCAAGACAGTAAACTTACCAAGCAATCAGACAGTAAGTTCAAAAGATGCTGTCATAGTTGGCAAGACAGTATCTTCCAAAGATGCTGTCAAGAATGTTTCCAAGACAGTAGCTTCCAAACCTTCTGTCAAGATAGTTGGAATAAAAGGTACTGTCAAGGAAAGTTCGACAACAACTTCTGAACACACTGTCAATCCAGTAACTCCCAAGTCTAAGAATAGGAATGGTAAGGTAGGTGTCAATAAAGGAAATGGATACACTAATGTTAGAGGTGCTTCTAGGAAACTATGCAATAACTGTGGATCTTCACATCATTTAACACACGTTTGTAAGAACCCAATTGAGGATAAGATCAATGCTACTGAACTCAATGGTAACTTACACAGAACCCCTCTTATGCATAGAACTATGAGTGTCTGTAATAACATTGAATGTATGCCATGCAAGATCACTGCCATGAGTACATGCTTTAACTTACCTATTCTCACTACTGAAAAATGTTCATACATGCACACTGTTGAGACTTCTGAGCCTGCTGGCAACAGCAAAAAGGCTTCATCCACTAAGAAAAGGATCAAGTCCAATTATAAACCTAAGTGGGTGAAAAGAGAAGTCAAACAAGAGGTTTTTGATGATGCTTGTGATTTTATGACTGGAAGAAACTCAGGAGACACTAAAACTGCAGGACCCAACAAGGATTGGGTACCATATGCAACCTAAACACATTCTGTTTTGCAGGGCAAGAAGAAAGATCAAGTCATGTGGATCATTGACAGTGGTTGCTCAAGACACATGATAGGTGATAAAGCCCTGCTATCACACTATGTAGAGAAAGTTGGCCCAATCATAACCTTTGGAGACAACAGCAAGGGTTACACATTGGGATATGGCTGTCTGGAAATTGGAAATGTTGTCATTGAAGACATTGCCCTTGTGGATGGATTGAAGCACAATCTACTCAGTGTCAGACAATTCAGTGACAGGGGATTCAAGGTTGATTTTGATATGATGATGTGTAACATCTATCACAAGAAGGATGGGAGCCTCTCCTTAGGTTTCACCAGTCTACTCTCAGTTTTAAAGTAAATTATGGAAAACAAAGTAGGAATAATAGAGTACAGGCCAAAAGTCTCGTGTGAATCTCACCTTAGAGATGAAGTGGAAGTCCTGTTTGATGAACTTGAAGACCTGCTTCATGAGGAAGATGAACAGTCTCAAGCCCTTCAAGCACAGGAAGAGGAAAAATGGAAGATTCAAGAGGAAGAACTTCAGGCACTTCTCAAGGCAGAAGGTCGCTCTGAAGAGGAGATTAGGAAAGAAATATTAGAATTAGTTGATAAAATCATAAACTGATGTACTCAATGCTATATTTAAATGATTTTATTAATGAAAATAAAATTTATTGATGTTTTGTTTATTGAGTTTTATTTCGTCTGTGTTAATTGCATAGCATCTATGTTCAAAAGATTAAATTGCTAAATCCACACTCTGTTAATTTTAGGTTAAGTTTATGAATAAAGCATTCTGGTAAGTTCATGACAGAAATAATACCCAAACTAAGTTGCTGTCATTAAGAAGGATACTGTCATGTGTCTCTTGACAGCAAACTTCTTGACAGCAGGGAAAGACTTTCTGTCAAGACTTTTACAAGATACTGTCATTCAGATGCTTAACGGTGACATCATGTTTTTGCACCATAGTTGCTGTCGCGCAAAACCTACTGTCACCACCGCTTATAACTGACAGATTGTTTCTAGCGTACAGGTTACTGTCACGAATAGTGGACCGTTGAAATTGGATATTCATCCCACGTTTGACAGTGAATAACGGGCAGTAACTCACGTGTTGTGTGAGAGGGTTAAGACACGTTCTTTAAACCCGCTTTTTGTGCACCAACGTTTGAGATACCCCTTTTTATTCCCCAGTTACTCAGACATATCATTCTTATCAAACTCAAGGCAAAACACTTTTCTCCAAGCAAAAAGTTACTTTCCTAGTTTCTTCTTTTCTTGAATCTCCATGGCCCCCAAACAGACTCTCTCTCAAACAAACTTTGCTGGTATCTTTTCGCCCAATGATGCTGGTGAAGGTTTCAAAGGACTAGTGTTTTTCTTGAACAAGTCCTATCTTGGTTCTGCCATTACCTCAACACCCATTCTCGACCTAGACAGAATTGAGGCATTTTGGCAAACTGTTGTTGCTCAAACAGAGGGTGAAAACCCATGTATTCAATTCACAATCAATGGGCAACACTACATTCTTACAGCTGAGGTCATCAACACTGCTCTTGGAATTACACTTCAAGAAGGCCGACATTTTGCTGAACTTGCTAATGATGACACTCTCAAGAAGCTCTTCTTGAAGATTGGGTATGCAGGCCCTATTCTCGAGGAGGGAACAACCAAATGGTATCCATCTGGTGAAATGGATTGGAAGCATCTGAGAAATGAGTGGAGTATGATTTTTGATGTGATGGTCAAGGTGTTCTCTACCAAGTCCACTGGCTGGAATGGAATACCCTCCTACATCAAGAAACTGACACATTCTCTTGTCCATGGATACAAAGTGAATGTTGGAGCTCTCCTCATGGCACACCTCAGGGCTGCCATAGGTAAGAAGGTATCAATCTACCCACGTTTTCTTATGATGTGCATCAACTCTTTCTGTGATTTTAATAATGATGCCCCTCGTTTAGAGGCTTGCTCTGTTTTGAAAAAGAACACACACACACACACTGTTATCTTCACAGAATCTCAATGCACATATTCCACTTTGTTTCACTCAGCACATGGTTGATCAAGTGTTCAACCTTGATTTTCCATTACCTTCTGGTTATGAATCTTTCACTCGTGCGAATGAAACTGAATTAGACCCAAATTCAGTTAACCCGCATTCAACACCATACACTCATCCTAGGCTCTCTAGACTTCCCAAAGCCCAAAGAGAAGCCTTACAAGAATCCAGGAAACGACCCTTAGAAGCTGATGTTGGTGGTAGCTCTGTTAGTCAAGAGGGAGACACTGCACCTAGTGCAGCAAATAAGGAGGATAGTCAAACAGAACCCCCAGTGGTTCCCCCTGAACCTAAGAAGAAGAAATCTAGGAGGACCAAAACCACTGTTAGCCAAGTTGTAGTTTCTCAACAAACTGTGGTTCCTGAAAGGGATTCAAACACCTCCCTAGATGTGCCTTCTAAACAAGGTGCATCTATTGAAATTGGCCTGTCTCCCAAGGCACCCTGTACAGAGTCTGCTCAAACTCATGGTTCACAACCTGAGGAACCCCCACTTGAAGAAACACACAGTGAGTTAGGGCACAGTGAGGACTTCTCTATTCCTTTTGATGGTTCACATATTTCTCCTGTGAATCAGCCCCCACTCTCTGCTACACTTTCACCTTCTTCCTTCCCTAAACATTCTTTTGTTTCTTCTCCAAAACCTAGAGAAGGGGACAATCCCAACCCTTCAGGTTTTGATCATCCATCTCCAATCATGGATGAGCCCCCATCTAGTGGTCCACAAGAACCCATTTCTCAAAGTGAAATGGATACCACTCCTCCAAACACTGAGCTAGGGCAAAGTGGTATTTTGTCAGAAAATGAAACAGCCAACACTTTGTCTGAACTCCAAGGAGCATCTTACCTTCAGGAAGATGCTGTCACAGCCTCTGTTGCTGTCAACGACACTGGAAATGTTGCTGTCTTGGACAAAGCTGCTGTCATGGGTGGAGAGAAAGATACTATCAACACAGAACCTACTGTCACTCCATATCCCAATGATGCTGTCATGCCAGAACCTGCTGTCCACACTTCAGCCGACAGTAACATTCCTGTCAAAGATGTTGTCCAGTCCTCTCAGCCAGATTTTGATGTTGTAATCATTGAGGATGCCTCTGATGATGACCTACCTCTTGCCAAACTCTTGAAGGTACATTCTAAATCTTCTACTTCCATGCATGTTAGTACTGCTCATACCCATGCATTTAGGTTGAGTGAGGGTGTGCAAAATAAAAGAGAGATAAAAGAAAAGAGAGGTGAGCATAAAAATGAGAGGCAGCCAAATGAGATGGCAAAAGGAGAGGGACTTGAGCATGTCCAGGGAGATCTTGAGGGAGCCCACACTGTTCAGGCATTAGGCCTTGAGAGTCAACCTGTGAGGAGTGATGAGTTCACTCAAAAACACCCTGAGAGTGTGAGAACCCCCTTAGCCTCTAAGCCCCTTTCTTTTCCTTCCCCTCCAAGAAGGTTAAGGAATGGTGGCCCCTCTGCATATTTTGGTAACAGGATTGAAGCTCTGGAAGGCCAGTGTGCTACCTTGAACTCCAAGATGGACTCTCTCTCTCAACTGGTGGTTGATGGTTTTGCTGCTACTCAACTATCTATCCAGTTCCTTACTGACCTAGTAGCTGCCAACTCAACTAAGGGGGAGAAGGTAGCAAGATCCGAATCAATAACTATTCAGGGATCAGGTGGAACTCAGGAGGAGCCAGTAGCTGTGAAGACCAAAGGGGGAGCAAAACAAGTTTCTGGAGTCAAGAGTAAAGCAATGTCAAAGGGGGAGCAAGTCAAACCAAGCAGTGGACAACCAAAGGATAAAGCTGAAGAGCTTGTTGAAGTTGACTTGGATGGTGAAAAGGTGTTAATGTCTAAGGCAACTCAAGATGCAATGCAAAGAAGACCTGCATCTAGACACCCAATTCTACCTCCTGTAACAATTAGAGAACCAACTTCAGCAACTCAAGAAACTGCTCTACAGAAAAGATGGAGAGAAATGGAGGAACAAAATAAGCTTGGGAAAGGTAAAGGGAAACTGCCTGAATCCATCCAGAAGGGAAATACTTGGTCCAATGGTACTGAGTTTGATCAAGAAGAAGCCAATACTATAATGGTGGATTACAGGGAGAGCACATTACACAATCATGACATTGAATTTAGCAGTCTGGTGGAAGAAGCAATGAATGCACCAAGCAACAGTCCAACCAACACCGCAAAACTGTTAAAGGATCAAATCACCAGTGTCAGTGTAATGGTGAATGATGAGAAAAGATGGACTGTAAGTATCTATTTCACTTCTGGCATATCTTATTTCATCACAATGCAGTTATTGCAGAGTCTGCCAGCAAAGGTGTTGTGTGCTATGAAGGGAAAGATCAAGGCAACTCAAACACCATTCAATGAAATATTGAATATGCAAATCCAGAATATGATCACACAGAAGCTACCTGAAGTCTACACAAATCCACCATGTGTTTTCTACAGATCTACTACAATGGATGGCACAAGAAGGAACAACTACATGAATTTGATCAGTCCATCCAGGATGCAAACTGAGTCAATTCTGAAAGTGTTATATGAAATACTCAGCTCAAATGCCAATCCAGGAAGAGTCCATGTTGTTCAAGAGATCTACAAAATACTGGTGTTGAGAGACAAGGCACTGGGAACTAGAGTGAAGGAGTTAATCACTAGAGCCAATGCCAAAAGAACTGATCAAGGTGGAAGCTGCCTCTATGATATTCCTTTTCAAGATGATGATGATGATGATGAGATTGGAGGTGGTGAAGCTTCTGGAAATGCAGGTAATGCTGGTGGAAGTAATTCTGGGAATACTGGTATTCAATCTCAGAATGAAGGCAATGAAGAAACTCCTAGTCAGGAAAAGAAAGATGCTGATGCAACAGATGAAGAGGAGCCAAGAATACTGGAAACTTTGGAGGCAAACATTCTTAGATGTGCTATTGACTGCATAAATGCAGAAAAAGATGCTGTCACCAAAGATACTGTCGACAAGGAAACTGTCATAGAAGATGCTGTCATGGAAGATGTTGTCGACAAAGGTACTGTCAAGGAAGGTTCTGTCAAGGATGAAGCCAAAGCTACTGTCAAGCCCAAAAGATTGAAAGCTAAAGCAAAAGCATGGTTTTCTAGACAGAAACCTGAAGGAAAGCACAAGTACTCAGGAAAGGAAAAGGCCACTGGATTTGGCAGGAATTTTAAGAAGCCAATTCAATCAATACCTCCTAACAGTCTTAAGATACAACAGATGCAATCTAAAGAAATCAAGAGTGTTGAGGTTAAGCTGGATGCAAATCAAGAGGCCACTGAGTACATTCTGTGGTGGGAAGAATCAAGATCTACCAAGGTTAATAAGGACTTCTATCTGGAAGCCACATCAACCAGTGGTAGAACGACAACCATAGATAAAAGGAGAATTGACTTCTTCTACCTGGAAAGAATGGTGGAGTTGTTGGAGAGCTATGAAAATGTCTCAGAGTCTGTCATGGAACATATTCTGAAATATCAGGCTGATAGGGATGCTGAGTTCTATCAGAAATTTGGCTACAATTTGCAGATTTTGATGATGCTGATATTTTAACTGATCTACCAGCTTCTCCTATACCATATCACTGGTACTATGAGTTTGATGATTTACCCACAGAAGAAGGGCAAACCCAACCAACTAAGGAAGGGCAACCCAAGCCAAGCAAAAGACCTGACTCTTCTCAATATTCTCAATATCAGTCAGAACATGATAAGAAGGAAGCTGAACTCCTGGAAAGATGCAAGACTGCCAACAAGGCAGAAAGTGAAGCTCCAAATTATCAAACATGTATGCTGGAAAATCCCTTAAGAATCAAGCATCTAAGAGAAGAAATCTACGTTTGCAGCTTGCACAAGCTAAAAACAACTATTCTGAAGGATTTACAGTATATGGTAGCTGGATCAATTCATCCCTTGGAACAGATTTGTTCTGATGAGATAGAGGAAATATTGAAAAGGAGAAAAGGAGAATGTTCAAAGCTGGACAAGCAAAGGAGGATGTCTCTCAATGCTTATCCTGGAAGTAGATTCAAGCTCATTCTTGAAGAACTCCACTTCAGAAGCTATCCATATGATCTAGAGCTATGGATGAATCTCAGGGATTCTAATTCTCTTATCTCTCCTACTATCAAGAAGATCATTGAAGAAATAGAAGATGCTGCAGTCACTCCTGCTGAAATCTCTCTTGTAGAAGGTCTAAGAGGCTGCTTGGTAGAAGCTCTCAAAAGAGAGGATGTAGCAAGACAGAAGAGGAAATCTCAAGCTAAGTAAAAATTCTTAATCCATTCTGATCTTGTTAGTTAAGTTGTCAGCATATATTGTAAATTTGTTGTTATTATCCATAAAAACAAATTGGGGGAGATTGTTGGGATTTATGGGTGATAGCATAGAAACAACTTAACTTTGTACATACTTAATTTTTTAATTAAGTAGAACATACTGTCACAGCCAAAGTATGTTCTTGTAATCAGTATGCAATGTCATTTTAGTTGTGTAATTTGAAAGAATTTCATTTGCTGTGTTCAAGCCTCAAAGAATGCATATTAGATGACAGCATGAATAAAGGTTACTGTCATAAGCATTGACAGTAAGATTACAAGAAGACAGAATGTTGCAAGTCACGACAGCATATTCACTCTGACAGCAACATTGGCGGAAGACTACGCGACAACAACTTTAGCCCTCGACAGCAAAGTTTGGAAACCTCGACAGCACTCTATGCGGGGAACTCATACTGTCACCAAAAGAACATTCCTGTGACAGCAAGCTTTGCGGCAAAAGTAACTGTCTCGAGAAAGATCCTTGTTCTAGGTATCTTCTCAGTCAAATCCCGTGACAGTTTCAATGTTCAAGAAACAGGCGTGTTGCAGTATCCCTAAGCTGCACCAAGTCTGCAAGACTACGACAGAAGCTTCAAGCACTACAAAACAAAAGCGAATCAATTCAAGAGCAGGGTCAAGTCTCTATTTGCTGAATTGTTTTAGCTGGAAATAGAATGAATCGAGGTTGCTTTCTTTGTATTGTATATATGACATGTTAGCAATTTAGGAAAGTCACATGGGTAGACAGTTTGTAAGAAGCTGCCACTTGATAATGACAGCAGCTTCACAAACCCGTGTTAACAGTGATAGGATTAGTATATACTTTGTTAGGCCGAATACACAATATATAATCAATATAAGTATGATAATAACAATTGAGAACACTGTTTATGAATCAACAACTGAATTATATAAATAATTCTTCTCTTTTGTGATGTTAAGGAATCACAAAGAGCTGCTAGGTTACAAGAATAATATATTCAGTATTCGCATCCCTTTTAGGGTTAACCTATCTGTGTTTATATAATACACAGTTACATAATCAATCTCTAATTGATATTCCTATAAATTAGCTATACAAATCATATCAAATTAGAATTGCTTCTGTCTTCTGTTCCGTTTCCTTAACTGTCTCAATATATCTTGCTTCTTTCCATCTTCAAGATATATTGCTTCTAGAATCTTCATATTAGCACCGACAGTTAATGAACTCTTCACCCCGTCAGACTTTATCAAACTCTGACTGGCTTCTAGTAAACTCTGATGAGTACCAGGTACTTAAACAGTGATGAACAAACGTCAACAATTATATCTAACAATCTCCCCCAACTTGTGCATAATGAAGATGTACAAGTTAAATAGATAATTGATGATGTCAAAACATATAACAAATGCAGTGTTTAAATATAACAGAGTTTAACTTTAACTTAGAACAGAAAACTTTAAAAACTTACAGTCAGACTTTACTTAATCTCTTCAAAATCAGGCACTGTCCTGAGATAATCGATGAGAAGTCTTCTTTCAGCCTTTTCTAGCTCTTCTACCATGATCTCTTTCAATTCCTTGAGCTCTGGATCACCTTCTCCAGTCTGGTAGATAGCAGCTCTCAGAGAATAAATGTTGTTCTTTCTCATTTCATTCCCTAGCCGGATATAAAATGATTTGTCTGATTCCAGATTGAATTCCAAGACTTTAATACCCAGTGCGGTCTTAAACTTAGCACTATTTCTCTTCATCTCAACAATCTTTCCATAAGCATCTATGTACTTAGGAATATATGCACTAGAAACACCTCCTCCAAGCATAGCTTTTGTCTTCAGCATCCTTTCTCTTAGAACTAAAGCAGCATTGTGAGTACTTCTATTTTTGACTTTGAGAATATATAGAACGTACTCAAGCTCTTCCCATAGCTTCAATTGAACATCAGCTTCTCCTATTCTGTAAACTCTTCCATCAGACATAAAGTATAACAGAAACTCTTTCTTTAATCCTTTATGATAAACCATCTGAACAGATTCTAGTTTATCAAGGCTCTCTTGAGATACCCCAATACCAGCTTCTGCCAGTGATGTTTGATCTAAAGATCTGTTATTTATTCTCTTTTCCCTGTGTGAACCTAAACCAGACTTGTCATAAGATTCTTTTCCAAGTACTGTCCTGGTTTGAGAAAAATCAACAGCTTCTAACGTCAGAATTTCAGAAAGTACAGGTCTTAAGAAACCTTTGAGTTGTGGAGCTAGCTGAGTTTGTACAACTTGAGCCTTGTCAGAGGTTGTCACAACTTTAGTAGAAATATCAACATGAGCAACGTCAGAGGTTGATTTGTTTATCCTTGATTCAACTTGAGCAACGTCAGAGGTTGAATAATTCTTCTTTGGTAACTGTCCTTCTTCTTCCAGTATACCCTTTCCTTTATCAGTATTTGCAATCACAGGTCTCCTTGTGTATTGTATACTCTGTTGAGTATTTTCTTTGATAGAAATTCCAATTTCTTTCTTTCTAGGAGCCTTTACTGATTTCTTCTTATAAGTACCAGAAGCAACTTTCTTTTTATGTTCTTCAGACAACATCTTCATTTCTGCTTCCAAATCCTCAACTGTCACTTCACCATCATGCTCATCTAAAAATAGCTTGGCTGCAATCTCTTCATCAGTTATTGGATTAGCTGAAATCACTAGACTCTTAAGTCTTGAAGAAGATTGAGCATGAGTACCAGAACCAGTAGCACCAGAGTTTATCATATCAGAGTTTGTCTGTCTAGCAGAGTTTGACCTAAGTCGCCCTTGCTCTTGAGAAGACTTTGACCTTTTCTCTGTTTCCCTGCTTCCACCATCATTTGAATCATCCCTCAGTCTCAAAGTTGGAGTCCTTCTGCATTTGTCTTTAGGTATCTTCTCCCCCTTTTTGACATCGTCAGGAATAAAAACTGATGTCAGCAACTCTAGTGATGCAGCAATAGAATCAATTTTTTCAGACATCAAAGTCTGATTCTCTTCAACCTTCAGTAACCTGGAGCTAAAATCCTTTTGTTCTTGACACAGGGAAAAATATAAAGATTTATCCTTTTTCAATGTAACTTCCCTGGCAACTATGTCATTTCTCAGTCCATCAATAACCTTATCAGTAGTATCAAAGCGATTATGCAATGATTTGACTTGGACAATTGTGGCTTTGAAATGAGTTAAAAGTTTAGGATTTTGAATTTCCTTAGAAGACTTGGTCACAAAATCAGCAGCTCTTTCATCAGAAAAGATAGTTTCTCTGCTTGACCAATTTGAAAAATACATTTCCTGAAAGTGAGCGTCTGTAGCATGTTGAGCAGCAACTCTTTGAGATGTATCAACAGAGTTTGCAGAAGAAGCAGCATTAGAAGAAATAGAAACATCTTCGTCAGCATTATCTTGTGCTCTCTCAGGAAGATCAGAGTTTACAACTACATTTTCTGCAGCTTCTTCAACAATATGCTCTGCAGTAATGTCAACATTCTATGCTGCAACATCATCTTTCTCAGCATCTTCTTCTACTGCTGGAACAGCTTCTTCTACTATAATCTGCTTCTCAGCATTTTCAACAATCTGCTCAGAAGAGACAGATCTTGCTGCCTGATCAACCTCTTCACCAACTTCAATAACTTGATTAGTGACAGAGAGAATCTCTGTATGAGTTGCCATTGACTCTTCAATTACCAGAGTGGCTTGATCAGCTGCCACATCCGCAGTTTCACAAATACTGACAGTAGGATGTGCTTCAATCTCTTCTTCATTGTCCATCTCCAATATAGGTTCAAGGAACACCTCAGGAGCTTCATCAGAATTTACTCTGTCCACTATAGGTACAATAGTGTTATCATCGACAACAATCTCCTCAATAACAACATCAGCCTCATCAACATGTGCTCTGGTCTCATCAGTAACAACCTCCTGATCTTCAGCTTCAGGAGCTTCAGCGTTTACAAAAACTCTGTCCTCATCAGCAGTAGTTACAACATGCTCCTCAACAAAATCTTCTGGAGCTTCATGCTGGACAGCTTCATCCACATTATCAAAAAGATAATTGGCTACTAATCTCCTTTTTCTCTTATGAAGAGTTTCATTGTCAAGATCATCCTCATCATTCGCTTTTGATCTATTGGCTCTCCTCTTCTTATAATGACCTTTTGGCTCATCATTTGATTTGGACACCCCTACATCAGTAGATGATCTAACAGACCTTGCAGGTTTAGTACCAATATGCTTAGTCCTACCACCCCTTGCAGGTTTGACAGATGTTGATGAAGGTAGCTCTGTTTGTAAAGGCTCAGGTTGAGGCTCTGATTGAGAAGAAGCTTGTGTTGGTGGATTTACTTGATCATTTATAAACTGTTGCACAGAGGCAGGTAGCAACAAGTCTCCAACAACCCCTTTCTTAACATCCTTATTGATAAGATCAGAAAATATCCTCTTGTGTAATTTAAAACAAGAAACATCTTCATCGATTACTTCTACCCCTTCAACACAGTAAGAGAATAAAATCTGACAAAATCTAGAAAAGTAAACTACTCTTCTATTTTCTGTCATTTTCTCCCCTAAGTTATTCAAAACAAGTCGTGCAAAATCAAAATGATTATTATATAACAGAGAATACCCGATTTGCAGACTGTCTGTGGGAATGGCATCCCAATTGGTGCATTTCTTTCCGAATGTCCTTGTAATGCAATCAAAGAAGAAGCTCCACTCCTTCCTTAAGAACGGTCGTTTCAACTGTCCAATCTTAGTCAGGGGTCCAGAATACCCAATCTCTCGCATCATCCTTATCAAATCTTCATCACCCATTCCAATAGTATACGACGAAAACTCAGGAAACCCCATTGTAGCCCGAATGGTTCCAGCAGTAATTACATACTCTGTTTCTTCAAATTCAAAGATTATAGATGGGTTACCAGTCTCACCACCATCATCATACATCCCGGACTCCCAAAACGCCTTGATTTGTAAACCAGAAAGTTTTGCTGGTTCAACTAAAGCACGCCCAATCGCTGACTGAGCAAGAAAATCTTGAATCATATGAAAAGCTTCTGGTGCGTTGGCAGTGTTTAATGGTGCTGCATAGTTATTTGGAACAAATTCTAACCCAGAAGAAACAAAAGCTGTAGTCGCCATTAGTAAGATTTGAAAGAAATCAAAGAAACTGATGCAAAAGCTTCGAAAGAGTTTGAAAGTAGGAAAGTGTTTGTGAATATGTGTGTGTGAATTAGATGTGAATTGAAGTAAGATGTGAAATGTTTAGACGTATGTGTGTGTATTGTATAAATATGAAATTTAAAATTAAAAACTGAACAGTTTTTAATCATTAATACACAACTGTCTTACTCCGTTAACTGTGTGAGTGGGACACGTGGCACACATGCAATGACTGACAGCAAATAATTGACAGTTTCCAATGCGCATGCGCAGTAAAAACAGCAATTATTACCGCCCTTTACACTTTTCTAAACACGCAACCTCTCTCCTCTGTTTAATACAAATTATAACCGTTACCAATCATACTCTTTTATTTTCAAGAATGTTTTCTCAAAATTGTTAACTGTCTGAAACAAATAATTAATTTTAATCATCAGAGATTAAAATAAAATTACCTCAGCGTAGAGTACACAGTTCATCAGTGTTTACCAATCCTCCTCCTTTATAAATAAACTCTTTTCACAAACTGTACAGGTGTGGGTATTTGTGTGTGAATTAGCAGAGTTTACTGAGTATGAATATTTAGATCATCTCAAAGTGCATAAAATCCACAAACTAAAGCAGTAAAAACTGGTTGCTCAAACTCTCATATAAAATAAAATCTGATTTTTATATCTAAACTCTGTATTCTGATATCCTTTCATTTGGATTTATCTTTTATTTTCACCCCCTTTATATAATTTTTTTTTCCCAGTAATCAGTGGTTGGCACTAGTCACCAAAAATCAAAGATTTTAGCCCTTATTTCATACAATAAGTTCCTGGATCTTCCTAGGCACAACATGATCTCAAAGGAATTTGTGCTCTTTTTGGCATCTTTTGATTTGAGGGTGAAATATTTGCAATTAATTAACAGAGTTTAGACTTTTCATCAGTTAATATATTTAATTTATGAGAAAAAGTGCAAACAGCTAATACAGACTCAGTGTATAGGATCAATAAACTAAGAGATGCTATAAATATAGAGACAGTATCATGCTGTGTAAAATTTCTGCACATTTTATAATTTAGAAATTATAATACTTGGAAGGATTCATGATTACTTACTGAAAATCATGCTTCATACAGCTTTCTTCATCGGTCTATGTGTTTCAGACAATTATCACAATCAGAGTTTAACATGAGAGTTTAACCGACAGAGTATGACTAACAGAGTTTACTATCAGAGTTTAGCATACTGGTACAAATAGCAGTTAACACATGCAAAGAATCATGAGCATAAAATCATGTATAGAGTTTGAATCTAACCAGTATCTCTAGTCAAAACCAGAGATCATTCCAAGTTCATTTACCAGCCTTGTAAAGGTAGCTTCACTCAAAGGTTTGGTGAAGATATCTGCAAGCTGTTTGTAACGCCCCCAAATCCGGGGTCAAAGGATTTGGTCGTCACACTGCACTCTTAATCCAAACAACCTGTTCAATAAAAATCAACACAATAATAATAATATCTGTGACCCCAACTCTACCAAGAATCTTTAAAGGTTATAGTGCTAGAAACAAGAATCCAAAATTTCATTACAACAATCTTTCTTCTTTACAACCATTCTCTTTACACAAATTCTAATACACCAGTATAACTTCGATAAGAAGTATACCAGGCAACTAACTTTACACAATATATTATTCAATAGAAAACATCTATATACAAAACCTCTCACTAGCTCCAATGCTCTGGATCAAAACGTCTTTACGCTAATATCTTTCCCCATCTCTGATCAGCTACGCGGACAACTCTCGCCAATGCACCTTCTTTCTGGCAGGCTAAAATATATATAAATAAAACAAGTATGAGCAAATGAATTGCTCAGCAAGCGTATTATTAAATATAATACGAAAGGTTTCCAAAATAAACTTTGGATTTTCAAATAAACAAGCCTTTGGCTTAAACATTTGTAATCTCTAATATTTTCAAAACAGGTTTGGTAATTTACCACAATTTCTCATTCCTCTTCTCTCATTTGAATAGTTTAAAACACAAAAAGATTTATATTGGTCGCTACGGCGACCGAATCAACAATATCTACAATAGTAAGTAGAACATATGAAATAAATATAACTCATACGTCTTCAAGACCATAGTTTGTATAAAAATACTAGTTTTGAAGATAACAAATCTATTCACAACATTTTCTGAAACCAACAACTCTGGAAGGTTAGAATAATCAAGGGGTAAGAATGAGCCAACACGCTCGGTCAAGGAATAAAGAACGCACTTCAAGACTTCAACATGGTACCGACTGGATATGCGGTATGAATAAAACTCATCAAGATAGATATCTCACGACTGCCAATGGAATCAAGGAAATGGATTTCGACTATTTGGAATCCAAATGAATTAAGAGTAAGTGATTTCAGCAAGATTGAAACCACCATTTATTAATCAACAACCAACAATTTTACGCAACGAATAAACCTGAATATCAGGTCATAACTCACAAGTACAAAACATATGGATGTAACTCATCCCAGAAATAAGAATTAATATTAGAATTGGATTTTTAACATTTATCAAATCAAAGGTTGTGCTGCTGGCCAGCCACGCATCAACCCCGGACTTGCTTATAGCAAAGTCCTCTACTGGATCCTAGGCCAATCTGGGCCTTAATTTATTCCGACCATCAATATGGCCCGACCAATTACTGGTCCCATTTAAAAACATTCCAATCCTATATTATATATACATACGTCAGGTGTCAGAACAATTGACAACCTTCCTTCGACAATCAGGTGTCGGAAGAATCGACAACCTAATACAACAATTGCTGGAAAACTCACGTTCCAGGAAACAGTTCAATTTTGAAGAATCCATTAAGGAATAACAATATAATCTAGTATCGACGAGATCGACACAATATGGGGAGTTGCATATGAAAAGTGACAATATAATAAGCATCGACGAGTTCGATGTAACAACTGGGATATAATGAAGAATAAACAATGGCATGCTCAACAAGGTTAAGTCTGATATGAAACAGACAATATGATATCAACAGAAAGTGTAACAAGTCAATATAGAGTAGGGTTCAAAGAATAAACAATAACATGCTTAACAAGATTGAATCTGATATGAAACAGACAATATGATATCAACAGAAAAGGGTAACAAGTCAATATAGAGTAGGGTTCAAAGAACAGGCTCTAGATGGCCTCAATAGTTCAAATCATCACATTATGGAAGAATTAATTAAGGTTTACCAATCTGGTAAATGACAAGAGAGTCAAGTTCAAGTTTAAGAAGAATTCAAGGTGAAGTTATAAATGAAGAAAACAAGGGTTTATCAACTTCTGACAGAAATAGTTCAAGTCCTTCGAACATGTACTTATAATAGATAAGCCTTGTACTTGAAGGAAGTAAACTAAATCATGCACAGCATATATGAATTCGAATCAGGGAATGGATCAGATGATCGCATTAACAAGAAAGGATAACAAGGTTGCATAGGTGCAAGGTGAAAAATGGAATACTTGAAGGGCAAGCAACACCACTTCAGAATTTCAGAATAAGTTTTCCCTCATAGGGTTCACAAGTTCCCACTCATCTAGGGTTGGCAATATTCCAACCTAATGTTTTAAAATCATGTCTTATTAAAAGAAAGCCTTAGTATACGGCCCATAATTATCTCTTCAAACTTTTAAATATAATAAGTATATCTTTCCAATCAATATGAAAATATGAATCTAAACTCAAAAGGTATAAAAGAGTACTCGTCAATTTACGAGATTAAATAACATACTTGCAATTCAATGCAAAGAAATCAACATTTGAAAATTCAGTAATAAGCATTCAACATGCATACTAATAATTCAAGATAATATCCCTTAATTAATAAGCAAGGGTATAAACACTTGCCTCTGGTCCTTAGCTATTTCGAAATGCTGAAACAATACGATCCCTCCTTATTCTGTCTTATCGCACGATTCTCGACTTCCGTCCTTCTTTGCTTTAACGCTCTTGCGAATATCATTAGTCTACTTCTACCATTTCGAATCCACGTGCCAGCCTCGATAGTCAAACATGAGACGGTACTTAGTCCTCAACGTATAATTCTCATATTCCATAAATGATTGTAACTTAACTTCGACGCACTTACCGATCTTACCGATGTCTCTGTTGCATAAACATCCACATCTCAATTGATAGACCAATCGCAATCAACCACATAAGTAATCCACGTAACTCGCTTGACGACAATCCCCATACTATAAAAAGTCAACATCCAAGTCAACGGCCTCGTAAATCTCACTTTCTAACATAACCGACAAATTTCTATCCCATCTACCCCTCGTGATAACATTAGACACAACCAATTACTCAAACAAGTCTCCACACAATTTATTCACATGCATGACTCAACCACAGATAATTCACATCATTCACATAACACATTTAAACAAGTAACCGGTTATGTATCGGACGCCCGGTCTAATTTACGATATTTAAAACTCAGACACTAGCCCTAGTACGGGCATATACTGACTATAAAACACATTACACAACTCATATGAATCATATAGCACTTATAACTGTTTTTAAAACATCACACAAAGCTTATTTGAATTTAAATAAGCCACAAACAATTTTTAAATCAAAAATCGGATTTTTAAATCCAATATAAGTATTTTAAATGCAAATAAATCAATTAATAAAATTAATTGACACTCTTTAAATGCTCAAACTATTTTTAAATAAATAAACCAAGCTAGAAAATAATTAAACTAAATTTTAATTAATTAAATCTAATTAATAATTAATTATTAAGAATTAACTGATTAAAAGAATTAATCAATTAATTAAATAAATTAATTATTAATCAAAAATAATTAAAATAATTACATTTAATCAATTTTCGAATTTAAATAAATATTTATGAATTTATAAAATTTTTGGAATAATAAAATGTATTTTTAAATCAAAGATATGATTTTTAGAATTATAAAACTATTTTTGAATTATTTATAAAATAAAATTCCAGAAACACTTTTCTGAAATGAAAGTAGGGTTTTGGAAATCAAAACCGGGTCGGGTATGGGAGTAATACGGGTCGCCAAGAACACGGTGGGTCGCCAAGAACAGCCGGCGGAAACCCAGATTCCGGTCGGTGTTCCGGCGTCCCCAACCGATTCCGGCGACTTCAAATTTACGGGTTTCGACGTTTAAACAAACTACAACATCACCACAATCCATCTACGAGGCTAACCCACACAGAAAACGACTGGAATAGCAACACAAATCTGGTCAATCTCGGAAAACTCGGCGAGGCCGATTTTCCGGCAACCCCAAACTGAACACCAACCCCATATATTCTTACATGAATAGACTCCAAATTAAACGATCTATACACTGGTGTTAACAAAATCAAGAACCACTTCCTGGAACTAAAATCCGGCCAAAAAGTTCAAAAACTCCGACGAACTTTAAAACCTCCGATTTACTCGATTCAAGGCTCTAAAAATCAAATAAAAATCATCAAAACACTCAGCACAACACACAAAATCCATTCATATCATCAATTATCAAGAACACTCAACAACCAAGATTTCCCCAATTTAAACCTAAAATTCGAAATAAATAAAATAATTAAAATAAAGAAAAACTCAGAAATCATACCCACATAGATTTTGATGATGGATTTGGATAGGGGATGATGAGAGATTCATTTTGGTTACAAGAACATCGAAATCGGATTCCGATAACGCCTTCAAAAGTGAGTTTGATTCTCAAGAACACGAAGAACACGTTTCAGGGGTTTTTAGATTTTTAACTGTAATTAAGCTTTATTATACGCAAAACAAAGTACGATTTGCCTTTTTATATTAAACGGAAAATAATACCCCAAACGACATTTTTGGATCGATACTGATCCGATAGATCGCTTTAAATACAATTTAACAGAATATATGCTTTAAACCTTTAATAAAGTAGAATACACGTTTCACGAGACGATAAGCATCCATAAAGTACAGATAACTACAAGTATCGTTTAATACAAAATATACGAACCAAAATACCTCCATTGCGAATATTTTTGAGTACTTCCCACTTTAACGAATGAAATATTGGTACGAACGATATACCAATCTCCCGAATAATTTGGGAACGATCCAAATTTTCTTTTCGATAATTAAAATAAAATAAAATAGTATGACACCCTTTTCAAAATAATTTCAAATTCCCCACACATTTCACATAGCATCACAATATCACATATTCAATCATTTAACGAATAACTTAGCACGTTTAACCAGATAAATCATTTAATAACTCTTAATATGAAATTAAAATTTCATTTCACATCATATAATAACACGTAATTTTCCCAGATCTTACACTGTTGGTCTGTAGAAACAAAATGAAGCTCAATGTTTCCTTCTTCCACATGTTCCCTGATAAAATGATACCTTATGTTGATGTGCTTGGTCATGGAGTGCTGTACTGGATTACCTGTCATAGCAATAGCACTTTGATTATCACAGTAAATAGGTATTCTAGAGTACCTTAATCCATAGTCCAGCAATTGATTCTTCATCCATAATATCTGTGCACAACAGCTACCAGCAGCTATATACTCTGCTTCTGCTGTGGATGTGGAAATTGATTTCTGTTTCTTGCTGTACCAAGAAACTAATCTGTCACCTAAAAATTGACAGCTTCCACTTGTGCTTTTTCTGTCTATCTTACAGCCTGCAAAATCTGCATCAGAGTAACCAATTAATTTAAACTCTGATTCTCTAGGGTACCAAAAACCGAGGGTTATGGTTCCTTTGAGATATTTGAAAATCCTCTTTACAGCTGTTAGATGTGGCTCTCTGGGGTCTGCTTGAAATCTTGCACAAAGACATGTTGCATACATGATATCTGGTCTACTTGCTGTCAGATAAAGAAGAGACCCTATCATTCCTCTATAGGTTGTCATATCTACTGAGGCTCCTGTGTCTTTGTCTAGCTTTGTTGCAGTAGCCATGGGAGTTGTAGCAGATGAACTATCAAGCATACCAAATTTCTTGAGAAGATTTCTGGTATATTTTGCTTGATTGATAAAAATCCCATCATCTGTTTGCTTGACCTGTAAGCCTAGAAAATAACTAAGCTCTCCCATCATACTCATTTGATATCTTGACTGCATAAGCTTGGCAAATTTCTTACAGAGTTTGTCATTAGTAGACCCAAAAATTATGTCATCCACATAGATTTGAACTAACAGCAAATCATCACCAGTATTAAAGTAGAACAAGGTTTTGTCAATAGTACCTCTAGTGAACCCACTTTCTAAAAGAAATTGAGCCAGAGTTTCATACCATGCTCTAGGTGCCTGCTTTAGTCCATATAATGCCTTATCAAGCCTGTAGACATAATCTGGATGTTTGGGATCTACAAACCCTGGTGGTTGTTCAACAAACACTTCTTCTTCAAGTTTCCCATTGAGAAAAGCACTTTTCACATCCATCTGAAAAACTTTAAATTTCTTGTGAGCAGCATAGGCCAGAAAAATCCTTATTGCCTCCAGTCTTGCAACTGGAGCAAAGGTTTCATCATA
Source organism: Heracleum sosnowskyi (assembly GCA_030848705.1). NCBI lineage: Eukaryota > Viridiplantae > Streptophyta > Magnoliopsida > Apiales > Apiaceae > Heracleum > Heracleum sosnowskyi. The sequence goes on from CM061243.1 coordinate 89,537,216, forward strand.
ATCAATTCCTTCTTGCTGTGAATAGCCTTTTGCCACAAGTCTAGCCTTATTCCTTGTAATCACTCCATCACTGTCTGTTTTGTTTCTGAAAACCCACTTTGTACCAACAATAGATCTGTTCTTTGGTCTTGGTACAAGTGTCCAGACTTCATTCCTCTCAAATTCATTTAACTCTTCTTGCATTGATGTTATCCAATTAGCATCTTGAAGAGCTTCTTCCACTTTCTTGGGCTCAGTTTGAGATAAGAATGCATGAAACAGACATTCATTATTTGTAGCACTTCTAGTTCTTACACTAGCTTCTGGATCTCCAATTATCAAGTCAGGTGTATGAGCTTGTGTCCACCTTCTTGCTGTTGGTAATTGGCTTCTATTTTCATTATTAGATCCTCCCCCTTGATCCATGCTCTCCTGATTTTCTGCTTGACCATTTGCATTCTCTGAGGCTCCCCCTGAATTGGACTGTTCAGTATTTGAACTTTCAGAGTTTGACTCAGAGTTTCTGTTGGATTCTTCATTTGACTCTCTTTCAGAATTTGAGTCATCACTTTGAGAAGTTTCTGAAGTTTCTTCACGCTCCCCCTCAACTAGTTCTCCATTTCGTTCTGTTAGAGAAAATTCTTCAGAGTTTACCAGTAGAGGATCAGAGTATGCTTCGTCAGAGTTTGTTGGATTTGATTCATCAGAGTTTACATCATCCGAGTATAGATCTTCATTTTCAAAGCGAAGTTGATCATGATATCCTTCATCTTCTATTCCAGTTATTTTCTTGTCATCAAATGACACATGTATAGATTCCATGATCACTTTTGTTCTTAGATTGTAGATTGTGAATGCTTTAGTTGATAGTGGGTATCCAACAAAAATTCCTTCATCAGCTTTTAAGTCAAACTTGGTCAACTGTTCAGGATGAGTTTTCAACACAAAGCACTTACATCCAAATATATGAAAATATTTCAGATTTGGCTTCTTATTTTTCACCATCTCATATGGTGTTTTCCCATGCTTGTTGATCAGTGTAGCATTTTGAGTAAAACAAGCTGTTTGAACAGCTTCTGCCCAGAAATAAGTTGGCAATTTTGCTTCATCAAGCATTGTTCTGGCAGCTTCGACAAGAGTTCTGTTCTTTCTTTCAACTACACCATTTTGCTGTGGAGTTCCAGGTGCAGAAAATTCTTGCTTCACTCCTCTTTCCTTGCAGAAAGCTTCCATTTCAGAATTTCTGAATTCAGTACCATTATCACTTCTTAGAATTTTCACTTTGTACTGTGATCCTTTGTCCAATAGATTCACATGATCCATCAAAGTTAGGGCAGTTTCATCCTTCTTTGCTAAGAAATACACCCATGTGTATCTGGTGTATTCATCAATAATTACCAAAGCATATTTCTTTCTGCCCATTGACATTATATTCACTGGACCAAAGAGATCAACATGTAGAAGATGATAAGGTTCCACAACTGAAGATTCAGATTTACTCTTGAAAGATGACTTCCTTTGCTTGGCCTTTTGACAAGAATCACACAGACCATCTAAGCTGAGTATTGACTTTGGAAGTCCCCTTACAAGATCTTTTCGAATCAGCTCATTGATGTTGTTCAAGTTTAAGTGAGAGAGCTTCTTATGCCATTTCCAACTCTCTTCACTGGACATTCTTGCAGATAGACACACAGTTTTTCCTTCAGAGTTTGTTACCAAACTTGCTTCATAGATGTTATTGTGCCTGTGTCCAACTAGAACAACTTTCCCTGTAGATTTACTGATAACTTCACAGTGTTCAGTATGAAAATCTACATGGTATCCTCTGTCACAGATTTGACTCACAGAAAGCAGATCATGCTTGAGTCCTGAGACTAGAGCTACATTTGTTATGATGACACTTCCAAGATTGATATTGCCATATCCCAGAGTATGTCCTATGTTGCCATCTCCATAGGAAACTTTTGGGCCAGCCTTCTCCTCATAGTCTGATAGCAGGGCTTTATTTCCAGTCATATGTCCTAAGCATCCACTGTCCAAGATAAGAGTGCTCTCTTTTATGCCCTGCAATCACAAACAATCACTAAGTGTTAGATTTAAGGATCCGGACTTGCTTGGATCCTTTGGCTTTCTTAACATTGTTAGCTTTTGCAGCGGAATCACTATCAACAGAGTTTAAACTAACATTGTCAGACTTTACACTTGCAGAGTTTGCTCTAACCCACTTCAAGTTGGGTTTTAGCTCATAATAGTTGTGATAAATAGCATGATAACTCTTGCAAGTATAAATGGAATGCCAAGTGCTCCCACAGTGTGTGCATAAAGTCTTTGGTCTAACCCTAACATAATTATTCTTTACTCCTGATGTGGAGGGTAAAGAGTTAATATCTTTGTTCTTCTTGCAAAACCTGGCAAGATGGTTAGTACTACCACAATTATGACATGTTTTTCTAGGAGCAGCAGAATTAGGCAGATAATCATTCCTTTTATTAATGCCTACTTTTCCATTCCTATTCTTCTTAAACATTTTCTGTTTGTTGACAGACTTTACTTCTTTGAGCTTATGTTTGAATTGTTTCTCTGTCATTAAACCAACATTAACCTGTTTATCATAGATTTTTACTGGTTCTTTAACAGCTTCTATCTCAATCTTATTCTCTGTTATTGAACCAATATTAACCTGTTTTACACAAGTTTCAACTGGTTCCATAACAGCTTCTTTCACAACTACAAACTTTAGCTTACTGTATTCCGGAACAAATTGCACAGGTTTAAGTTGTGGTTTCACTTTAACTTTATCTTTAAACCTAAGTTCATCTCCCTCACAGTAACCTAAGCCTACAGTATCTGTCTGAAAAACCTGATGTGTGTCTTTTCCAGAATTTGTCCAGGTTTTAATTACTTTCCTCTCTTTTTCCAACTCAGATTCTATTTCCCTATATCTTTTAAGCAACTCCTGTTCAACATAAACAACATCATCTCTCTCCTTTTGAACTTGTTGCATGTTAACAAGTTTCTCTTCAAGAAATTTATTCCTCTCTTTAAGACCTAGATTCTCAGATTTGATTCTTTCATTTTCTAAAGTCTGATCCCTATAACTAACATGTATGCTTTTAAGATAAATTCTTAATTCAGATATATTATCAGTATCATAAGCATAAGTTGTTAGGGGTACCTTGTTTCCAGATGACTCAGCTTCATCTTTAATAGTTGCCATGAGAGCATAATTGACTCCCTCATCTGAGTCTGAAGTGTCTGCCCAGTCCTTGCCTTTAGTGATGAGTGCTTTCTCAGATTTTCCTTTCTTGCATTCTGGAGCATAATGACCCATCTCTTTACACTTGTAGCACTGGATCTCAGACTTGTCTTTCTTTCCAGACTTGGTATATTTTCCATCAGACTTTCTGAAATTTCTCTTATCAGAATTTGAATCTTTCCTTGAGAATCTCTTTCCTTTCTTGAAGTTCTTGAATCCCATCTTCTTGAAGGTCTTCACCATTAAAGCAGCCATTCTCATCATCTCTTCTTCATCATCCTCAGAATCAGAAGCTTCATCATCGGTGTTTGAGCCATCATCAGAGTTTGATGACTCACTGTCAGATTTAATGACTAAAGCCTTTCCTTTGGTTTTCTTTCTTGATGATTCCTTTTTGACAGGCTTTTCTTCAACTTTAAGAGCAACAGATTTTGTCTTCTTTCCAGATCTTTTGTTTCTCTGTTCTATTTCAAGTTCATGAGTTTTAAGCAACCCATAGATTTCATCAAGATCTGTATCCGCAAGATCATAATTGTCTCTGATTGTTGTTGCCTTTAAATCCCATCTTTCAGGTAGGGATAGAAGAAACTTGAGATTTGACTCTTCAAGTTCATACTCTTTATCAACCAGGGACAAATCATTCAACAATTTACAAAACCTGTCATATGTATCTGTTAAGGTTTCATCAGATCTCGAGTCAAAGTGTTCATACTCCTGTGTAAGAATAGTCTTCCTATTCTTCTTTATAACACTTGTTCCTTGACACCTGACTTCCAAAGCATCCCAAATTTCTTTGGCAGTTTTGCAGCCAATAACTCTGTTAGACATGACATTATCTAAGGCACTGTGTAGTAGATGTCTAACCTTTGCATCCTTTGCAATTGATGAGATGTCTTCAGGAGTCAAATCTTTCTTCTCTTTTGAAACAGTCTTTTGTTCTTGCCCAGTAATAACAGGAGACAATTTAGTTGGCATATGAGGACCATCATTGATTCTATCAAGGTATTCTGGATCTGTGGCTTCCAGAAACATGGTCATCTTCACCTTCCATATTGGATATTCAACTGGTCTGAGAATTGGAACCCTTATTGTCTCATATCGACTCACAGAAGTAGGTTGAACCTTCTGAGCATTAGAGCCTGCATTGGAACCTTCCTGAGAGTTGTCAGTCATGATTATACTTGTGTTTGGATCGATAAACTGTATATACTAATCAGCCTTGGCTCTGATACCAATTGTTAGGCCGAATACACAATATATAATCAATATAAGTATGATAATAACAATTGAGAACACTGTTTATGAATCAACAACTGAATTATATAAATAATTCTTCTCTTTTGTGATGTTAAGGAATCACAAAGAGCTGCTAGGTTACAAGAATAATATATTCAGTATTCGCATCCCTATTAGGGTTAACCTATCTGTGTTTATATAATACACAGTTACATAATCAATCTCTAATTGATATTCCTATAAATTAGCTATACAAATCATATCAAATTAGAATTGCTTCTGTCTTCTGTTCCGTTTCCTTAACTGTCTCAATATATCTTGCGTCTTTCCATCTTCAAGATATATTGCTTCTAGAATCTTCATATTAGCACCGACAGTTAATGAACTCTTCACCCCGTCAGACTTTATCAAACTCTGACTGGCTTCTAGTAAACTCTGATGAGTACCATGTACTTAAACACTGATGAACAAACGTCAGCAATTATATCTAACATACTTAGACTATCAATTCATTCTAGAAGTAAAACGAAAGCAAGCAGTATCTTGAAGAAAACAGAAGCTCAAGATTTCGCTCTTGAGGTTATAGCAACACTTTGCAAAATAAAGAAAAACATTTATTTTGTGAAACTTGTCTTTAGATCATACTGTTTGTAAATGCATACATATTACTGATAACATTAAATCTTAGTTTTGGTTGTTGAAATTGAGACTGAATTTTATCAGTATTGCATTCATCCCCCCCCCCCCCTTCTACAATACACAAGGACCAACAATGTTCTTCAAGTGGGGGAGAGTTTTCTTGCTTTTTGGTCTTGGTTGATTTTGATAATTGTGTGATATTTTGTAGTTTAAATGGTGAGTCATTGCAATAAGCCTCATCATCAAGACACGTGTCAAGCTCTGGGGAGTTTGGAGATAAAGTAGCTTTATTGGTTTGTTCCCTTTCACACGGATGATCCAATTGTTGCATTACTTGGATTAATCTCGTTACATGTTACTTCCATGTCTATATTTAATCCGGTAAGTGTCGCGTTGTTCCGTCACCGCTTAATCTAGTAGAATGTTCGCAGGGTTTCTTAAGTGTTCTATCGAAGTAGTTTACCGTAAACGTTCTTGATATCACTAATTCTTTTATTAAATCCATATCCATGGAATTGATAAATTAAATCCTCCAATATTTTCAAATAATGATTAATCCATCAGTTATTGGTGAAATTTCGGAGAAAATAGAAATGCTATTTTTTCCTATTCTGACAGCTTTTGCATTCCTTCATTTACATCATAGATCACTAATACGACTTTGAAAGTTCATTATACCGTTCCGTACATAGGGTGGTCTGAAAACTTTTTAAATGAAAAAGTTACTATTCATCAGTGGTTTTTTTAACAAAAGTTACTATTCATCAATAGTTCTTAAATAAGTACAAAATTTGGGGATATTACAGTCTCCCCTCCTTAAAAGGATTCCGTCCCGGAATCAGTTTGAAAACAAATGGGGGTACTTTTCCAGCATAGCGCTTGCTAGTTCCCAAGTTGATTCTTCCACATTATAGTTTTGCCACAAAACTCTGACTAGCTTGATGACCTTGTTCTGGAGCACTTGTTCCTTTTGATCTATGATTTCCACAGGTTGCTCCACATATGTTAGGTCTGGCTGCATGTCTACGTGTTCGTATTCCACTATGTGCTTAACATCCGGGTTGTATTTCCTCAGCATTGAAACATGAAACACATTATGCACTTGTTGCAGGTTTGGGGGTAATGCTAGCTCATATGCTAACTTTCCAATACGTCTTAAGATCTCAAATGGTCCAATGTATCTAGGACTCAGTTTTCCCTTCTTTCCGAACCTCATCAAACCTTTTCAAGGAGATACCTTTAAGAACACTAGGTCTCCCACTTCATATTCCTTGTCCTTCCGGGCCAAATCAGCATACTTCTTTTGTCTATCTTGGGCTGCTACCAGCCGTCCTCTGATTAGATCTACTATGTCCTTAGTCCGCTGGACCACTTCGGGCCCAAGCATTTTTCGCTCTCCAACTTCATCCCAATATAAGGGAGATCAGCATCTTCTTCCATAAAGGGCCTCGTAAGACGGCATTCCTATGCTTGCTTGAAAACTATTGTTATAGGAAAACTCAATCAGTGGTAGGTGATCATCCCAACTTCCTTTAAAGTCTATAGCACAGACTCTTAACATATCCTCTAGTGTTTGGATGGTCCTTTCACTTTGTCCGTCTGTTTGGGGGTGATAGGCAGTACTCATATTCAACCGGGTCCCTACACATTCTTGGAAGCTCCTCCAAAATCTGGAGTTAAATCTGGGATCTCGGTCAGATACTATGGCGACTGGGACTCCGTGTCGCACCACTATTTCTTTCAAGTAAATATCCACTAGTCTGTCGACAGTGTACTTTTCGTTGATTGGAAGAAAGTGTGCTGACTTCGTCAGTCTGTCTATGATTACCCATATGGTGTCATGATTGGCCTTGGTCCTTGGTAAACCTACTACGAAGTCCATGGCTAGGTGTTCCCATTTCCATTCGGGAATCTCTAGGGGTCTTAAAAGCCCATTGGGTCTCTGGTGTTCCGCTTTCACTCGTTGGCAGGTCAAGCATCTGCTTACCCACTCTGCTACGTCCTTTTTCATGTTAGGCCACCAGTAGTATTCCTTCAAATCCCCATACATCTTGGTGCTTCCTGGGTGAATTGAATACCTTGAACTGTGACTCTCGTGTAAAATCTCGTCCTTTAGTTCTCGAACATTCAGAACCCAGATTCGGTATGTATACCTCATTATTCCTTTATCATCCTTGACAGTGTGGATCTCTTCTCCTGTCATTGACTGTCTGTCTTCACTCATCATTCTTTCTTGACATCTTCTGATCTTTTCTAACAACTCTGGCTGTAGTGAAATCTCAAACAGCCTTTCGGTACCGTCTCCGGTTACCTTCACTTTTATTTCCATCTTTTCAAATTCTTTAATAAGCTCTTCTGAAGACATTATCATCTTGAGTCTCTCTTTCCTACTAAGGGCGTCAGCCACCACATTGGCTTTCCCTGGGTGATAAAGAATCTCACAGTCATAATCTTTGATCAGCTCTAACCATCTTCTCTAGCGCATGTTGAGCTCCTTTTGGGTAAAAATGTACTTGAGGCTCTTATGGTCAGTGTAAATCTCGCACTTCTCTCCATACAAGTAGTGCCTCCAAAATTTTAAAGCGAAAACTACAGTTGCTAGTTCTAGGTCGTGAGTAGGATATCGAATCTCATATTCCTTCAATTGTCTTGATGCATACGCGATTACCTTACTGTGCTGCATCAGCACGCACCCTAATCCCTTATGCGAAGCATCACTGTAAATCACGAAATCTCCTTTTCCATCCGGCAATGCCAACACAGGGGTAGTCACTAATCTCTTCTTTAGTTCTTGGAAACTATTCTCGCACTTTTCCGTCCATTCAAATTTCTCAGTTTTACGGGTAAGTCGGGTTAACGGGGCTGCGATTTTTGCAAAATCCTTAACAAATCTTCTATAATACCCTGCTAATCCTATGAAACTCCTTACCTCTGTTGGTGTGGTTGGTCGTTCCCAATTTGAAACTGCCTCTATCTTGGAGGGGTCAACCAACACTCCCTCCTTATTGATCACATGTCCTAAAAACTGAACCTCATTTCGCCAAAATTCACACTTTGCGAATTTGGCATACAATTGTTCCTTCCTGAGTATTTCTAGGGTTATCCTCAAATGTTCTGCATGTTCTACCTCTGTCTTTGAGTAGATAAGAATATCATCAATGAAAACTATAACGAACTCGTCCAAATACTTCTTGAACACCCTATTCATCAAATCCATGAAAGCTGCTGGGGCATTGGTCAATCCAAAGGACATCACCAAGAACTCATAATGTCCATATCTGGTACAGAATGCAGTCTTTGGGATATCTTCGGGTTTAATCTTCAATTGGTGATATCCGATTCTCAGGTCAATTTTAGAGAAGTACACGGCATCCTTTAGCTGGTCAAACAAATCGTCTAATCTGGGCAATGGGTACTTATTCTTTATAGTTAGTTTGTTCAACTTTCGGTAGTCGATGCATAACCTCATACTCTCATCCTTCTTCTTAACAAACAACACTGGTGCCCCCAACGGCGACACACTGGGCCTTATCATACCCTTCTCCAACAGTTCTTGTAACTGGGTAGCTAGCTCTTTCATTTCTACTGGGGCTAACCGGTACAGGGCTTTCGAAACTGGCGCCGTCCCCGGGGCTAACTCAATAGCAAACTCAATTACCCTATCGGGTGGTAATCCTGGAAGATCTTGTGGAAACACATCTTCGAACTCATTGACTACTGGAATGTCCTGTAAACTGGGCACCTCCCTCTGGGTGTCTACAACATAAGCTAAGTAAGCCTCGTTTCCTTTTCGTAACAATATCTTGGTTTGCGCCATGGTTAGAAATTTCTGTGTCTGTTTCATTCCCTTAAACAATGCCTCCTTCTTCCCTGGGGTATTTAATCTAACCTTTTTCCCTTTACAATCTATCTGTGCGTTATTGCGAGACAACCAATCCATCCCCAAAATGACATCAAATTCTCCTAATTTAAAAGGAATCAAATCCACACAAAAAGACTGTTCCCCTATTTCCAATTTGCAGTTGGGGTGAATCTGATTAACTGGGACTATTTCGTGGTTAGCTATTTCTACTTGTAGGGAATCCCTTAACGGTTGGGCTTTAAGTTTCAATCTATGCGCAAAATCCCTCGATATAAAAGATTTAGTCGCTCCAAAATCAAATAAAACATTTGCGCTAACTGAATTCAGAGAAAAGGTACCTGCTATCACATCTGTGTTCCTCACGGCATCCTGTATTGTTGTAACAACCCCAAATCCGGGGTCAGGGATTTAGAGTAGTCACGATCCATTTACTCCTTGCCTTACCTGTATTACTCACAACATTCATAATTCACCTGCTCACGACCCCACAATATATGTCTCACACACACACACACACAGGTTAGAGTCTCAGAAACGACACAAATACAACCATTGCGGAATAAATAACTTTTATTACAATACCCAAATGTCTTTGAATCTGTCACTGATACAATTTCTAAGTAATGTTACATTACCAACTTAGCCTTCTGATGCTCACAATCCTCTCATACCATTCTTATCTATACATAAGTTGAATACCAAAAGCTGTAGCCTGATTCGATTGGTTCGTACTACTTTTGGAATCACTGCTAGAAGCTGTTTACGGAAACGCCTTGCGGGGTATGTGCCGTCCCATTGGCATCCTGCTTCGCTGCTATATAATATATATAAAACAATAGCAAGAGTGAGCGATAGCTCAGCAAGGTAATAAAAGTATGGCATAATCCTGCCTTTAATTCAACCCAGAATAAAGCGGGTATAAGACAATAATTTGTCAAAATATCTCGATACTCAAATTACCTCCTTATCGGAATGTAATCCCAAAAATAATACCATTGTTGTATTTCAAATATCAATTTCATAATATTTCTGCAAACTTTGGCTATATTATGAACAAAGTTCTAGTATAAACGATGAGGTTTCAAAGTAAACCAAATATAACCTTTCCGAAAAATATCTGCTATATATGCAGAATATCAACATATAACTTAAAAGATGAAGTTATAAGGTGATTCAGTATAAACAACTCCCTTACCATAACTCATGTTATGTAAGGTATCCACAGAGTCATAACTCATAAAATAAAAGATGAAGTTGCATGGATTTATTGTCACTTCAATTCCAAACACTTTTCGACCCCCTGCCAACATGACCGGTAAACCTGTACCACGGTGTCATCCTTGGTCCCTTTCAATACATGTTGCAGAACCCCTCTGCCAACATGATCGGTAAACCTGTACCAACGGAGCCATCCGTGGTCCCTTTCAGTACATGTTGCAGAATTATCCAAAATGGATGATGAACCAATACTGGAGCTTTCTCCGCGCCCGTCGTACCAACCTTACTATGATCAGTAGCAGGTTGTACAACAAAATATGTTTTCTACATGTAGATGGAAGTATCACGACAGCCTGACATTGTCTACCGCCTTTCTGGATCTCCCGGCCCATTTGGGGCAATAAGGTGATGGATCGGCGCGACTCGACCTCTTACACATGCTCCTAGTTCAGATGAAATCCATGACTCTGAAACGTAAAGATCGTCTCCCTTTCCCCAATTGTAATACTTGTTGATACGACTCCACTCAGTAGTCATATCTAGGTTGGAAAGGAAGACTCTCCAATATTTCCCAAGCGATGCTTGTTAATGGATATCGACTTGTTCCAGGAATTTACCCCTCGATCGTTGAGGTGGTAACACAATATTTGACTTGCAGCAACTAAATTGCTTCGAGAAAATATCTGTCCCTTGACAGTTTTGAGTTGAGAGTTTAAAAAGAGTAGCAGTTACTTAAAACAGGTTTCCCATATTTTTGATAATTGAGCGAGCATTTAAATCTTCTTTAAAAGACAGATTTAAATGAAAAAACATTGTTTTGGGAACCTCTTTTTGATTTGAAAATAATTAATAATATTTATTGAATAAGTAAACCCTCAAATGAATATTCGAAATTAATATTCATTAAGTAAATAAACTTTGAATGAATATTTAGAAATAATATCCATTAAATAAATAAGGATTAAATGAATATTCCACATAATATTCATTAACTAATAAACCTCGAATGAATAATTCAAAATAATATAACCTCGAATGAATATTCAAAATAATATTCATTAAATAATAATCTCAATTGAATATTTGAAAATAATATTCATTTAATAAATAATTAATCCTCAAATGAATATTTAAAGGTAATATTCATTAAATAAATAATCTTCAAGTGAATATTTGAAAATAATATTCATTACTAATCCTCAAATGGAAATATTATCCTTTAAGTCAATAATCCTCCAATGAATATAAATAATATTCTTAACGTCAATAATCCTCAAATGAATATTAATAAATAATATTCTTAAATAAAATAATTAACCCTCGGATAACAGATACCCGATATCTTTGTTATCATTCCGGAACAAAGCGATTTTAAGAAAACATTTTGAAAATGATATTCATCTAAGTAAACAAGTTTAATTAGACGAATAAGGCTTATTTAATCCGTAAATGCTTCCAGAAGTATTTACTAATTAAATAAACACTGGTTTATTGGTGATGTTGCCTTTAGGTTAATTATTGCGAAAATCTTTCTAAAAAGCTCTGTCCGGGTTTTCGAAAATATACCTTACAAAATAACCCCGATACGCTGGCTAAGTTATAAACTCAATATATGCTCTGCCCTCTGAGCCTAGGGCCTTTATAAAAACCTGGCTTATAACCGCTATCCATATCTAGCTTATAAGCCCGTTACCAAATCATTTTCAAATAATAACCTTCGAATGAGGTAATATTCAAATAGCATTACTCAAATCATTTCCAGGTAATTAATACTTTCTAGAAATATAATTAATGTTTAATAATAATATCCCTCAAGATGAATAGTACTCTGCCGCTGGAATCCCTCCGGGTTTCCGCGACTATTTATATAACACAAATATCGACTCCCGGTCTAGAGTCGAAACAATAAACATTCTCTTATCTATAGAGCTACAAGGTATACCGGTTCATAATTACATTATCTCACGGCTCGTATAATATCCAAAAGTCAAATTCTATTTAACACGATATATAACATGTATCGCAAAACTGTATAACTCCACACATGGCAACAGCAGTAATATACAATCGATACTTCCAAGTATAGATTTAGGAAACTTGCCTGATGCTCGAGAAGTGATAGGGCTCGTGACCATGTCGAACAATCTAGACAAAGTCAAACGAAAACACACGGTTAATCCCCTGGATAATCCACTTGTACTCAATGCTTAAACATGTAAGCAAAACACAACCAAGGAATTACTAACTCGTTATAGGCTCATACTAAGTCCATGTTATCCGTAAAATACTTATATCATAAGTTGGGTTCGAAATCCATCCTCAATCCAAGTTATACTTAACCATTTGCAACATCGGTTTCTAAGTCATGCTCTTAGTGGTTTTCACTTGCGCGACCTCGACTAAAACATTTTTATAAAATCGAAAAATAATCTTTTTAATCCGAATCTTTTTCGTGATCCTTCCTAACTGTCTCTAGTATTATTCCTCCAAGTTTCACATTTTAATATGGCTCCGAAGTGGTCCAAATATAGACTCAAAGTTGCTGAACAGAGATGGGTCATTCTTCCGAATGGCGTTTACTAAAACTCACGTTTCTCCTAAACCGTAAATCGTATAGACATGATCTTCATATCAAAACAAACCTTAAAACAAGACCTACATGTTACTGGTCAGTGTTGTTCAAAAATATTCCAATACCAGTTCGTAATTCATGCTCAAAACAGTCTTAAATCAAATGGGTATTACGACGGCTATAATCGTAACGTTTTCCAAAAAATCACAACCTCAAATCCAAGCCACACCGGGCATCCATAAAATTCATGAACATAATACTCATCAATATCAGCCTACTTTTTCAGTTTATACCCCAAATTTCTCAAGTCAAATCAACCACTACATAATCATGCTTTCATGCTTATAATCATACTATAAACATCACCAAGCTCAAATCCATCAAGAACAAGCATAAAATCAAAGTAAGGTCTAAGGTCCTTAAAGTTTATACCTTCCTTGGAGAGTATACCAGCGCTAATAATCCTTATATAGTCCTTGTATGGCCTTAAGCTAGCTTAGATCATCAAAGAAATCAAGAAAGACGAAGTTAGTTTCTAAGGGTTACTATTCATCATCACTTTTGTAAAAATCATATAAAATCGAAAATTGAGAGTTTGGTTTTCAAATCTTTACCACACCTTCTACTCTTCAAGAGCTTTCTTTTGAGCTACAGATCATCACCAGGGGATGCTTGAATCTCGACTTATTGGCTCTCTAAGGTGAGAGGTTGAAACTGTCATGGACTGGACAGTTTGGTTTCTTCAACTTGGAGAGGATATTTGACTAGGCTAAACACCTTGGATTACCATGAAATTTTGAACGAGTATTATACATAGAATGGAGAAGCTGTGGTCAAATTTTGGTGATTTTATCATGGGTGTATTGTGAGATACGAATTTTTATTTGAGGGTTGCTCTAACAGATCAGTTGAGAGAAATTTGTGTTTTTCTTGCTTTTCTTCTTTTCTTTCTTTTTGTTTTTGGTTAATAATGCTTGAAATGCTGATATTTGTGTAAAGAGTGGTGAGTCATTGCATGCCCAGGACACGTGTCGATCAGTGGAGCCTCATGGTGGCAAAGCAGGGACACGTGTCACGCAATGGAGATCATGGTGGCAAGCAGCTTTACCAGTTCGCTTTCCTTTCACACGGATGATCCAAATGTTGCATTTCTCGAATTAATCTTGTTACATGTTACTTCCATGTATACATTTAATCTTGTCATAATTTCAATCCTTAATCCATGATTCGTTCGCTTAATCGCTTAATCTCGAAAAAATGTTCGCAGGGTTTCTTAAGCGTTCTATCGAAGTAGTTTCCTGTAAGTGTTTTTGATATCTCTAATTCTTTTATTAATCCATATCCATGGAATTGATAATCTAAATCCTCAATTATTCTCAAATAATAATTAATCCGTCCGTTATTGGTGAAATTTCGGAGAAAACAGAAATGCTATTTTTCCGATTCTGACAGCTTTTGCATTCCTTCATTTACATCGTAGATCACTAATACGCCCTTGAAAGTTTATTATATCGTTCCGCATATGGGGTGGTCTGAAAAACTTTTTAAACGACAAAAATTTACTATTCATCAAAAGTTACTATTCATCAGTGGTTTTTTTCTATAATCCTTTGGTTCAATATCCGATCCAATATTCCTGGTTTATTTCTCTTTACTTCTTGCACTTAGAAATGTTCTAGTGCTGTCTCGGGCACACGCTATCTTGTTTACGGAGTTGTCGGATGTATTCCAGATATTGATTTGGATGACATAAAAATACTTTCCTTCCCTGGAGTATTGTATTCTTATCTTCCAGATTGATTGTTCTTATTTATATGTTCAGTCCATTCTTACTATTCTCAAAATGTTTGAAAACCGAAATTCATATTCATTTCATAACTTGATTCTCAAAGTCATTGCCACTATCCACATTTACATCAACATATAATAAAAGTTTTAATTCTACCCAAAATCTGGGGTCTTACAGTCTCCCCTCCTTAAAAGGATTCCGTCCCGGAATCACTCTGAAAACAAATGGGGATATCTTTTAGCATCACGAATCTCTAACCTCATATTCTCTATCTTGTTTGTACAGAAAATACACCAACATAAACTTGCTTGTCATCCATCAACATGCCATTTAGCTTATCAGTAGCAGTACTATCTCTATACTCGCGGGCTTAGTCCGCATACTTTCTCTGTCTGTCTTGGTTGTCACTAGCCGCTTGTTGGTGAAATCTTTTGTCCTTCTAGTTTGTTGGACTAACTTGGGTGTTGTGTAAAATCTCATCTTTTAATTCCCGATCATTCGAAATCCATTTCTGTCTCATTTCAAAGTAAGGGTATCGGCCACCACATTGGCCTTCCCCGGATGGTAGTGTATCTCACGGTCATAATCCTAGGTCAATTCTAGCCATTTCTCCATCTCATGCTATCTACTATCATGGGTAACTCAAAGCCAATTCATTACATTCCATAAAATTTGTGGGGGCATAGTCAATCCCAAAATAACCTCGCTGAAAACTCGAAGTGTCTATTCCCGGTACGAATCGCAGTCTTGGGTATATCCTCGGATTTAACTTCCAACTGGTGATACCCAGTTCTTAAGTAAATTGGAAATACACAGCGTTCTTCCGCTGATCAAACAATCATTTACAAGGGTACCTATTCTCCATGTCAAACTCATACAACTCTCGAGGTTCGATATATAATCTTGTGCTAAAATCTTTCTCTCTTACAACAACACCGGGCTCTCCACGGTGGTACACTGGGTCTTATCATATCCTTATACAACAACTCTTGTAACTGAGTCACTAACTCTTTCATTCCCACTATACTCTGAATACTCGGTATTCATTCTCATGTCCTCCCAATCGATATTTGGTAGCGCATTAAGATCTTGTACAATCTCCCAAAACCATTGTAGTTCCCTTTATACTTGGTATCTCTTTTCTTGGCGTCAACCTTAAGAGCTAATTAAGCCTCATATCTCCGGCATAATAATTTCTTAGGCTGACTATATACAAGAATCTCTGAATCTGTCTCCATTCTTTATTTATTACTCTCTATCCCCTACAATCAGTCTGGGCTTCATTGGGTGTCAACCAACCCATTCTTATTATAATATCAACTTCTCCCAACTTGAAAGGAATCAGGTCTATCAAAAGTGCCGGCCTCATATTTCTAGTTCACAACCTGGATGTACCAGTCTTATGGGAAAATCCCTCGATTGGCTATTTCTACTTGTAATTATTCCCTCAGCGTCTCGGCCTTAAGGTTTAATCGTCATGCAACATCTTGATATACAACAATGCATTAGCTCTGTCTAAACAGTGTAGAAGGGCACCTGCTATTTAAAGGTCCTGACAGTGGGCTGCTTGTTGGAGGTAGCCCTGGTTGAAACCTACTGGCTTTCTTTTCTTCTGTGTTCACAAACTCCGGGACAAACCTCAATAATTCGGAAAACTTGGCCTCATACTCGGTTACAGTCATGGTTTCTGGTTTTAACTCTTTAACTTTCATTTTCATCCGGGTCTCCATATATTTCCGAAAATTATTCCTCTAGAACCACACACGCTGCACCTCTCCCAAGTCACAATACCAGCTCCCTCTGACTCCATCGTCAGTACTTATCTTGCTAACCCAGAGGTAGTGTACATTCGTAAACAACTCCTCCAAAATCTCAATTCCACTATAGGGCATCTGTCTAACACCGTTGTCACTGGAGCTCACGGCACATCGTTATTTCTTTCACATACATCGATCGACACGCTTTCTATTATCATAATATCCTTGGGAGAATAAACCAATTCATTGATATGTCACTAACATTCTATTTGTCTTAGGGATTCGCTCCTGTCATAGACGATTTCTTTTCGAACTAATTCCTATCGACGAATTTTGACTTATTTGACCTGATTGGCCTCCCCTTAGAATTCAATGAGGATAACAAAAATCATGGGGTCTTGAAAAGACAGCTCCCATATCAAGGAAAATGTCACACACTGGTGATCATAAGGTTATGAGTTTTAAGGTACCCTTATTGGAGGTAAAAGAATTTACCGAGAGATCAACATGATCATAAGAACTCACGTTGTGTGCCTCGATTGAGACATTACTAAAGGTAATTAGCCTTCTTGTATTTCACAACTTACAAGTGATGGCGTCCCATCAGACTTCTATCACATAGACAGATAGTCCTTGTAGCCCCTATAAGTATAGGGTTGTTCGTCTCAGTGGAAGTTGAAAAGTATGAAAGCAATTCGAGATCAATTTAATGATTATCGTCTTTCGACAATATTTCTTAAAGGAACACCTTGGATTAAAATTGAACAGATTCCAAATGTGCGGTTTCCAAAGAAAATACAAGGAAAAGAATAACCAAAAGATACTGGTACTTAACAACCAAGTGGTGAGGTATCACCATAGGGTCATTCATTATTCGAGGAAAAGTCAAAGCTTAAATAAAATCATTTGACAGGGCTTCGAAAACCTGAAAGTAGGCATCGTGACAGCCTCTAACACAATTGAAATTAATTATGATTTAACACAAGTGTTATAAAATAACTTCGAAGAGGGAATATACCCTTATCAGAATTCTTTCTTGGAAAGAGGTCAAGATAGATCATTGATTGGGGAAATATCCCACATAATTTACAAATGGGGAGGGTACTACCAAGGTCTCTACGGACGCCTTTTATGTCGGCTCCTCTGATGGATAATCGTTCAATTCCAAAGCTTTTCTTTTCCACGCACCCTAAGGTGTTTGATACTTACGTCATTGCCGACTTATAATAGTCACTAAGAATTCAACCATCAACATTTGCAATCGCAGGGAGTTCTATTCGACTAGGCGCAAACGTCTCAAGTAAGCGTTCTGTTCTCTAAGAAGACCTCGATACCGTTGTCGCCCATAGTAATGACAGTTCCACATGTCGACTGGGAGGTACCTCGGAAGCTCGTTAGAAACTACAAGCTTAAATCCGGTCTCTATTTCAATCATCTTTATACCCAATATTCCTTGAGATAATAAAATCCCTCAATGATGTAATAGACACTATTTCTAGTGGAATCGCTGGTCGCGGGGGATTGAAATCTCATAGCCAACGCAATTCCTTACACTATTCTAGGCAACTAAGTACCCTTAATCGTTCGTGAAAATCTGAACATCTTGGTTCTTACGTATGCCGCCTCCTTATGGGCAACTATAACCGACTACGAGTAACAGGTTTCGTTCAAGTCGAATCAATCCACTGATACTGGCTGTATTGCCTCTACCTTTTATGCTTTAGAGACTCTACTCCATTCTTTGTCATATCTCATGATGAGCCATAAACGATCCTTAAATTCTTGTCTCGTCACTTATTTGTCCCTTGAAGGTTCGTCTGGTCCTATTGTACGACTTCAAGTAACATACCACATCTTTATCAATCAACACGTTCTCTACAAGATTCTTTCCTTGACCCACTATGGGGTCTTCCTCTAGATCCTCCTATGGATCTTCCTTTATCGGGTCTCCGTCCATTTCAAGGAACGCATCATCAATTGCCTACTCGAAGGCCTCAGGGTCTGGTATCTCAGAATCCCATCAATCTATAACTCATACGAATCGAGGTGACTAACCATGAAGTCCTAAGTACGGTTTCCCAGAAGAAGTCCCCTCTCGGGCTTCATCTTAAACAGTCCGGGTCATGTCCTCTAACCCGACTACGAACTCAATTCGAGCTCTAGATGTCCTTATCATTCTTAAGGGTATTGTAAGACTCGATCTTCTATCATTTCTGAGGACTGTAACCTATCGCTCTGATACCATTTCTGTAACAACCCCAAATCCGGGGTCAGGGATTTAGAGTAGTCACGGTCCATTTACTCCTTGCCTTACCTGTATTACTCACAACATTCATAATTCACCTGCTCACGACCCCACAATATATGTCTCACACACACACACACACACAGGTTAGAGTCTCAGAAACGACACAAATACAACCATTGCGGAATAAATAACTTTTATTACAATACCCAAATGTCTTTGAATCTGTCACTGATACAATTTCTAAGTAATGTTACATTACCAACTTAGCCTTCTGATGCTCACAATCCTCTCATACCATTCTTATCTATACATAAGTTGAATACCAAAAGCTGTAGCCTGATTCGATTGGTTTGTACTACTTTTGGAATCACTGCTAGAAGCTGTTTACGGAAACGCCTTGCGGGGTATGTGCCGTCCCATTGGCATCCTGCTTCGCTGCTATATAATATATATAAAACAATAGCAAGAGTGAGCGATAGCTCAGCAAGGTAATAAAAGTATGGCATAATCCTGCCTTTAATTCAACCCAGAATAAAGCGGGTATAAGACAATAATTTGTCAAAATATCTCGATACTCAAATTACCTCCTTATCGGAATGTAATCCCAAAAATAATACCATTGTTGTATTTCAAATATCAATTTCATAATATTTCTGCAAACTTTGGCTATATTATGAACAAAGTTCTAGTATAAACGATGAGGTTTCAAAGTAAACCAAATATAACCTTTCCGAAAAATATCTGCTATATATGCAGAATATCAACATATAACTTAAAAGATGAAGTTATAAGGTGATTCAGTATAAACAACTCCCTTACCATAACTCATGTTATGTAAGGTATCCACAGAGTCATAACTCATAAAATAAAAGATGAAGTTGCATGGATTTATTGTCACTTCAATTCCAAACACTTTTCGACCCCCTGCCAACATGACCGGTAAACCTGTACCACGGTGTCATCCTTGGTCCCTTTCAATACATGTTGCAGAACCCCTCTGCCAACATGATCGGTAAACCTGTACCAACGGAGCCATCCGTGGTCCCTTTCAGTACATGTTGCAGAATTATCCAAAATGGATGATGAACCAATACTGGAGCTTTCTCCGCGCCCGTCGTACCAACCTTACTATGATCAGTAGCAGGTTGTACAACAAAATATGTTTTCTACATGTAGATGGAAGTATCACGACAGCCTGACATTGTCTACCGCCTTTCTGGATCTCCCGGCCCATTTGGGGCAATAAGGTGATGGATCGGCGCGACTCGACCTCTTACACATGCTCCTAGTTCAGATGAAATCCATGACTCTGAAACGTAAAGATCGTCTCCCTTTCCCCAATTGTAATACTTGTTGATACGACTCCACTCAGTAGTCATATCTAGGTTGGAAAGGAAGACTCTCCAATATTTCCCAAGCGATGCTTGTTAATGGATATCGACTTGTTCCAGGAATTTACCCCTCGATCGTTGAGGTGGTAACACAATATTTGACTTGCAGCAACTAAATTGCTTCGAGAAAATATCTGTCCCTTGACAGTTTTGAGTTGAGAGTTTAAAAAGAGTAGCAGTTACTTAAAACAGGTTTCCCATATTTTTGATAATTGAGCGAGCATTTAAATCTTCTTTAAAAGACAGATTTAAATGGAAAAACATTGTTTTGGGAACCTCTTTTTGATTTGAAAATAATTAATAATATTTATTGAATAAGTAAACCCTCAAATGAATATTCGAAATTAATATTCATTAAGTAAATAAACTTTGAATGAATATTTAGAAATAATATCCATTAAATAAATAAGGATTAAATGAATATTCCACATAATATTCATTAACTAATAAACCTCGAATGAATAATTCAAAATAATATAACCTCGAATGAATATTCAAAATAATATTCATTAAATAATAATCTCAATTGAATATTTGAAAATAATATTCATTTAATAAATAATTAATCCTCAAATGAATATTTAAAGGTAATATTCATTAAATAAATAATCTTCAAGTGAATATTTGAAAATAATATTCATTACTAATCCTCAAATGGAAATATTATCCTTTAAGTCAATAATCCTCCAATGAATATAAATAATATTCTTAACGTCAATAATCCTCAAATGAATATTAATAAATAATATTCTTAAATAAAATAATTAACCCTCGGATAACAGATACCCGATATCTTTGTTATCATTCCGGAACAAAGCGATTTTAAGAAAACATTTTGAAAATGATATTCATCTAAGTAAACAAGTTTAATTAGACGAATAAGGCTTATTTAATCCGTAAATGCTTCCAGAAGTATTTACTAATTAAATAAACACTGGTTTATTGGTGATGTTGCCTTTAGGTTAATTATTGCGAAAATCTTTCTAAAAAGCTCTGTCCGGGTTTTCGAAAATATACCTTACAAAATAACCCCGATACGCTGGCTAAGTTATAAACTCAATATATGCTCTGCCCTCTGAGCCTAGGGCCTTTATAAAAACCTGGCTTATAACCGCTATCCATATCTAGCTTATAAGCCCGTTACCAAATCATTTTCAAATAATAACCTTCGAATGAGGTAATATTCAAATAGCATTACTCAAATCATTTCCAGGTAATTAATACTTTCTAGAAATATAATTAATGTTTAATAATAATATCCCTCAAGATGAATAGTACTCTGCCGCTGGAATCCCTCCGGGTTTCCGCGACTATTTATATAACACAAATATCGACTCCCGGTCTAGAGTCGAAACAATAAACATTCTCTTATCTATAGAGCTACAAGGTATACCGGTTCATAATTACATTATCTCACGGCTCGTATAATATCCAAAAGTCAAATTCTATTTAACACGATATATAACATGTATCGCAAAACTGTATAACTCCACACATGGCAACAGCAGTAATATACAATCGATACTTCCAAGTATAGATTTAGGAAACTTGCCTGATGCTCGAGAAGTGATAGGGCTCGTGACCATGTCGAACAATCTAGACAAAGTCAAACGAAAACACACGGTTAATCCCCTGGATAATCCACTTGTACTCAATGCTTAAACATGTAAGCAAAACACAACCAAGGAATTACTAACTCGTTATAGGCTCATACTAAGTCCATGTTATCCGTAAAATACTTATATCATAAGTTGGGTTCGAAATCCATCCTCAATCCAAGTTATACTTAACCATTTGCAACATCGGTTTCTAAGTCATGCTCTTAGTGGTTTTCACTTGCGCGACCTCGACTAAAACATTTTTATAAAATCGAAAAATAATCTTTTTAATCCGAATCTTTTTCGTGATCCTTCCTAACTGTCTCTAGTATTATTCCTCCAAGTTTCACATTTTAATATGGCTCCGAAGTGGTCCAAATATAGACTCAAAGTTGCTGAACAGAGATGGGTCATTCTTCCGAATGGCGTTTACTAAAACTCACGTTTCTCCTAAACCGTAAATCGTATAGACATGATCTTCATATCAAAACAAACCTTAAAACAAGACCTACATGTTACTGGTCAGTGTTGTTCAAAAATATTCCAATACCAGTTCGTAATTCATGCTCAAAACAGTCTTAAATCAAATGGGTATTACGACGGCTATAATCGTAACGTTTTCCAAAAAATCACAACCTCAAATCCAAGCCACACCGGGCATCCATAAAATTCATGAACATAATACTCATCAATATCAGCCTACTTTTTCAGTTTATACCCCAAATTTCTCAAGTCAAATCAACCACTACATAATCATGCTTTCATGCTTATAATCATACTATAAACATCACCAAGCTCAAATCCATCAAGAACAAGCATAAAATCAAAGTAAGGTCTAAGGTCCTTAAAGTTTATACCTTCCTTGGAGAGTATACCAGCGCTAATAATCCTTATATAGTCCTTGTATGGCCTTAAGCTAGCTTAGATCATCAAAGAAATCAAGAAAGACGAAGTTAGTTTCTAAGAGTTACTATTCATCATCACTTTTGTAAAAATCATATAAAATCGAAAATTGAGAGTTTGGTTTTCAAATCTTTACCACACCTTCTACTCTTCAAGAGCTTTCTTTTGAGCTACAGATCATCACCAGGGGATGCTTGAATCTCGACTTATTGGCTCTCTAAGGTGAGAGGTTGAAACTGTCATGGACTGGACAGTTTGGTTTCTTCAACTTGGAGAGGATATTTGACTAGGCTAAACACCTTGGATTACCATGAAATTTTGAACGAGTATTATACATAGAATGGAGAAGCTGTGGTCAAATTTTGGTGATTTTATCATGGGTGTATTGTGAGATACGAATTTTTATTTGAGGGTTGCTCTAACAGATCAGTTGAGAGAAATTTGTGTTTTTCTTGCTTTTCTTCTTTTCTTTCTTTTTGTTTTTGGTTAATAATGCTTGAAATGCTGATATTTGTGTAAAGAGTGGTGAGTCATTGCATGCCCAGGACACGTGTCGATCAGTGGAGCCTCATGGTGGCAAAGCAGGGACACGTGTCACGCAATGGAGATCATGGTGGCAAGCAGCTTTACCAGTTCGCTTTCCTTTCACACGGATGATCCAAATGTTGCATTTCTCGAATTAATCTTGTTACATGTTACTTCCATGTATACATTTAATCTTGTCATAATTTCAATCCTTAATCCATGATTCGTTCGCTTAATCGCTTAATCTCGAAAAAATGTTCGCAGGGTTTCTTAAGCGTTCTATCGAAGTAGTTTCATGTAAGTGTTTTTGATATCTCTAATTCTTTTATTAATCCATATCCATGGAATTGATAATCTAAATCCTCAATTATTCTCAAATAATAATTAATCCGTCCGTTATTGGTGAAATTTCGGAGAAAACAGAAATGCTATTTTTCCGATTCTGACAGCTTTTGCATTCCTTCATTTACATCGTAGATCACTAATACGCCCTTGAAAGTTTATTATATCGTTCCGCATATGGGGTGGTCTGAAAAACTTTTTAAACGACAAAAATTTACTATTCATCAAAAGTTACTATTCATCAGTGGTTTTTTTCTATAATCCTTTGGTTCAATATCCGATCCAATATTCCTGGTTTATTTCTCTTTACTTCTTGCACTTAGAAATGTTCTAGTGCTGTCTCGGGCACACGCTATCTTGTTTACGGAGTTGTCGGATGTATTCCAGATATTGATTTGGATGACATAAAAATACTTTCCTTCCCTGGAGTATTGTATTCTTATCTTCCAGATTGATTGTTCTTATTTATATGTTCAGTCCATTCTTACTATTCTCAAAATGTTTGAAAACCGAAATTCATATTCATTTCATAACTTGATTCTCAAAGTCATTGCCACTATGCACATTTACATCAACATATAATAAAAGTTTTAATTCTACCCAAAATCTGGGGTCTTACAATTGTCATGTTGAAAGTCCTAGCAGTTGGTGGCTTGTTGGAGGCAGCTTTGCTTGCCCCTGATGCTGCGGGTTGGTTCATGGGGCAATCCTTCTTCATATGACCTTGACGTCCACACTGAAAACAAGTGGGGTTTCTGTTGACGCTAGGGTTATCTGCGGTACAAAAATTAGCATAATGGCCCACTCGTCCACACTTATAATAGGTTGCCTGTTTCTGGTTGCACACACCGGGGTGTCTCCTTCCACAAGTTGTACATACTGGTAATGGAGGTCGAGATTGGTGAGAGTGAGACACTCCTGATGGGTTGCCGCCCTGGTTTACGCTTGCGCTCACGGGTCGCCTGAACCCCATATTCCTTACAGGTAGGGAGACTGCCCCGCGGTTAAACCTATTTGGGGGGTTTCCTCCTGCAGAACCTCCACCCATACTGTAATAACCCGAATTTTTGGTAAAATTAAAACTTTTCTTATTATGATTAAGTGCATCAGTGAATTTGGTGGATGAATAGTGATTTTGAGGGTTAAGAAAATTTTTCATGCCACATATGTACGAGACGTAGTGTGGATATTCCGAAGTCATATTAGTGATCTACGGAGTAAATAAGTGAATGCAAAGACGATCGGAATTCAGAAATTCCAAATTTTATTTTGGTGTAGTATTTGACCGGGCAGTGAATTATATATTATTATATTCAAGAAATGAGATATTAAATTTGAGGATTTGAGGATTTAATATTTTGGTATTTTATTATTTTATTAAAGTCGATTTAAGGATTCGATTGTTGGAAGTGAATAGTGAATAGTGAATAGTTATTATTCACTGCCAGAATCGCGTGTGAAAGTTAAAAATATTAATAAAATGAGTTTTCGATTTGAATAATTTACATTACAAATTAGTGAAATGTTCAATAAATAATTGGGAAATTACCAAAAATACTATTGTTTTCTAAGTTTTTTTGCAATTTTACCATCTTCTGGAAATATTTGCAAAAATACCAAAATAATTGCAAAAATACGGTCTGCAACTACTTTCAACCATCTGCAACTGCAACCAAAATCAACCAAAGATTCAACCAAAAATACGACCAGCAACCAACGCAACCGGATGCAACCAGAAGCAACTTTTTAAAAAATGATTGAAAAACAGCTGAAAATTCAAAAAGAATTGTTAGTAAGATGTTTGATAAACTTGTGGTCTTGATTAATTCGTTCCTCTGGGGTTCAATAGTTGGGTTTTAGAAATATTAAGAATGAGGAATAATTCGTATACGGACTTAGGGTTTAGGGTTGTAACCTACCCTGATTTTAGGGTTGTTTACAACCCTAAAATCAGGACGCCGGAAAAAAAATCGTTTTTATTAAAAAGTTGCATCTGTGGTTGATTTTGGTTGCAGTTGCAGATATGGTTGAAAGTAGTTGCAGACCGTATTTTTGCAAATATTTTGGTATTTTTGCAAAAAAATTTAAAAACACATAGTATTTTTGCAAAAAAAAAAAATTTGGGTTGGGTATTTATGAAAAAAGCCCTAAATAATTTATTAGTTAATTTTACGGTTTAGTTATTTAGTCGGCTCATGATTTGAAAATTTTAAATAAAACTTTGAGTAATTATTCACATCAAAGCCAGATAACGGGGTTCAGACTTTAGGGTTCACCGTTCACCAACTCCTTTGCAAAATGTAATCAGGAGCTACGTCCCCTTAGCAACACAAAAGAGAACCAACCCTGAAAATTTCTTTACTAAAAGTGTACATTACTTGTCATGAAAATGTAGATATGACGTAAAAGTTTCTCCTCTCCGACAAACGTTCTTTTTAACTTAAATTATAACCCGTGCAATTCACGAATTTTTTAAATAGTTTTTAATATTTATTTACAATTTTATCGTTAGTATTCATATTTATTTTAACTTTTTAATTTAATTAAAATTTATAATTGTAGAATATAATTTTTAATATATTATTGACAAATTCCGAACCTTGAACTTTTGAAAAAAATTATTTATCTATTTAAATGTAAAATATTACTTGACATTATACTCAACATTTCTCGTCTATTTATTTTAAAATTCAATGATTCTTACTTTTTTTATCACTATCGTCCCTTGATTATATGAGAAACGTTTTAATGAATTTAAATTCTAATTAAAATCAAATTATTTATTGAATGTTGATTGATTAATCAATTTGTTTGGATAGTCTAACCACCCTTGGTTAATAAAATTATATGAGAAAAGTTTAAATAGATTTAAATTCTAATAAAAAATAAATAAAATTTTGAATTTTGATTAGTTAATTGCGTTGTATGGATAGTCTAAGCGGTAACCACCATTGGTTGATAAAATTATACAAGGAAAGTTTTTTGCAAATTTAATATTGATATTTGATTGGTTAATAAAATTATATAAGGAAAATTTTAATAAATTTAAATATTATTTTAAAATTATATGAGAATTTTTTTTTAGATATTGATCTAAAATTTAAGATTCACCCACCTTTTCTTAATAAATTAAGAAAGGTGATACGTGAACATCCTATAATTATAATTATATAGCACACTCTTTATAGTCTTTCTGACCATTCTATTATTTTTTCTGTAGTAATTCATTTACTTTATATTGTATATGCACTGATATAATAGAAATGGTTTTATATTTTATATTTTATTTATTTTTAGTGCGTTAGGTAATTTAAATACAAATAAGAATTATATATTTTCAAATTCAGATGTATAATAATAATAAAAAAATAACAGGATACAAAGATTTAATTAAAAATTGTTCAATTTAGATTAAAAGAGGGATGAAAATAAATTTATATAAAAGTAGATGATACTTTATATTTTCATAATTATTAATGAAATATCGAATAATAATTTAACTATAACTTCATATTTAATATTTTATGTAAGATAGATATCTATATATTGTACTACTAAAACCAAATTTTGAATTATTTTATAGTTGATCGGTGAAGATTTGAGATATCAATAAAAATTTAAAATAATAAAATATAATTATTTAATATTATAATTGTGTTAAGAAAGGTTTCAAAAGCATAAATGATAGAAAACGTTTAATGTACAATACATAATGAATCATGTGGGTAATATAGTCTCAAACTCAATAAAGGGTGTGCAAATATTACTTCCATAAATTAAATGTGAATTTTTTTAATGAATTTTAATTAATAAAAAAATAATTTTTAAATTTTGATTGGTTAATCGTTGTTTAAATAGTCTAACCACCCTTGATTAATAAAATTATATGAGGAAAATTTTTAGATTTTTGTGATTGGTCTAAAATTTAGGATTCACCCACCCTTGGTTCATAAATTAGATTTTTGTGATTGGTCTAAAATTATTTTTAAAAACTGAAAGTTACATTTGAAAATAGATCAAATGTACTTTTTAAAGATATAATTATTTTAATTTTTTTCAGTCATCAATTGGAGTTGCAGATGAATACTTTTTGCCATTAAAAGCAAAACTGGCAACGTTAGGGCCTCTCTAATTGGAGGTGTTAGAGGGCTAAGACTGATGGTTACTGGGCCGATCGAAGTAGCCCATCCTCCATAGCCCGTATGAAGAGGCCCATTATCTTTGTAAAGACCGAAGAAGCCCACCTTCTATCTCTTGAGTGGATTGGGCCGATCAACGGTACGATGACCAGGTCATGAGAGAGACCACGAGATCCACGTTCAGAACGTGGGGGATCGGAACTAACTGGTAAAAGAGGGGAATCATGTTTGGCTCTCATTCATACACAATTCACAATACACACATATTCTCTGTACGTTCAATTTACCTACTTGGACTACCAGTTACTGATTCTCACCCCTGAGGTGAATCGGGGGGCCCAACCCTCGCATTCTTCTTCTTCGCAGGTCCGACCGGACGTTGGTGACGAAAACTGGTTCCAACATTTGGCGCCGTCTGTGGGAACGTATAGATCGATTGTGCGTTGTGATTTACTGAGATTATGACTGCTGAGCGACCACCCGTACTCGATGGAACTCAACCCCCGGAGGTTCGACCATCACGCCGTTAATAAATCGGCAATTGAATTTTGACTCTAAGGGGGACGAAGGTCCTTTACCGACCCCCGAAGAACAGAGAGAATTGCTTCTCAAATGGAGAGAGGAGCAGGCCGCCAAGAAGGGAAAGCAGAAAGTAACCGAGCATGCTGACAAGGAAGCCCAGTTACGGGCTAAAAAGAAAGAAGCGGACATGCTCAGACTCAAAGCCATCAAACTCCGTAGGGAAGAATATGAGTTGGAAGAGAGGGCATTAAGAGAATCGATCGAGGCCGATGAAGTGACGCATGTGTCGTCCGAACATCGAAGGGACAAAAGGCCGTATGACGATGAAGACGAGTCTTCGGACTTCGAATCGCATCCGAGAAAGACACGTTCCAGAATCACTTTGACCGATTCTGATGAAGAAGACGATTCACACGTTTGGGATCGTATAAAGAGGATGGAAAAGGCTATGTTCGGAGAACGGAAGGTGAGCCATGAACCTATTGTCTCCGAAGAGATTGAACAGTATCGACCTCCTTCGGGGGGACAGTTCCAAAAAATGAACGAGTTTAATGGGAAAGGAGACCCAGAAGACCATTGCGAGAAGTATGAGTCTCTAATGACGGGTATGGGACACTGTGATATCACGCTGTGCAAAATGTTCAAGACATACTTAAATGGACCAACAACGATGTGGTATCGTTCGCAAAGACCCCGATCGATACATTCATACGACCAATTAAAGAAGAGGTTCTTGAGGCACTACTCCCATTTGTGCCGGAGAGAGAAGGATACTGAGGCATTGATCCACTGCCGCCAGAGACCGAACGAAGAGTTGGGAGATTACCTAGCCCGATTCAAGGAAGAGGCAGGGATGGTCAGTAATTTGGACAAGGTAAAGGATGCAGGCTTCCTCGCTGCTGGATTAGACCCCGTAAAAGGTAAAAAGCTACGCTCCTCTCTTTATGATATTCCTCCTAAGTCTTTGAATGATATATATGTGAGAGGGGAAGCCATCCGAAGGAAGCTTGAGTCTATCGGGGGGTATAAGGAAAGTCATAGAAATGAAAGCTCAGGAAGAGACGACCGAAGGGGTCGAGGAGACATTAAAAGCAGACTGACAGACAACAGACCCGACAGGGGAGCAGACAGAAGGAGAGATAGAGATAGTACGGTGTTCACCCCGTTGAATGCACCTATCTCAAAGATTCTTCACGAGATAAAGGGAAAGCCAGGATTCGTCCGGCCAGCAAGAATGAAAACCCCAGATTATAAGAAGAATGGGGATAAGTACTGCGAATACCACAAGGATAAGGGGCATAATACAGATGAATGCTACCATTTGAAGAAGCTGATTGAAAAAATGGTGAAGAAGGGAGATGTGGAACAGTACAAAGGCGACCTGAGGGACAAACTAGAACCCAAGGAGCCCAGAAGAGAAAAGGGGCCTGAAAGAGAAGAAAAATACAGAGGTGAAGTTCGAACGATTTTAGGGGGCACGGTGTTAGAGCGGTGCAGTAAGACTGCCCAAAAGAAATATGCCCGACAGGTCTATAACTTGTATCAGACCAATCCGGCCAGACAGCCCCTGCCTATCACCTTCACAGAGGATGATTTTGAAGACGTGATATGGCCTCACGAAGATCCACTCATCATAAATCCCATTATAGGGGAAAACAAAATCTGGAGAGTTCTAGTTGATGGTGGTAGTTCGGTCAATATCCTGTATCACAGAACATACTGCAAGATGAACTTAGGGGGCGAGCAGTTGGAGCCATGTCATGAGGCACCCCTGTACGGCTTCGGGAATCAGCCCGTACCGATCGAAGGAACGATTACCCTCCTCATCATGCTGGGAAAAGCTCCTTACACCATGGAAAAAGAGGCCAAGTTCTATGTGGTGAAAGTGGACAGTCCATACAATGGAATCCTAGGAAGACCGATACTTAGTGCTTTTCAGGCGGTAGCTTCTGTCCCCCATCTGAAGTTGAAATTTCCAACAGAAAATGGTGTGGGGGAAATGAGACGGGATCAGAAGGCTGCTCGAATCATCATATTAGAGGATATTGAGAAAGACAGAGATATCGAGATGACTGAAGGGGGGAAAAGAAAGAGAAATGAAGACGAAGGAAATAATCGTCAGATGATGAACATCGAATTAGAAAAATTCGGAGCTGATTTGTCAAACCCTATAGCCGAACCGGCAACTGAAACAGAGGAGGTAGAACTGTATGTCGGGCAGTCGGGGAAAATGATCCAAATAGGCAAAAACATGGAGCCTGAGTTAAAGGAGAAAGTTATTGAAGTGATCAGACAGTACCACGATGTATTTGCGTGGGGACCAGAGGACATGCCAGGCTTAGACCCTTCGGTTGCAAAACATTGTCTTAGCGTTAACCCCGAGGCAAAGCCGGTTAAGCAGAAGAAAAGGAATTTCGCCATGGAAAGGCAACAAGTCATCCAGGCCGAAGTGGAAAAATTGTTGGAGGCTAAGTTCATTGAGGAAATTGAGTATCCGGACTGGCTGGCAAATGTGGTGGTAGTCAAGAAGTCGAACAACAAATGGAGAATGTGCGTCGACTACACCGACCTGAACAAAGCCTGTCCGAAGGATCATTACCCCTTACCTAACATTGATCAGTTAATAGATGCAATCTCAGGACACTAGGTACTTAGCTTTTTAGACGCTTTTTCTGGATATCATCAAATTGCAATGAATGCCGAGGATATCCCAAAGACAGCATTCATCACCCCCAAAGGTACATATGCATACATCAAGATGCCCTTCGGGCTGAAGAATGCAGGGGCAACCTTCCAGAAAATGATCAACAAAGTTTTTAAGCAACAGATCGGTCGGAACATGGAATGCTATGTGGACGATATGATCGTGAAATCCATGTTTAAAGACCACGCAGAGGACCTAAGAGAGTGTTTTGAAACACTCAGGAGAAATAATATGAAAATTAATCCAAGCAAGTGCACGTTCGGAGTTGCTAGTGGCAAGTTTTTGGGGTACATGGTAAGTGCCAGAGGGATAGAAGCCAACCCTGAGAAGATCAAGGCAGTGATTGATATGGAGGCACCGAAGACGATCAGGGACATTCAAAAATTAACTGGGCGATTGGATGCCCTGAGAAGGTTCATTTCCCGATCGGTCGAGAAATCCCTACCATTCTTCGAAGTACTCCGAGGGTCAAAAAAACTTTGAATGGGGATTGGACTGCCAGAAGGCGTTTGAAGAAGTTAAAGAATATCTGGTCAAGGCACCACTCCTGATGAGACCCGACCCCAAGGAAACACTACAACTCTACTTAGCTGTGAGTGACCGAACACTAGGGGCTGTGCTAGTCAAGGAACACGAAAAGAATCAACACCCAGTGTTCTATGTCTCACACATGCTTAAGGATGCGGAAACAAGATACCGCAATGCTGAAAAGTTCGCCTTTGGATTAGTGGTAGCATCAAGGAAACTACGCCATTATTTTCAAGGAAGAACTGTGCAAGTGGTTACCGATCAACCACTGAAAAAGATCCTTCAAAAACCGGAAGCTTCGGGCAGAGTTGTGGCTTGGTCGGTAGAGCTAGGAGAGTATGACTTGGAATTTGTGCCCAGAACCGCCATCAAAGCCCAAGCACTGGCCGACTTCTTGGTAGAATGTTATTTCTCAGGACCGAAGGACTTGACGCCGGAGGAACAGCTCATCCAGTCACCTGGGAAATGGAAGCTTTTTGTAGATGGTTCGGTCACAAAAACGAAGTATGGGGCCGGTATGATCCTTATCAGCCCAGATGGTTTTGAGATTTGTCAGGCTATCAGGTTCACCTTCCCCTTGACTAACAATGAGGCTGAATATGAAGCATTACTAGCAGGGCTCTCCTTGGCACGGAGCCTAGAGGTAAAACATGTAAGGGTATTGGCGATTCCATGCTAGTGGTGAAGCAATTTTCCGGGGAATATGGCCAAAAAGACCCCCGAACGAAGGCATACACAGCCAAGGTACGTGAAACTTCACTTCATTTTGAGTCGTTTGAATTAATCCAGGTAGCCAGAGAAAACAACATCAGGGCAGATGCGTTGTCTAGGCTTGCCTCAGCGGAAACCCAGAGTCTAATGGGGTCGATATACCTGACCGAAGTAAAAGTCCCCTCGATCGACAAAAAACAGTGTTTGGAAATCCATCAAGGAGTCAATTGGATGACCCCCATCAGGGCCTTCCTGGAGAAAGGGGCATTTCCATTAGACAAAAATGAAGCACAAAAGGTGAAATATCGTTCAGCCAGCTACACCTTAGTAGGGGGACAATTGTTCAGACGATCGGCTACACAACCTCTCCTCAAATGTCTGGCCCCCGAAGATCAAAGGTTAGTGTTGGAAACAGTGCATGAAGGAATTTGTGGGGAGCATTTGGCAGGACGATCACTAGCCTTCAAAATCCCCAGACAAGGTTTCTTTTGGCCGACCGTAAGGGAAGACGCCAAAATTTACTCGAAGAAGTGTAGGCAATGCCAGCTATTCAGCACCGTACCGAAGCAACCCCCCGGAAGAAATGTCATCGGTCCTCAATCCCATTCCTTTTGCCATGTGGGCCGTAGACATTGTGGGAATTCTACCCACAAGTACTAAGCAGGCTAAATATTACATTGTAGCCATTGACTACATGACTAAATGGGTAGAAGCCCGACCGTTGTCGGCCATAACTGAAGAGGCAGCCAAAAAGTTCATGTTGGAGCAAGTAATCTTAAGGTTTGGTATCCCGATGATCTGTGTATCAGATAATGGAACTCAATTCATCGACAATAAGTTCAGGAAGTTTTTGGCTAAGTTTGGGATCCAACAGAAGTTCAGTTCAGTCGGGCATCCCCAAGGAAATGGAGCCATTGAAGCAGCAAATAAGATTATCTTCGATGGTATAAAGAAACGGCTCGGGGATGCTAAAGGTATGTGGGCAGAAGTGTTACCTTACGTTCTTTGGGCTTACCGAACAACTCCCAGATCCTCGACCGGGGAAACCCCATTCAGATTGGCCTTTGGGACAGATGCATTGATGCCGGCCGAAGTTGGAATGGAATCGTACCGAATGCAGGTGTTTAATGTAGAAAGCAATGAATTCGGTCTGCGGGCTAATGTAGATATGGTAGTTGAAGAAATGGAAGCAGAACATCAGCGAAATGTCCGGTACCAGCTCCAGGCGGCTCAGTATTACGATGCTGGCATAAAGAAAAGATCATTTCAAGTTGGTGACCTCGTTCTTAGAGAGCTAGCCACCTCCATGCCAACCAAACAAGGGAAGCTGATGCCCAATTGGGAGGGCCCTTACACAGTGGTTGAAGTGGTCCGACCAGGGACATATAAATTGTCTGGATCGGATGGCTCTGTGATAAAAAACACTTGGCATGCTTCACGCCTTCGTAGGTTCTACCAGTAAGCCTATCGAAATTCTTTGTTCTTCTATTGTTTTGCTTTAAACAACTTTGATTTAGCATATTTTACTTCAGCATGAATTAATACAGAAGGTTTATTTCCAATACTGCTTACTCGAATTCATTTATGTCAACTTGATCATATTTACTTCAGCATATTTGTTTTAAGTATAATGAATAGTAAATACAAAAATGGAACAGAGTGAAGGAAGGAACTATGCTAGCACAAAAATTCCAAGCCCATACTTCAGGGCATTCGAAAGGAAATTATGAGCTTGCAATTCTTGTTCCTCCTACCAGCCCTATACTGTTAATATTTTAAGATATATGTTCACTTCCTTAAAATATTAAAGGGACAAATCTGCCGAAGAGGTATGACGAATCGACGTTCATACCAAAGGTAAACTTAAACAAAAAAACACTAAGGCAAAAAACAAAGCCGAAGAGGTGTTATAATTAGAAAACACCAAGGCAAAATACAAAGCCAAAGAGGTGTTGCAAGGAAAAATGCTAAGGCAAAATACAAAGCCAAAAGAAAAGCATTATTTACGAACAACTCAAAGATAAAAGAGTTAAGGCAATAGAATAAGACCTGAAATAAACTACGATCGAATGTCAAATACAGCATGTAAGGCAATACAGATCACAAAAGTTAAGTTAACATAGGCCCGAAGGAAAGAGTCGAAACAGACCCGAAGGCCAAAATGTAGTAACCCTAATTTTCAGGGTTTATTTATTATTATTATTTGATTGATTTATTGATTTCTCAAAATGGAGAAATTGTATTATGTGTATATTTTATTTAAAAATATTTGTGAAAGCTGATTATTTATCTGGGAAATTTAAGTGCAAATTTCCTATTTATTTGAGTAATAAAAGAATAGTAGTAATTAAATTAATTAAAACAAATTGGCTGCATTATGTGTTTAAATATTTAAATAAATAGTATGTGAATATGTGAATATGTGAATAGAGTTGAATAAGTTAAAGATACGGAGTATCGTGTTTATATGTTGTATGATGAGCTATGTGTTCCAGTGTGTGTGCCCATGTATTTTAGTTGTACTTTTGGTGATTTAAATCTACTTAAATCATGCATTTTTGATCTTCTGAGATTTTTATAAAAACATCGGAGTTAGTAAAAATCACGAAATCTTTCGTGATATTATATTTATGATATTAATTAGTTTTTAAAATTTTTGGGAGAATTATTATGGGCGTTTAAGTATTTTAAAATGATTTTAAGAGTTATGTTGCGATTAAAGGATCAAAACTTGTAAAATTCATATTTAATCCTAAAAATATTCTAAAAATATGGGGATGCTAGTAATTTTATAAAGTTATTTTAGAATTTCTAAAGTTTTTATTCCTGTAATTTTCAGGTTTAAATTCGATTTTAGAAAGTGATTTAAAGTGATTATTAATGGTTTTGAGAATTAGCAATTTGCAAAAATGCCCCTGGGCTATTTTACCAGCCGCCAACGATTTATATATACAGATATATGTATACAGATGTTTAGGATAAAAGAAAAGAAAAGAGATAAGTATAGAGTAAAAAAAAAAGAAAGGAGGAGAAGCTTCGGGAAAGTCAACCCCCCCCCCCCCCCCCCCCCCCCCGCGTTCACTTCGGCGCCGCGGTTTTCTGTCCACCGCACGGCCGCCGTTTCTGCCGCATTCCGGCCTTCTCTCCGTCGTCACCGCCACAGACACCGCCCCTGCTTCTGTTTTAGCCCGAGTTGCGCTCAACTGTGGCGTTTCTGTCCGCCCCACCGCCTTTGTGCCGCCGCGTCGCCGCCGTCTCCACTGCTGCCGGAAACGCAGCCACCTGTGTCCATTTCTTCATCCCTTGCGATTTCGGAAGGTATTGAATCAATCAAACTTTTGTTTGAATTTGATTTCTGATTATGTGAATATATATAAATAAATTGTGGTTTCTTTTCTTAAATCAGTTCTAGAAAAGCTAATTGTGATAATAATTCGTTTTTATTTATTAAATTATGATAATTTTCAATTTGATTTAATTGCAGTAAATTACATATAAATTCGTTTTAGTAGATATGGTTGATATAAATTTGTTTTGATATTAATTGTTAATAATTCGTTTTTATGTATAAGTTTATGAAAGTACAAAATTGTTTTTGTAATAATTAGTATAAAGTAATTTTATGATTAAATGGTGTCAGAGAATTGTGTTCGTTGTTAAAAGTACATATTTCGTTTTTGTTTTTATCAATTCGAGATTTAATTTTGGTTTGTTGTAATTGAGTATTTTCTGAAATTATTGAGTAATATATGGTTGGGCAGAATTTTGTCGAAGATGTAAAGGTTTAACCAGAATTTCGAACTTATTTCTGAATAGTTTGAATAATTATGCTCATGTGTATAGATTTAAATTCTTACTTCGGTTTCGATATTATGTATAAATTGTTTTAGTTGAGTAAATTGTGATATGTGTAAAGTTGTTCTTATTAGTTATGGGCGATTATAATTCGTTTTGTGTAGTAAATGGATTATAAATCCGTCTTGTATGTGGATAGTATGTATATATATATATATATATCTTTTTTTCCTCTTATTAGTATATGCAGATTATCAGTCTAATTGTTAGTTAAAGTGTGATATTTGAAATTACGTGTTGATAGTAATTAGTTGAAGATTTGAGTTGTAATTATTATGTGAGATTAATCGATTAATCGATTTATTTGGTTGTGCAGGTTCTTGAAGTGTATTAATAATGTGGTGCAGAGTTATAAAGTATATTTATCAATTTTAGTTGGTTTTGAGTAAATTTAGATGG
Source organism: Heracleum sosnowskyi (assembly GCA_030848705.1). NCBI lineage: Eukaryota > Viridiplantae > Streptophyta > Magnoliopsida > Apiales > Apiaceae > Heracleum > Heracleum sosnowskyi. The sequence goes on from CM061243.1 coordinate 89,573,389, forward strand.
TTAGTAGTATATAGTAAAATCGTAGTATTTGAAGTTGGCTGCGTTGTATACCAGTCATTTTAGTAACTTTGGTATTCTGGTTCGGTTCCCAGTTTTGGGATTTGTGTAGTTAGTTGAGATATTATGTTGTTTAAGTTTTGTGAATTATACAGGTTTATTTGTTGTTGTGCTGTACTATGTGATCCGTCCTATGTTTGGGGACGCAACATAGTACATGCAAAATTTCTGGCTAGTCCTGTTTACGAATGGGTCATGCCGAAATTTCGTAAAATCTAAGTATTTATTTTTAATCAATTTTAAATATTAATGTAATTGATTTAATTGACCAATTAACTGAGTAGTTAATTGGTGAATTTTATTAATTAATTATTATTTAATCTTGATTATTTATAAATCAAATTTAACTAGTGTTTTCAAAAATTGTTTTATTGTTTACCTGGTTTTGATTAATTTTATTTAAAGTTTAATGATTATTTTCGACCCAAAGATGTTTTATATTCAATTTTTTTTTATAAAATAAAGACCAAATATTTTTCCAAAAAGAGTTTTGATTTTAGTACGTGTCATATGGTTTGTGTATATTGTTGTGGAGTTGAGGATGTGTTTATATGATATACTGAGTCGAGTGTGTTATTTGTAATGGTGATTTAAGTGGATTAAGTTAAAGTATATGGATGAGTTTAGTTTGTAAATTGATTTTTGATTGTGGATATGAGTTTATAAACAGGTGGTTTGTTATATAAGTAGAGAAGTGTTGCCGAATTTTCGACAGAACTATTAAATGAACAGTATTTGGTAAAAGTATGTGATTTGATAAACTAGTTTAAATGCATATGTAAATGAGAGGTGGTTATATGTTAAATGTACAGCTAGTAAATTGTATAGTTATAAAAGTTGTTAGTCTGTGCATGTGCTATGTGTTATGTGAAATATATGAACTTATGTGAATTAGATGATGGACGTGCTACGTGCTAAGTGTGAAAGTGAATGTTATTATTTAGTTATAAATAGAGTAATACAAGTTAATGCAGAATTATTTTCTAATATGTTATTTTCTTATATGAGTTTTGCAAGTTGAGGCAGACTATTTGAATAATAAATAAGTTATGGATTGATTGTGAATTGTGTGGTTGATTTATATTGAAAGTTAAATATTTTGAAATCAGGGCAATGTCCACTATGCGAATAGGTCATGCCCAATTTTATTGTAGAATATATGTATGTGCTTAAGATTATAAGCATCTGTTTTATGTAGAAGTATGGTGCGAAGGCTAAGTATATCTTGTATTTAATTAGTGAATAGTTGGGCGGGCACGATCTCGATAGTGCAGACTCGTAGCAACCGCGTATGTGACGGAACCAAGAGTTATCAGAATAAGGAGGAAATCGTATTGTTTTAGCGTTACGAAATAGCTAAGGACCAGAGGCAAGTGTTTATACCCTTGCTTATTAATTAAGGGATATTATCTTGAATTATTAGTATGCATGTTGAATGCTTATTACTGAATTTTCAAATGTTGGTTTCTTTGCATTGAATTGCAAGTATGTTATTTAATCTCGTAAATTGACGAGTACTCTTTTATACCTTTTGAGTTTATATTCATATTTTCATATTGATCGGAGAGATATAATTTCTTATATTGAAATGATTGAAAAGATAGTTATGGGCTGTATACTAAGACATTCTTTCAAAGACTTGATTTAAAAATGTTAAGTTGGAATATTACCAACCCTAGATGAGCGGGAACTTGTGAACCCTATGAGGGAAAAGTTACTCTAAAATTCTGAAGTTGTGTTGCTTACTCTTCAAGTATTTCATTTTTCACCTTGCACCTACGCAAGCCTTGTTATCCATTCTTGTTATAAACGATCATCTGATCCAGTCCCTGATTCAATTCAAATGTGTTGTGTATGAGTTGGTTTACCTCCTTCAAATGTGAGGCTTATCTGTTATAAGTATACGTTCGAAGGATCTAAACTAATTCTGTCAGAAGTCAGTAAACTCTTGATTTCTCCCTAATTATAAAATTAACTTGAATTTTCTTTAAACTCAAACTTGACTTTCTTGTCACTTACCAAATTGGTGAATCTTAACTAATTCTTTCATAACGTGTTAAATCATACTGTTGAGGCCATCTAGAGTCTGTTCTTTGAACCCTACTCTATATTGAGCTGATAAAATTTCTATTGATATCATGATACCTGTTTCATATCGAACCTGATCTTGTTGAACATGTTATTGTTATTCTTCATTATCATTCCAGTTGTATCGGTTTCGTCGATGTTATTATGTTGTTACTTGTCATGTGCATTCCCCATTGCTGTGTCGATCTTGTCGATACTTGATTATATTGCTATTCCTTATTGATTCTACATATTGAACTGTTTCCTGGAACGTGAGTTTTCCAGCAATTGTTGTATTAAGGCTGACGATTCTTCCGACACCTGATTGTCGAAGTAAGGTTGTCATTTGTGTTGACACCTGACATGTATAATATAGAATTAGAATGTTTTTAAAAATGGGACCAGTAATTGGTTGGACCATATTTATGGTCGGAATAATTTAAGGCCCAGATTGGCCTAGGATCCAGTAGAGGACTATGACATGAGCTAGTCCGGGGTTGATGCGTGGCTGGCCAGCAGCTCAACCTTTGATTTGATAAATGTTAAAAATTCAATTCTAATATCAATTCTTATTTCTGGGATAAGTTACATCCATATGTTTTGTACTTGTGAGTCATGACCTGATATTCAGGTTTATTCGTTGTCTGAAGTTGTTGGTTCGTTGATTAATAAATAGTGGTCTCAATCTTGCTGAAATCACTTACTCTTAATTCATTTGGATTTCAAATAATCGAAATCCGCTTCCTTGATTCCATTGACAGTCGTGAGATATCTATTCTGGTGAGTTTTATTCATACCGTGTATCCAGTCGGTACCATGTTGAAGTCTTAAAGTGCGTTCTTTGTTCCATGACCGAGCGCGTTGGCTCATTCTTACCCCTTGATGATTCTACCCTTCCAGAGTTATTGGTTTCAGGAATGTTGTGAATAGATCTGTTACCTTCAAAGCTAGTATTTTATACAAACTATGGTCTTAAAGACGTATGAGTTATACTTATTTCATATTTTCTACATACTATTGTAGTTATTGTTGATTCGGTCGTCGTGATGACTAATATAAATCTTTTTGTGTTTTAAACTATTCAATTGCGAGGAGCTAAGTGAGAAATTGTGATAAATTACTAAACTTGATTTGAGAAGTTTTAAAGATTACAAATGTTCAAAAGTTGTTATTTGAAAATCCAAAGCTTATTTTGGAAACTTTATATATTATACTTACTAATGCACTTGCTGAGCAATTCTTTCGCTCATGCTTGCTTTCTTTATATATTTTAGCCTTCCAGTAAGAAGGTGCATTGGTGAGAGTTGTTCGTACAGCCGGTCAGAGATGGGAGATGATAGTAACGTGAAGATGTTTTGATCCAGAGCATTTGGAGCTAGTGATAGGTTTGTATATAGAGGTTTTCTATTGAATAATGTATTGTATAAGATTAGTTGCCTGGTATACTTCTTATCGAAGTTATACTACTGTATTATAATTTATGTAGAGAGAATGGTTGTAAAGAAAAAAGATTGTTGTAATGAAATTTTGGATTCTTGTTTCTAGCCCTATAACTTTTAAAGATTCTTGGTAGAGTTGGGGTCATAGATGTTATATTGTTTTGATTATATTATTGTAAGCAGGTGATTTTAGTTGAGATTTCAGGTGGCGACCCAATCCACTGACCCCGGGATTTGGGGGCGTCACACAAAATGTTAGAGTACATAGCTGAATAGTAAAAATGTTACATCTAATCGGACATCTCAGACTCGGGGTCCGAACTAACGACCGGAGGGACGTCGGGCTCTTCAGGATGCCCGATGGGATCTTCCTTACCCTCTTCCAAGAGAAGTTTATGGTCCATCCCAGCGGCGTGAGCCTTACGGATCACCTCCTCATAGCCAGCCGTGAAACCCCTGTCTTCTGACATCAGCACCAGCTTCTGGGCCTTCTTCTCAGATTTCTTGGAGGCTCTTAAATTTGACTTAGCCCGGTTCAGACGAACGAACGCAACATCAAGATCGATCTTGACACTATCTCGATCGATCATCACCTGAGCCAGCCTCTGCTGTAAAAAGGCGACCTCCTTGTGCAACGAATCAAGTTGGGCCTCAGCAGCCTCGGCCCTTTCTTCAGCTAGCTTGAGCCCGCGCAGCTGACTCCCCAGATCCTTAACTTTCTGCTCAACGGTAGCAACCCAAGGAACAACCTGAAAAGAAAATGGTGAGAAACCAATTTATTGAAGAAAAGAACTAAGCACAAGGCAGAGAACACTTACCAAAGCAACGTGGCCAATCAACTCCGAGCAGGCGCCAAGAGCGTCAGTATTGTCATATACCGGGCGATCCTGGGGAAGGACGAAGGCCCGACGTAGATCAACCCCGATTTCCTTCGAATCGAATCAGGAGCAGGGGCACCGAAGCTTTCAGTTGTCATTATGGACCACTCCGGTCGGTAGGTCACAAAACAGCCTCCCCATCCGCCCCTCGCGGACGCTTCTGAGCTGAAGTCTGCCCGACGTCAGATACGTTGATAATCTCTACCTCATCGGAAGTAGTATCAACGATGTTTTCCTCAGCTACAGACGACCGATGCTCAGTCTTGCCCGGAAGATCCGCCGCAGAAGTCTCAGGAAAAACCTCGGCGTTTTCCCTCGCGGCCATCTCAGCGAGTTTACGGGCATTCTTGGCCTGTAGCCTTTTCATCATGTCGGAACGGGTAGACACTACAAAAAGAACAAAGTTTCAAGTCAGTAAACAGGGAAAGAAGTATTAAAGAATTAACAAACAGGAAGAAAGTTAAATAAAAGGAGCAATTCGGTGTTATCGGTACCCCATAGGGCTCGAAGCCAGGCCTTATCCCTGCTAACTGCTAAGGGGATACGGTTCGGTTCCTGAGGATGGTGGAGACGGGCATAATCCGCCCTGTCCTCATTGCTCAACTCGGGAGCAGTAACGAGGGCTGGGTCAACTTCTCGTCACACAGAGTACTTGACCAGTTTGTGACCACTTATATAAAACCAGTGGTCGTGCGTCCCCCGGTTGCTGGAATTGGTAACGCCCCAGTCCGGTCGGCCTGTTCTGCGAGACAGCTGGTAAAACCCACAACACTCTTACCATTCTTCCTAAAATCGAAATGTTCTAAGAGAAGGGACAAGCGGGGTCTCACACCAGCCTTCAGACATCTATTCTGGAAGGTGTTGATGTGAATGAAAGTGTTGGGGTCAAGTTGGCCCAAGGCGACCGAAGTGTACCTTAATAATTTCTCTAGGACGGGAAGAAGTGGAAGGTGAAGTCCACAGAAAAAAGCCCGCTCAGACACTCCTAGCGCAACCGACCCAAATTCCTCGTCCACCTTAGGTGTATGATATATCAAGTCTGTCTCGTCTACTTCGTACGTCCGGAAAATTGAGCTGAGAATGTCATTTCTTCGGCATCTTGCGGACCTCAGCTGTTGTCATCACGGAGTTTAAATTTGCTAAAGCAAACTTAGAAGTGCCAAAATGCGCCATGGCTGAATATACAGGCCCATACTTTATGGGTTGATCCATAGCCTGCAGGGAACGCAAAAGGACAAAATTAGCCTTGTACTCGGATGAATTAAAGAAACCGAGCGATCAAAAAGAGTAGTTGGACGATCAAGACAGAGTACAGAGGACCAACCTTGAAGGAAGGAAACTTCTATGGGGACAAAAAGGTAGTGCTCTGGGGTCAGAAGGGTGTTCTAGGCATATAAAGATCGACCGAAGAATGTTCATGGCACACGAGGAGTGACTGAAGGGTGTTCTAGGTATATGAAGATCGACCGAAGGATGTTCATGCCCAGTGAGTGACCCAGAAATCCTTTTGCCACTAAAACAAACGCAAATGGTACCCCTAAAGTCCTAAAGTCTAAGAGAACAATCATTTACCCAGGGTCACGCTAAAGTCACCTACTACACGCCACGGATACAAGTTTACTTATATTATGTCTATATATATACACGCATAATAGTAATCGACATCGAATACATGTGGGAGTGTAATGCAAATATTCTGCAGGAAGTAGAAAAAGAGAAAATTGCAGAGAATGAAAAACTTACTGGCAATGATTGCTGAAAACGGGGATTGACGGGATGATGTTGAGATTCGCGCACCTATGGTTCACTGGCCAGAAATCATGGAGAATCAGAGTGTTTTGGAGAAAAGCCTTTTGAATAACTATCAGAAATGGTAAAGAGGAAAAGAAAAGGGCGGTTATATACATATATTTAGTGCCGTTTTAAAACGGATGGCCAGGATGAGGACCGTCGAAATTCACGGATGAGATTTACCTGGAGAAACGTGCAAGTCCCTCATGTAATTATTACAACAGCTGTCTGCCGCTGACGTGGGAGTGACCCTTAACATATTCGGTTGGCACCATGGTCGTTCTGACAGAGACTGGTCCTAGAAGTTACTCGAAGAAGGAACATATTTTTGGGCCTCCGACCGAATATTCTTCGCACGGAGTCCAGGGACATGTTAGAGGCCTAAGACTGATGGTTACTGGGTCGATCGAAGTAGCCCATCCTCCATAACCCGTATGAAGAGGCCCATTATCTTTGTAAAGACCGAAGAAGCCCACCTTCTATCTCTTGAGTGGATTGGGCCGATCAACGGTACGATGACCAGGTCATGAGAGAGACCACGAGATCCACGTTCGGAACGTGGGGGATCGGAACTAACTGGTAAAAGAGGGGAATCAGGTTTGGCTCTCATTCTTACACAATTCACAATACACACATATTCTCTGTACGTTCAATTTACCTACTTGGACTACCAGTTACTGATTCTCACGCCGGAGGTGAATCGGGGGGCCCAACCCTCGCATTCTTCTTCTTCGCAGGTCCGACCGGACGGTGGTGACGAAAACTGGTTCCAACAGGAGGCTGCTACAAAACTATCAACATTAGCTATATTCAGGGTTCTATGTAGGGGATTTGACCTTTTAAATGATGCACTTTCTTTCTACCAAGAAAATTTCAGGAATAGTTGAAAAATGTTTGCGGAAGATAAAACAGTTTCATAGAACTAAATGCCATTTCAGGACCTTTTTATTTAGGCATTCTTTCGTCAAACCGAGTATTAGATTAATAAAGTCATTTGTTAGACTTGTTTATCATGTAAGTAGTTATACTCTTAAAGTATGAAACTTTTATATGTTTGTGCCGTATATGTGTTTTCTGATCGGGACAGTAGGCATGCTTATGGAAAACCTAAAAAGAAAGGTCTGAAAACAATTGTGCTGAATTTGATTCAGACCTTAGTCTGTTGATCAGGACTAGGGTTGTTAATGAACAGAGCTTTTCATGAACAAGCTAGAGCTCGGCTTGTTAAGGGCTCGATTTGGCTTGGTTTGTTAAAAACTCGAGCTCGGACACAAAAAAGTATTAGTTAATAAAACGAGCTCGAGCTGAGCTATTAGTGAGCTCGACTCGAGCTCGTTCGGCTCGATAAAGCTTGAAAAAATTAAGATATATTTGGATATTTTTATATTATTTAAATTAAGTTTGCAATTTATAGTACGTGTATTTTAGGTTTATTGAGAATTGATTGGGAAATAGGGTTGAGTTTCGACAAAAAAATGTTTTAGTTCGTTGGGCCAAGAGAAATTGGGATTTTTTATCTACAACATTGCCATTAATTTAAAACGAATCCCGGATGTTGATTAAATGAATGGTTAACAATTAACATTAACATATGATTCTTCCTGGATCACAAGACATATATACATATACATATATATATATACATATACATATATATACACATATATACATATACATATATATACACATATATACATATACATATATATATATATACATATATACATATATATATATATATATACATATATATATATATATATATATATATATACACCCAGTTTAAGTTTCAGATTACCCAAAAATAACTCGATTATTTTGTGTGATTGTCATATTCAGGCAACCCAAAACCGACCCGAAGAACATAAAACCCCCAACCTGTAATAACTTTGCTTTGCAATGCACTAGTTCAGTTTAGATTTAGATAAGTCAACAACATTAAATGGATGAATATTATAAACACATATGAAAAGTCAAATGTGTTGTACTTAATCAAGTCCCTCCCGCTTCAAAAATCAAAAAATCAACTAATCTTGACAATGTCAATGATTCAGGCTTAATATTTTCCAACAAACCCGCCTCAAATGAATTTGGTCACAAGTTTTAGAGAATGCTAAAGGGAACATCTCCAACAGATCTTCATCAAGTGTGTCAATATAAAGGGGATTGGCCTTCAATGCGGGTGAAATGTAAAAAGAATGAGAGCATATCCTTAATCTATATCACGTTTATGTAATAAAATTTAATGACAATCATATAGACATTTATACTCGAAAGCATATCAGATTACCTATTCATAGTAATGCTGGTATAAGTGTCTTATAAAGGATAAGAGAAGATGGTTTTGCTTCATTCCATAAGGTCTACTGTGGTCATACACTTTCCTAACTGGTATCGCCTCCCATCATTTGCCCACATCATAAATTTGATTTGTGAGTGTGATCAATTTGTCGAACTCACGTGAGTAAACTTTCCGAATGAGAGCATATGCATTAGCAAATTTTACATGCTCTTTAAACGGATAGAAAAGTGGGCAGTGACAAATTATGAAGGAAGTCGACCTATTTAAAAAAATAGAGCCCTGTTAATTAAAATTCCAAGATAATAACAAAATTCACCATCAATATCTAAAAGATTTAATTGCATTTTGATGGTCTCCATTATTTTCTTTTTGCACAAAAATGGCTCTAATATAAAATGAAGCAATTTACGAACCAAATTATTATTTCTAACATATGATTGCATTCCGTTAACTCAATTAACTGTTGCTAAACTATGTTAGGTATTACTCAGTTATTTCAAAGGGGTAATTGATATACAAATGCATGTATATAACTTCTTATATATCAGCTCACACTTCACACCTTAATCTCCCGATTAAAGTAATATATTACGAAATCTATTAAAATTTTATCAGTCGTTAAATCTTGTTAAATATCGAGGGATGTTAATTTTTAAATCAATTTTTTTTGGATCAGAGCATAAGGCAACTTTCCTATCAAACCAGGATCAACTGATGATAAACAAAGGATACAAACTTAATGCAGCTAATATTTTGGGAAAAAATCAAAATCATTTCTACCAAGCATTTGTCAAAATCGTCATCCTCATAGCAAAAAAATTGAGGAAAGCAAGAAAGCTAAGTCATGTCATGGGCTTTGTCCCCTTCTACTCCTCCAACACCTTCCATGTCCTACGAACTACTCCCAACCAAAACCTCCCTTACTTTCCCCATTTCAACTCACAACAGAACCTGAATCAACAACCCACACACGCACTTGCTATCTGTCATTCCAACTCCCCTTCACTTTTTTAAACCCAAAAACGTATTTTCGACATCAAGACTCAAAACAAACAATATCAATATGCACATGTTTTTTTGCCAATTATGTACAACATATGTTTGACAAAAGTCCTAAGAAAAATTTATAAGATTAAGCAACATATATATAGAGCAAACATTATTTTTTGTGAAAAAATTGAATTGGGTCCTCTAAGATTTTTACATTTTAGGCTTTGTTTTTTTTGTCTTTTCGAGAACGACATTAGGAGCAGTTAATTTTCAAATAGGAGCCATTAAGAAAACTAGCGTCAACTTTTATTTAGGAGCCATTTTTTGTTAAAAAATTGTAGCTGTTACCAACTAAATGCAATTACGTCTATCTAAAATACTTCATTTTACCAAAAAAGATCTAAAATACTTAATTTAAGGTGCAAATATTGCGATCTCTATATTCTGCATCAGTCGGGAATAATGCATTGAACAGCTGCAAAGCCATATCTTTGTCATGTTTAGGTTCAGCAACAAGATTCACAAGAATTTTGAATTCTCTCAAGTCATTAACTATACCTTCAAAATCATCTACAAAAATAAACAAAAAAATGACACAGATTAATATATATTAAAATAAGTAAAGTTATGTATTAACAACAAACAATTAATTGCTTCAAAAATTCATTAAAGGCAGCTACATGCCTTTAAAGGAAATTTTATTTGTTTTACAAATGCAACAAAATCTTATCTAATCTATGAAAAAAAACTCAAAAAAATAAATGAATTGACAATTACCAGATCTATTAGAAGTGGAAGGAGGTTCTGAGAGCTTAAAATTCATTTTCGTGATATACATTTTTCGACATGATAATCCCAAAGATTTACCGGTCCTGTGTTGACACGTAAGTGCCTTTGCAACCTTCTTTATAACTCCACCAAAGATCCTCCCAACAGCCATGACTTCACCCTTGTTGTCTAATTTCCACAAATTGTCTTGTTCTTCTTGTTCTGCTATTCATTCCTTTACAGTCTTCCCCAAAAAATTGCCAACACCAATTATTTTTTCTCCTTTGCGAAACGACGCTGTTGGGACAAAGTAATACAGCCTCGACTTTTGCATCCCCCCGGTCAATTCTTTTTCTTCAAAATGTTTTGCACTCAATTTTTCTTCATGACTACCCACCCCAGGCAATTTACACACCATCACACCATTCTCATCCTCCACTCCAAAGCGTGGACTAATGAAGAAACTATAAGTACCCTGATTATGTTGAACCTACAACAATGAAAATAATTTATATCGAGAATTTTTTTTTAATAAAAAACATGCATTTAAAGGAATTAGACAAACATTTACCTTAAATCCTTTTTCATCGGCCGAATCATTAAAGCAGGTGCCCATTATAGTTTTCTGCATAAGAAATCCCAATGTCATATCAATGAGAGACAATAATTTACAAAACAGCTGCATGACTAGTATTATACTTTGAATAATTTTGAAAATAGTGAGCTCCCATACTTAAATTTCTTCAATGTTGTTAATTACAGTTAACTACGACTTGTAATTGTGGATAAGATTCTAAAAACTCAAATTGAGAAAATTACTACCATTCCAAGTTTTCTAGAATCGAAATAGAGAGATGAGTATACGGGAGGGGAGGGGAGGGGAGGGGAGAAGATATGTTGATAGAAAAACTTAGAGTCAGAGAGAAACCGAAGGGCTTGGAGAGATCTTTTTAATGCACCATCGACCCATTTAATGGAAGAAATAAAAACACAACTACAAGTTAAAATCAACAAACAAAGACTTATATTGGACCTATGTTTCAATGTCCACCATTGTTGTAACGAGTTTGATATCTGGGTTCTACTTAAAGAAAAGAAAAAAAAAGAAGGCTGATTAAATAACTTTCATTAGGTAGGTTTGTAGATATTAGAGTGCAACAACCAGTAAGGAATTGGGTTCACTTATACAACCCAATCACTGAAGAAACAAAAAACGATGAGCTACCGGAGGAGTAGACTTACAGATGAAAAGCAAACAAGAAATACCTCAACAGGTGCATTGCCGGGAACAGGTGCTTGTGCGGGAGCAACAATATCAGCAGGCGTGTTGGATCCTTCTACGGTATTAAGAGCACGAGCATGCCTTTGTGTTGCAAAGCTTTGTGCTGCTCGTACATGATTACCTCCACGGGGGCCAGGTAGTTGAGGTGGAGCCATATACCTGCACAATATAGCCAAATATTGTTATTCATGACAGTGTCACTAAAATAATAGATATAATCCCTCCCTTGCGGACCAATCCAAGAGCGGGTTTAGTTGTATATGACACTAAGACCTCATTTGGAGCTACTCTTATGCAAATAAAATTGTCCTTGGGACTAGAGCAAAAAAAACTTTTTCTAAATTAGGATATAGTCCAGATCACTCTTCTCAAATGGATACAGAAATTATTACCCATGTCCCTAAAAAGATGATAAATTTGAATTTTTTCCTTGTCCGGTACGAGGGCGTTTACTTTGAACAAAAGTCTGTTGCATCTCAAATGTCGATATCATATCAATTGAAAATTTAAAGATACAAAAATAAAGCACATGAAATATCATTTCTAAGTAACATGACAAATATTGTGAGGTAAAATATTTGCACGGTATAAAAGTAAGACTACCAGAGAATTTGGAGTAATTTAACGAGTTTTCTCCAGATTAATATCTTCTCTTACAAAATTATAAGAGTATTTCACTTTCGAAAATTCACAATTATAGTTCTTGAAAAAGGAAACCAAATTCACCTAAATTTCTTTCTTGCTTTGTAGCTAGCTATGATTTGACAATGTACATAAGATAAAGATCTAAAACTCGAATTATAACAATTACAACCGTGCTAGGTTTTCAAGAATTAAAACTTGATAAGATAAAAAAAATATGATGGTTGAAAAAACAATAATAGATGAAGATGGAAGGCAAGTGAGTAAGCAAGATTTGTATAGTACAAAATTAGTTAATTCCAGAAAAAACACGATTACATATATACTTAACAATAATTAGTCAACTAGCTCGCTCATTAAAGAACTCTTACTTGGTAATGTTTCCGGATCCCTCAAAGTAGTGTAACATTTTTACTTTGTAGCCAATAATTAAATGGGATAACCCTTCCTTATATATACTTAAATTATTTGAATAAATCTTACACTTAGTTATAATGTAATAAGGTTTGTGTATAATTTGATAATCACTCTTTCGTGTGTAGTCTCATTAAGCTCTGGCTAACATATCAATTAACCAATTAAGGTGCAAAAGTTTCATCAAACACTAGGGAATAAATGCATGTTTATTAACCATATGATTAAAACAATAAAGGAAGATGAGCAACAAATAGAAACGACCCTTACACATATAGAACCTGAAGAAGAAATACCTGAGAATGTGCATAACTGCTATCTGATCCTACACGAGGACGCAGATAACCTACCGATGACTGAGCTAGATGTCCTGGAGGTGAAGCTCCACTATTGAACCTGCGCCATATAGTCAAACATTGTAACTAAAGACCAATGACACACCAAACTAATTTCTCAACCTTTTTATATACGTGTTGTGGGTTCTACTTTCTGAACCAATGCTATTATGTAAATTATTTATGAACTGAAAAAATAAATACAAAAAAAATAGTAGACAAAATCTCATCATTGCGGCCTTGTCCAAAAGTGGGTAAATTCGTAGATGACATAATAAGACCTCATTTGCAGTTGTGATTATCCATATTATGCAAACTAAATTGTGCTAAGGTACATGAGCAAGACAGAGATATGTGTCGATGGAGTCAAACCGCTATGCCAAGTCAGATATATATATTCTTACCCATGCGATCCGTGAAAATCCAAGGGACAAGGATAATCTCTGAAATGATTTCCGGTACTTTGAACATTAGAATGCTGCACATCAAATGTCAATGTCATACATAACTCAAAAACTAAAGATCCAAAAATAAAGATCATGAAAGATCACATGAGGTTTAAAATGATGACAAATATATTGCAAAAAAAATTGAGCTAGAAAGGAATTTAAGACTATAAGAGTATTTTGGAGAAATTCAAAAATATGGAGAGATTAACATATTCTGATGACTAAGCCTACAAATCTGGAACTATAAGAGTGTTTTACTTAAGAAAATTCACAATAACAATTCCTGAAAATGGAGACTAAATTTACCTAGATTTCCATCTTGTTGTCAATTATACAGTAACTAGATATGATTTGAAATTGTATATTAGATGGAGATCTAAATCTTGAATTGAGCCAATTACTACCATGTCGGGTTTTCAAAAATTAAAATTAACATTGAAGTGAATGCAAAAATACAAGGTGGATTGTAAAACAATAATAGATCAAGATAAAAGGCAAAGCAAGGAAACATCCAAGATTTGTTTAGTACAAAAATTACTCTATTCCTGAAAAACTTGCAATATGGTTTGTGTATAATTTGATAATCATGAATTCTTTTGTAGTCTCATCACGCTCTTGTTAAAATTTAATTAAAAATTAAGGAGCAAATATTGCATCAATCACTCAAAGTAGTGTAACATTTTTACTTTGTAGCCAATAATTAAATATGACACCCCTTACATATATATACTTAATTCTCAGTTATATTGCAATATTTAATTATGGAAGGGGTATCATATTTAATTATTGGCTACAAAGTAAAAATATTGCACTACTTTGAGTGATTGATGTAATATTTGCTTCTTAATTTTTAATTAAATTTTAACAAGAGCGTGATGAGGCTACAAAAGAATTCGTGATTATCAAATTATACACAAACCATATTGCAAATTTTTCAGGAATAGACTAATTTTTGTACTAAACAAATCTTGGGTGCTTGCATGTTTTGCCTTTTATCTTGATCTATTATTGTTTTTCAATCCACCTTGTATTTTTGTCTTCCTTTCGATGTTAGTTTTAATTTTTGAAAACCCGGTATGGTAGTAATTGGCTCAATTCGAGGTTTAGATCTCCATTTAATATACAATTTCAAATCATATCTAGCTACTATGTAATTGACAACAAGATGGAAATCTAGGTAATTTAGTCTTCATTTTCAGGAATTGTTAATATGAATTTTCTTAAGTAAAACACTCTTATAGTTCCAGATATGTAGGCTTAGTCATCAGAATATGTCAATCTCTATATTTTTGAGTTACTCCAAAATACTCTTAAATTCCTGTTTAGCTCAATTTTTTTAGCTATATATTTGTCATCATTTTAAACCTCATGTGATCTTTCATGTTCTTTATTTTTGGATCTTTAGTTTTTCAGTTATGTATGACATTGACATTTGATGCGCAACATGCTCATGTTCAAAGTACCAGAGATCATTTCAGAGGTTATCCTCGTCCCTTGGATTTTCACGGATCGCATGGGTAAGAATATATATATCTGACTTGGCATATCGGTTTGACTCCATCGACACATATTTCTGGCTTGCTCTTGTACCTTAGCACAAATTTAGTTTGCATAATATGGATAATCACAACTGCAAATGAGGTCTTATTATGTCATCTACGAATTTACCCACTTTTGGACGAGGCCGCAATTATGAGATTTTGTCTACTATTTTTGTTTCTATTTATTTTTTTCGGTTCATAAATAATTTACATAATAGCATTGGTTCAGAAAGTAGAACCCACAACACGTATATAAAAAGGTTGAGAAATTAGTTGGGTGTGTCATTGGTCTTTAGTTACAATATTTGGCTATGTGGCGCAGTTTCAATAGTGGAGCTCCACCTCCAGGACATGCTCAGTCATCGGTAGGTTATCTGCGTCCTCGCGTAGGAGCAGATAGCAGTTATGCCCATTCTCAAGTATTTCTTCTTCAGGTTCTATATGTGGAAGGGTCGTTTCTATTTGTTGCTCATCTTCCTTTATTGTTTTAATCATGTGGTTAATAAACATGCATTTATTTCCTAGTATTTGATGCAACTTTTGCACCTTAATTGGTTAATGGATATGTTAGCCATAGCGTAATGAGACTACACACGAAAGCGTGATTATCAAATTATACACAAACCTTATTACAATATAACTAAGTGTAAGAGTTCTTCAAATAATTTAAGTATATATATGGAAGGGTTATCCCATTTAATTATTGGCTATAAAGTAAAAATGTTACACTACTTTGAGGGATCCGGAAACATTACCAAGTAAGAGTTCTTTAATGAGCGAGCTAATTGACTAATTATTGTTAAGTATATATGTAATCGTGTTTTTTCTGGAATTAACTAATTTTGTATTATACAAATCTTGCTTACTCTCTTGCCTTCCATCTTGATCTAATATTGTTTTTTCAACCATTATATTTTTTTTATCAAGTTTTAATTCTTGAAAACCTAGCACGGTTGTAATTGTTATAATTCGAGTTTTAGATCTTTATCTTATGTACATTGTCAAATCATAGCTAGCTACACAGCAAGAAAGAAATTTAGGTGAATTTGGTTTCCTTTTTCAAGAACTATAATTGTGAATTTTCGAAAGTGAAATACTCTTATAATTTTGTAAGAGAAGATATTAATATGGAGAACTCGTTAAATTACTCCAAATTCTCTGGTAGTCTTACTTTTATACCGTGCAAATATTTATCTCACAATATTTGTCATGTTAACTAAAAGTGATATTTCATGTGCTTTATTTTTGTATATTTAAATTTTCAATTGATATGACATCGACATTTGAGATGCAACAGGCTTTTGTTCAAAGTAAATGCCCGCGCACCGGACAAGGAGAAAATTCAAATTTATCATCTTTTTAGGGACATGGGTAATAATTTCTGTATCCATTTGAGAAGAGTGATCTGGACTATATCCTAATTTAGAAAAAGTTTTTTTTGCTCTAGTCCCAAGGACAATTTTATTTGCATAAGAGTAGCTCCAAATGAGGTCTTAGTGTCATATACAACTAGACCCGCTCTTGGATTAGTCTGCAAAGGAAGGATTATATCTATTATTTTAGTGACACTGTCATGAATAACAATATTTGGCTATATTGTGCAGGTATATGGCTCCACCTCAACTACCTGACCCCCATGGAGGTAATCTTGTACGAGCAGCACAGGGTCATGCTCGTGCTCTTAATACCGTAAAAGGATCCAACACGCCTGTTGATATTGTTGCTCCCGCACCTGTTCCCGGCAATGCACCTGTTGAGGTATTTCTTGTTTGCTTTTCATCTGTAAAGTCTGCTCTTCCGGTAGCTCATCGCTTTTTGTTTCTTCAGTGATTGGGTTGTATAAGTGAACCTAATTCCTTAGTGGTTGTTGCACTCTAATATCTACAAACCTACCTAATGAAAGTTATTTAATCAGCCTTCTTTTTTTTTTCTTTTCTTTAAGTAGAACCCAGATATCAAACTTGTTGCAGCAATGGTGGACATTGAAACATAGGTCCAATATAAGTCTTTGTTTGTTGAATTTAACTTGTAGTTGTGTTTTTATTTCTTTCATTAAATGGGTCGATGGTGCATTAAAAAGATCTCTCCAAGCCCTTCGGTTTCTCTCCGACTCTAAGTTTTTCTATCAACATATCTTCTCCCCTCCCCTCCCGTATACCCATCTCTCTATTTCGATTCTAGAAAACTTGGAATGGTAGTAATTTTCTCAATTTGAGTTTTTAGAATCTTATCCACAATTACAAGTCGTAGTTAACTGTAATTGACAACATTGAAGAAATTTAAGTAAGTATGGGGGCTCACTATTTTCAAAATTATTCAAAGTAAAATACTAGTCATGCAGCTGTTTTGTAAATTATTGTCTCTCATTGATATGACATTGGCATTTCTTATGCAGAAAACTATAATGGGGACTTGCTTTAATGATTGGGTCGATGAAAAAGGATTTAAGGTAAATGTTTGTCTAATTCCTTTAAATGCATGTTTTTTATTAAAAAAAATTTCTCGGTATAAATTATTTCCATTGTTGCAGGTTCAACATAATCAGGGTACTTATAGGTTTTCCATTAGTCCACGCTTTGGAGTGGAGGATGAGAATGGCGTGATGGTGTGTAAATTGCTTGGGGTGGGTGGTCATGAAGAAAAATTGAGTGCAAAACATTTTGAAGAAAAAGAATTGACCGGGGGATGCAAAAGTCGAGGCTGTATTACTTTGTCCCAACATCATCGTTTCGCAAAGGAGAAGAAATAATTGGTGTTGGCAATTTTTTGGTGAAGACCGTAAAGGAATGGATTGCAGAACAAGAAAAACAAGACAATTTGTGGAAATTAGACAGCAAGGTTGAAGTCATAACTGTTGGGAGGATCTTTGGTGGATTTATAAAGAAGATTGCAAAGGCACTTACGTGTCAACACAAGAACGGTAAATCTTTGAGATTATCATGTCGAAAAATGTATATCACGGAAATGAATTTTAAGTTCTCAGAACCTCCTTCCACTTCTAATAGATCTGGTAATTGTCAATTCATTTATTTTTTGGAGTTTTTTTTCATAGATTAGATATGATTTTGTTGCATTTGTAGAACAAATAGAATTTCTTTTAAAGGCATGTAGCTGCCTTTAATGAATTTTTGAAGCAATTAATTGGTTGTTAATACGTAACTTTACTTGTTTTAATATATATTAATCTCTGTGTCATTTTTTTGTTTATTTTTGTAGATGATTTTGAAGGTGTAGTTAATGACTTGAAAGAATTCCAAATTCTTGTGAATCTTGCTATTGGACCTAAACATGACAAAGATACGGCTTTGCAGTTGTTCAATGCATTATTCCCGACTGATGCAGAATATAGAGATCACAATATTGGCACCTTAAAGTAAGTATTTTAGATCTTTTTTTGGTAAAATGAAGTATTTTAGATAGACGTAATTGTATTTAGTTGGTACCAACTACAATTTTTTAACAAAAAATGGCTCCTATATAAAAGTTGACGCTAGTTTTCTTAATGACTCCTATTTGAAAATTAACTGCTCCTAATGTCGTTCTCGAAAAGAACATAATTGGCAAAAAAACATGTGCAAGTTGATATTGTTTGTTTTAAGTCTTGATGTCGCAAATACGTTTGTGGGTTTAAAAAAGTGAAGGGGAGTTGGAATGACAGATAGGAAGTGGTTGTGTGGGTTGTTGATTCAGGTTCTGTTGTGAGTTGAACTGGGGAAAGTAAGGGAAGTTTTGGTTGAGAGTAGTTCGTAGGATAGGGAAGGTGTTGGAGGAGTAGAAGGGGATAAAGCCCATGACATGACTTAGCTTTCTTGCTTTCCTCCATTTTTTTCTATGAGGATGAAGATTTTGACAAATGCTTGGTTGAAATGATTTTGATTTTTTTCCAAAATATTAGCTGCATTAAGTTTGTATCCCTTGTTTGTCATCAGTTGCTCATGGTTTGATAGGAAAGTTGCCTTATGCTCTGATCCAAAAAAATTTGATTTAAAAATTAACATCACTCGATATTTAACATGATTTAATAACTGATAAAATTTTAATAGATTTCGTAATATATTACTTCAATCGGGGAGATTAGGGTGTGAAGTGTGAGCTGATATATAAGAAGTTATATACATGCATTTGTATATCAATTACCCCTTTGAAATAATTGAGTAATACCTCAAATAGTTTAGCAACAGTTAATTGAGTTAGCGGAATGCAATCATATGTTAGAAATAATAATTTGGTTCGTAAATTGTTTGATTTTATATTAGAGCCATTTTTGTGAAAAAAGAAAATAATGGAGACCATCAAAATGCAATTAAATCTTTTAGATATTGATAGTGAATTTTGTTATTATCTTGGAATTTTAATTAATAGGGCTCTATTTATTTAAATAGGTCGACTTCCTTCATAATTTGTCACTACCCACTTTTCTATTCGTTTAAAGAGCGTGTAAAGTTTGCTAATGCATATGCTCTCATTCGGAAAGTTTACTCACGTGAGTTCGACAAATTGATCACTCACAAATCAAATTTATGATGTGGGCAAATGGTGGGAGGCGATACCGACTACTACTGCGCATCCAGTTAGAAAAGTGTATGACCACAATAGATTTTATGGAATGAAGCAAAACCATCTTCTCTTATCCTTTATAAGACACTTATACCAGCATTACTATGAACAAGTAATCTGATATGATTTCGAGTATACATGTCTATATGATTGTCATTAAATTTTATTACATAAACGTGATATAGATTAAGGATATGCTATCATTCTTTTTACATTTCACCCACGTTGAAGGCCAATCCCCTTTATATTGACACACTTGATGAAGATCTGTTGGAGATGTTCCCTTTGACATTCTCTAAAACTTATGGCCAAATTCATTTGAGGCGGGGTTTGTTGGAAAATATTAAGCCTGAATCATTGACATTGTCAACATTAGTTGATTTTTTGAAGCGGGAGGGACTTGATTAAGTACAACACATTTGACTTTTCATATGTGCTTATAATATTCATCCATTTAATGTTGTTGACTTATGTAAATCTAAACTGAACTAGTGCATTGCAAAGCAAAGTTATTACAGGTTGGGGTTTTTATGTTCTTCGGGTCGGTTTTGGGTTTCCTGAATATGACAATCACACAAAATAACCGGGTTATTTTTGAGTAATCTGAAACTTAAAACTGGGTATATATATATCTTGTGATCCAGGAAGAATCATACGTTAATTGTTAATCATTCATTTAATCAACATCCGAGATTCGTTTTAAATTAATGGCAATGTTGTAATTTCTTAACGACATTTTGACAAAATTAGTATAGATCTAATTTTATATCTAAAATAGTTTGTAACCTATACATACAAAGTATACACACACAACCTGCAATTCTCATCTTGGTTTTATGAAATTTGCTTACATGTAGTTAATTGGAGACGACTCCTTCAATTTATGTTAAAACAAATTTGAGCTAATACGTCGATGCCGCATTTTGAAATTTGAAGATAAATAGGGTTCCAAAGTTAAAGTTAGTGTAAAGAAACTTTAAAGAACGAGCTGAAAAACAAAGTATAAAATTACAAATTTAGATTAGATGTATCTAAACATAAGGTTTCCAGTAGATTATAATATGTTATTTGAAGAACATTATTATACAAATTTCAGTTACAAATTGTTATTTCGCAGATTTGGTCGAGATGTAGTCGAAGAATTAAGACTTGGTGATTCATATTTTTGAGGTAACATACTGAGCAAGGCTAAAGAACTTTCATCTTTTTAGATTCTACATTTACAACTGTTGTGTATGATGTCTGATATGGGCTAAAAATATATGTATTGTCATAAATACACCCTAATTTTTATTCCACAACAATGCCTTTGTCCGAAGTTTTCCCTCTATTGTCATATTTGACTCTAAAATCACATTCAAAAGTGTAGCAACTCGTAATAATCGAATTTTGTTTTTATTTTTTGGGTTCAATTATAAGGTTAATAATGTTTGTACATGTTTGTGCTATCATCAATTTGTTATGTATGTGTTTATTTACAATACTACTCTAATCATTGTAATATTAACTGTTTCTGTATTTCTGTAATTTAGAGATATTGGCAACACTATCAACCGACATAATTTGAAATTTCACATAAAGTAACTAAATGCCTTGTTATAGCATTTAGTTATAAATAATATATTTATATTTCTTTGATACAGATGTATCATTTATGCATCTAAATACAATGCTTTCTGTTTCTTAGAAATAATTACGATTGTAATTGATGCATACTTGATGTGAGTTTCTCCAAAATTTCATTCTTTCCTTATTATCAATACTAGCTTAAAACCCGTGCGATGCATGAATTGTTAATTGTTATTTTATTATTATTATTTTAATATTTTATTAATTGTAATTGTGCAAAAAATAAGTAGACATGTTAAAATAGCTAAACACTTTTAATTAATTAAAAACATTAAAACAGATTTTAAAATAAATAAGTATGAGTTTGCCTGTTATATTTTTGGAAATGAGGGGTTTTAGTAAGAAAAAATAAAAAATGTAACATATATTTAGTTTAAAAAGGTTAATGCCCGTGATATTTTTGGAAAATGAGGTTTTAATAATTAAAAGTATTTATAAGTAAATGATTTCCTGTGATATTTTTGGAAAAAGAATGGATTTTAGTGAAAAAAATAGAAAAAGTAAATTGTAAAAGACAATTTCCCGTGATGTATTTAGAAAAGGAGGGACTTTGTTAGAAAAAAATATATAATGTATTTTAGCTGAAAAGGTAATTGCTTATAAATAGATATTTGATTATTTATATTTTAATATTTTTAGTAATTATATTTGTTAAGAAAAATAAGTAGACATGTTAAAATAGGTAAACTTTTAAAAAATGATTATAATATTAAAATAGGTTTAAAAATAAATAATTAAATGTTTGTCAGTGATATTTTTGAAAAAGGACGAAGTACAGTTAATTAAGGGCAATTAAGTAAAATCACAACATACCATACCGACCAACCAAACTTTTAATGTTTCGTCTATTATATAATAGTATTGATAGATTACTTTCTACTTCTGTTCTTGAACATGGAACTTCAATTATGTGCTGCCCTATTGATTTTGCAAAGGTCTAGCACTCCACCTGTAGTACTTTCGTTGAACATGATTTTTCGATTATCTGCTGCAATATTTTCGTTCAGTTGATAATATATTTTTTGCTCTTACATTGGACCTTTACTTGGTGTTTGTGCTTAAGCCTTTTGGTTTTGTTGAACCATTATCTTCGTCTCTGCTCTATGATTTCTCGAGGATATTCCTTGTTTCTCTTCTCAAAACAGGCTCTTGTAGTTCCACTGTCATATGTTGTATTCAGCACATTGGCTTTTTTTTCCTGGTCTACGTATCTTTTCTCTATCTTGAAATTTTTTCCCTGCAGCGATGACAACAAAGAGAGCTGGCATTGTAATGTGTGGCAAATTCTGAGTCATTATGCTGAATTTATTTTGGGTATGTAAAGTTAACTTTCACTTCTTTTGGTATGTAAAGTAAACTTGTGCTTAACGTCTTTTGGGATGTGAGTAAATTATACTGTGGGGAAGTTACACTTTTGCTTTGAAGCTGAGCTTGTCTTTTTGAACTTGGTTGATATTATTATGACTTTTATGAAGGGTAACTGAACTTTGTGTCATTTGTGATTTGTACTTCTAACATTGTGTATATTTATCAGACCTTGTCTGAACTTGTATTTTATCGTACGTGGATCTTTTTTATTGTTATTATTATTTAAATATTCTAGGGTGAAAGAGAATTTGGTTGAGAAGTATAAACAAATAAGTAGACTTTTATGACAGGCCAGGTACAGGATGTATCAAATTTTAAACAATTCAGGTCAGTGTAAAGGAGTTAGAGTTGTTAGCATCCAGTGAACAGAAAACAGCAAGAACGAGAAATTAGGAAATACAGTCTAGCCACAACACAAATACACTTTGCGGAATCATAATATGC
The DNA here is from genome assembly GCA_030848705.1 of Heracleum sosnowskyi. Classification (NCBI taxonomy): domain Eukaryota; kingdom Viridiplantae; phylum Streptophyta; class Magnoliopsida; order Apiales; family Apiaceae; genus Heracleum; species Heracleum sosnowskyi. Next base: position 89,596,342 of record CM061243.1, read on the forward strand.
AGCTTAAATTCAGAGAATATGTTCAATGTATAGTAGCATTGGGATTTTTCATTTATGATCGCCGACTATAACTTGCCTTTGTGTAGCCTTGTCCTTAAAAGTGTTTCTTAATACCTTGAAGCCCTTATGTTGATGATTCAGAGACATCTGGTTTTTATGTTGGAATTCTTGACATCATCTCTTGTTTTATAGCTTTGGTAGAAATAATGATATTCCGCTTGTTTGGTTTCCTTCTTGTGAAGCTTCAGTAGTTTCTCTGATTTCCAGTAGTCGTTGACTTTGATATGGTTTCCATTGCATGACAGAGTTATAAAACTATGTCTCGAAAAAAGTAGGATTTCACTTCTGAAAGTTCTCTTAAGCTAGTTTGCGGTCAAGGCTCTCTGAATTTCTTCTTAATTTACTCACTTTCTAGCTCGCATTTCTGGTTCGGTCTTGTTCTTTTATTTTCCTAACTGCAATATCTGAACCACTTTGTTCCAGTTTTTCGTTCATGTCCCGTCTATCCTTTTTCTCTTTTGCAACTTCTTAATTTGGGCTCTTGTCAATGACATAAGCTGACAAGGTACTACTACAGTAAAATCTCTATAAATTAATAAGCTTTGGACCAAATTTTTTTATTATTTTAGCGAGGTTATTAGTTTATCGATTAATGAATATTTTATTATTTTATCGATATATTAATATTTATTATTTTCCATAATATTTCATATCAAATAACATGCTTATCCAATTTTAATATACTGCTCTTATGAGTAAAGAGCAAAATCGGAAATTATTGAGTCAGAGTAAAACAATTTTAGAGATTATTTGGGAGGGAGTAAGACCTGTCTGGGGATCATTGTGATTATCCGTGTCCAAGTGGTTGATGAGAATTCAATTTGGGAATACACCTGACAATCCCATCCACAAGAAATGATGACTTGAGGTTTAAAATTATATGAGGAAATTTTACATAAATATATCAAGTGTTGTGTCATCTTTAAAGATCCGGCATGAAAAAAGCAAGTTGCTCTGAAAATGCTACTTACAAGAGATAGAAAGTAGAATGGAGCTTTCCATTTTTTCTGTATATATTTGGCTAAGCTAGTATGCAACTTTCAGTTTCTGCTCTGCATACAGCTCATTACTGGTCAGTGTTGTAAAAAGCGGGAATCAGAGTTAATCGGTGAAGGCACAGTCCAGGGATTAATCGGGTAATCGGGGATTAATCGGAATAATTTTAATAATATTTTTTATATACATTTATATTCATATATATAACTGTTTTGTTATTTCAAGTAAACATATGTTATTATCATATATTTATGCAAATATGTTTAAAATGTTATATAATTGTAATAAATAAAATTTTGAAGATTTAACTTTTCAATTAGAGATCAATTTAAGAGGAAAAATTAAGAGAATCTACGATTTATGCATCTAAAATTATAATTATATGTACAAAAATAATGTTTTTTCATATTGTTTAATCAAGTTTTCACCTTTTAAATTTTTAATTATTTTTTTTAATTTTAACTATTTTTTAATAATTAGCCCGATTTTTGACCGATAAATCCGATTTTTGACCGATTTAGCTGATTTTTGACCGTTTTTCTGAAAAAATGATTAATTGACCAATTTTCGCTTAATCAGTTCGGTAGCCCGCCGTCTAGCGATTAATCGGCGATTAATCCTGATTAATCGACGATTAATCCTGATTAATCGCCGACTTTTAAAACGTTACCGGTAAGTAGGGGTGTTCATGGGTTGGTCAACCCGACCAAACCGACCCAACCCAACCCTATTTTCGGCCGTTCAAATCGATAAAAAAAACCCGAAACTTGGTTGGGTTAAAAAAATTTCAACCCGAATTAAACGGGTTGGGTATGGGTTCTATGTTTTTTCGGCCAACCCAACCCGATTTAAATTACAAATTTTATTCGATAATTTAAAAATATATTTATATTTTATACATAACTATACATTAAACGTTATCCTCCTTACATTTATTTATATATGTTTACCTTTTGTGCATATACGTATGACCTACGACATAATTTACATTAATAAAATTATAATTTTAATTAAAAGTAAATATTAACACCAAGATCGTAAGTTATACGTACTTTATTTTCATTTAAATTTTCGAAATGAGCAATGTTATATAGTATTGAAACTTTTTTTTATTAAACATTCAACCCATCCAAACCGACCCAACCCGACCCAAACCGATGTACGATGGGTAGGGTTGGATTACGAATTAAAATTTTATGGGTTGGGTTAAAATTTTACAAACCGATTTAAATGAATCGGGTTGAAAAAACGCCTCCAACCCGGCCAACCCGACCCATGAACACCCCTACCGGTAAGTGATAGATATTTTTAAATAGAGAAAGAAACAAAGTGATCAGCACTCCATGGCCCATGCCTACCCAAATCAACTAATCCTCCATGAGGACCAAAATCCAGAGCCTCTTTTCACTGCTCCTAAATTGACTATCATTTAAAACACTATTAAATAATGAGAAGTTTCGTCACATGAATGGTCCTGGTACCCATAAAAACACATAAACAAACAAATTAAATGATATTTAAACTTCACAAACACATTCAAAATCTTTAACAGAAGCTCAAACCTAGATTAACCCAACCAAACAAGCCAAACCACAGCTCTTATCAAGTCCAGTACTACTAATCGAAATGTTTAAATTTTCAAGAGACTGGCTTATCCATGCTCCAGCAATTTGGGGTTTGCCCGATACCTGGCTAATAACAGGTGCACATGAGGTCGTCAACTTCTCCCTTGAAGCACTCCACTTGTTTGTTCCTTGCTGTTCGGTCACAAAATTCACTTTATTTCTTGCACCATCTGCATTCCTCCTAGACTGATTGTTTTGGTAGTTGATGCCATAAAACTGTGAGGTTTCATGCCTGGGCATGTAATTATTGTTATGTGGCCTATCGTCCGGTGGATGGCAATCAATGTGCTCCGCTACGCAAAATCCTGGCACCTTATTACCAGTGTCCCCCCCTCAGCGAGGATTCTCTGCATACCATGCACCACCATATATCGCATTAGGATCTTCCTCCACATACTCTTGTGCATTATTATTCCCATAATTATACCAACCCCGGGAATCATTCCAATTTTCAACCATCTCCCATCCACTAGGACCACTACACCCCCAACCGTCTCCCCAACCGTAACCTCCCATGGGTGTGTTATTGTTGTCGTACCAACCCCAGGAATTGTAACCTAAATTCGTCCATGCGGCTTCGACAGGTCCATTGTTTTGACTAATTTTATGTTCCCAAGGTTTATCTCCATCTACATTAGATGCAATTTTTTGGGTTTTTCCTTGGATTCTTCCACACCATCTCCGCAACCTGTACTTGAGAATCCTTGATCTTGTAAGAAACTGTCACCAAAAATTTCTATATTCTCACGCTTCCTTACCGTATCGACATCCACCGGTTTCTTGACCAAGTCATGTAGCAGGTCTTGATCAATTCGGCAATCCCAGTCAACTTCATCAATATATTTATCAGGATCTGACATTTCTGTCTCACAAGGAAGACCATGTGTCTCTGCATAGTACCTCATATTAGCATCGTCAAATGCTTCTTTCACACCAGAATCATCCCAATTCACCACATTGTCGTGGCAGTGCAAATACTTCTTAGCATCCAAGATCTTGTTCCACGGAACTTTACAAATTGAGGTGCAAAACTTCTTCTCCCATGACGGGACAGTTTGTTGCCAATCACCTGAACAGATACGATCAGCATTATTCACAATTCTATCTATCATTCTCAGGTGAGAGGCAGAAAAAAGGAAACAAAGTTGCCAAAGGCAGCAAGATTTGAAGAAAGCTGAATATTGCACAGCAAGTACTAGCTAAAGATCAATGATAGTAGTAATAACAAAACTTAGATGCAACACACAAAACAATGAGCCTTCAAAGTTGCTCCGCCGAAACAGCAAGAACCAATTGCTAATTTCAACCCTGACCATGCACAAACCATGCTAAGTTGCTAACTATCATCAATTTGTTATTTCCGTATGATTCTAATGAATTACCCTTAGTGACAATAACAACATTTCTACAGAGTTCAGAAGAGCGGACCCAGACACAGAGCTGAAAATTACTGTTCAAAAACTTTGTTCATATCAAGTAGAATAGCCTTCGTCACAAGATACACACAGATTGATAAAAGAAAAATATATTAACACGATACAACTACATCAAAAGGCATCATTTTTTAAGTTCTATATTGTAAAAGGATGACAAACTGATAGCCAATTCATACAAAAGAAACAAACTTTGAAAATTATCTGCTAAAATAAATTTAAATTAAGACACAAAAACCTTTAATCACAAGGTTGCAGACCAAAACAAAACAAAACATTACCAATTCATACGAAAGATACAAACTTCAAAAATTTACCTACTAACCAAATTTAAATATAGACATAAAAACCTTAAATCACAATGGGGCAGATCAAACAAACATACACATTGCATCCTGCTTTACGTGTAGGAAAGATAAAATGTAACCAGACCTTAAATCACAACATAGCAGAATTTAACTTAAAATAAGCTCAAAATTCCATCTTTACAAACCCTACCATCTAAAACTCCATAAAAGGCAAATTACATAAATCATACCTCTATACACCAAACAAAACTCATTTCAGTTAAGAAAATCACTAAAAACTAACATAAAAAACATTTCACACACTAACACACACACACACAAGAAGAAAAGAAGCAGAGTATATACATACCTCCAGATGACTTCCTGTTAACTTTTGAACCTTCTTGATTATAATAATCTCCCCTGTATCTTCTCCTACCCTCCATTCCACAACCCTCAAATCTAAACACCAAATCAACAAAAATTCAAGAAATTAAACAACACAAAAAAACAGTAAATAAAGATTAAATCTTTACACAAAAATCAAGAAAATCAACAAACCTGAAAAGGGCTCTTAAAATTCAACCAAAAACAACTTAATTCCACAAAATCACTTACTGGGCCTTGTCTATCTTGACTGATTCTTGAAAAATAAAGATGAGCATCTTAAATTTGAGACAAAAGGGTAGCTCATAAGCTTGCAAATTGTGAATGAAACTGCAAATTATAGATATAATGAAAAAGAGAAGGGGGCTGAAAACGTTTTTGATTGCAGAAGAAATGATAAGTCTTGTAGGAGGTTACGGTGTATTTATATGAAAAAGATGAATTTGTTGTGAGATTTTTCAGCGGGGTCAAAAATATCATTTTTTTTAAAATTGAGGGATAAGAATATTCATTTTCGAAGTTGTTGGTTAAAAATATCAATTTATTATGTATTTAAAAAATTAGTATTAATATTATGTATTTAAAGAATGAATAATACGTGTTTTTTTTGAAAAAAATTACAAAAAAATAATTAAAAAAAAGACATACGCATTTGAAGAATGCTTATCACCCCTTCTCTCAAGGTGTTATGCATTTTCAAAATGAGTAACTGGTCAAATTTTTTAATTTTTTTAATGTAATATTTATTTTTGAAATGCGTAATAGTGATAGCTAATTTTGAAATACATAATAAAGTGATATTTTTGTTCAAAAATTTTGAAAATAATATTATTGTTACTTTGTATAAAAAAATTAGTATTTATGTTATTTTTCCGATTTTTCAATTTTTGCATGAATTATTAGGTGTTGAATAATTTTGATAGGATATTTTATTGATTGTTGAGTATATTTTGATATATAAATTTACATTTTCCAAATTAGTTGTGTGTGGTTTGGGCGTCTGGGCTCATTCAGTGCGACGTTATTTAATGTCTCATTTCACGTAAAGTGACTTGATGAGTTGATGTATTAATTTTTTTTTTCTTGTATTAGCTGGACGTCTCTTGAAGTGAGCAGACCCTCTATGTGGGCTTGGCCACTTGAGTTACTTTTTCATTTTTTTAATATTATTTTATCTAATTATGCAGCTAATGCTTACATATAATATAAAAAATGGGTTCCTTCAAATATAGAAATTGGGCTTACAGCATTGAAAAGTAATGACCAATTTTTTTCAAAACCCATTTATTGATCAGGTAGTATCAGATGGAGCCTTTAAACAATGAAAATGGGTTGCTTGCATTATGAATGCTCTCACTACCAGGGCTGTGCAACGAGCTGTTCGGTCGGTTTTTAACGATTAAACCAGACCAGATCATATTTGGCGGTTTCGTAAGTTACTAGACCGGACCGGATCACTTAAACATTGAGATCAGATCGAACCAGCCCTGAATTAAACAGTTTGGTTTGGTCGGTTCGGTTTTAAACCTAACTAGACATTCGAAGATAAATGAACTAAAAAATTAATGATATATCTAAAATTTGATAGGTAGTTACTACACAAAAATATATTTATATAAATAATTAAAGCATAAATAACATCCTTTCCGAATAAAATTGCAAAGTGCAAGATATGAGATATAAAAAAAATATGTATTCTTTACTTAGAATTTTAAGATAGAAATATATATATAATAAAGTGTAAGATGTGAGATGTCAATAAAATGAATAAATATATTATTTTATAATATTATAAAATGGAACGGTATGGTTCGGTTTTAACGAACCGGTTTGAATATAAAAACCGAATCGAACCATTAAATAACGATTTTTATTTATATCAAACCTAAACCAAATCAAACCGCCAAAAAATCGTAAAATGCGGTTTGGTCGGTTCGACCCGATTCGGTCGGTTTGGTTTTTTTTTATCAGCCCTACTCACTACTGATAGTCTATAAGAGCCCAGACTCCCAGCAGTAGGCTATGAGAGTCCTGACTCCCAAAACCGGCACTTAGAGCTGCTGAGGAGCCCTGACTCTAGACTCAACTCGAATTCCCGGCTGAAGCATATTCAATAGCACTGGAGCCCTGATTCACAGGAAACCTGGCCTCACTCCCGAATCCTGACTTAAGGCAAACCAAATTCTACAACATTCAAGAAATGACAAGCTCAAATGATGTGGGATAAGGTCATCAACTATGACGTATGAAATATAGGTCATGATCAGGAATCACACCTGACCACGACACCTCTGAATAGGCAATGATTGGCACAATTATTCCTGCCTAAACCACGTGCCACCAGGAGCCGGGCACACGACACCATAATTTTTACCTGGACACGTGTAACCCATCAACATCACCCAGGTGTTCTACCTACCTAGGATTTAACGCTCATAATTGCAGGTACACCCCCTGAACCCTAATTCCTGGCCTATAAATAGTTCAGGGAGAAAAGGTTTGGGGGTTACTTACTCATTCTCTATACACACACCCTCCACATTCAGATATCTCTTTAGTCTTATCTACTCTTCCAAAGTCCAGACTTATTCTCACGCCGGAGGCACTGTCAGAGTTCAAACCCCCCTCCGGTGTTGTTTTACAGACACCCACCAACAGCTGCACCACAACTAGGCGTGAGAACGAAGAGGAATGGCCGGTTGTTTCACCTAAATGATATTTATGATATATAGTTTAGTACAATAATGTTTTGATTATTTTGTATGGTGTGCTTTATAAAATGTTAAATCTAGTGTTTGTTTGAGTTAATTTATAAATTTAAAAGATAATGATTTTAGAAAATTCAATCTTTAGAGAAAATTGCTATTGAGAATTGCTTTTCAAAAAAAGTAAGTAATATTTCAAAATAATTTTTCAAAAATGCTCATGATAGTAGGTAGATTTTTAAAATTTAAAATTTAAATTTTTAGGATATAAATTTGAGATTAGTAAAGGTTAAAGGTTGTATCCTTCAAAAAATTAAGAAGTTAAAAAGTAAAAGAAAATTAAGGTCATATTTGGTGACTAATAAGAATATATTAAGTAATGATATTTGGTAAGAAATATTGGTAATTAATAAAGATAAAAGGTTGTATTTTTCAAAAAAAATAGCAAGAATATTTAATTAATTAGTAATATTCTACCTTAATTTTAAGAATATTCTACCATAATTTTAAGAATAATATTTTAACTTTACTAATTATGAATTTTAATTTATTTTGAATAATACTATTTGGTGATTAATAAGAATATTCAAAGTTAGAATATTTTTATATTCTTAAAGTAATAATATTTTATATTTTAAATTTTAGATCAATAAAAATAAAGGTAAAAGTTATAATGTTTTATTATTAATAATAATTTCAGGTAACAATTGAATTTCCTCCTACTTAAAAAGGTGTATGTTGGGTGGCTTTTAGGTTTAAAAAACACAACTATTGTGGGTGATCGAATTTAAAAGATGTGCCCTCATAATATTTGTGTACAAATTATAGATATGAATTTGTATTCAATGTTTTCTAGTTAACTAGTATAAAAGCTCGTGCGAGACACGTGCCGTTAGCTTAAATTGTGTTTAAAAATTATTCTATGCATGATCATTATCGTTTCAAGTATATGATTGATATATATAGAGTTTTTCTTATTGATGATATATTTATCTATTGGGTGCTTACTTAAGTATGTTCAAGTTTTTAATTTAGAAATTAATACGAGTATTACGAATAGCTGTCATGTTAGTTTACCATTTTTTTTGCGGGATAGAATAGATATTGGGTGTTCTAGATGAGTTTTAGAACATTGCAATCATAAATTTTCTTCCAATTCTTCAAGATGTTACATTCTGGAGAGTAGGTTTTATTACTGATTTTGATCAAAAACCTTCGTAAATCTTTTAATACTCTACTTAGGTCTTGCGCTTTCAGTTCTTAAAACTTTTTTTCTAACTCGTTCATATCTTTTCTTGCAATTTGTTGATTTTAAGCATTCTTTTCCTTTGTTTCGCTTCCTCTATCTTTCAGACTTTCAAAACATCAAATAATTCAGTGCCAAGTAATTAGCCCAAATGCAACAACTTGGGTAATCCACAAACCCACCCCAAGTTCCCAAAAAATCATGATTTGTTGGTCCAATTTGTAGTAATACTTTGTGTTATAAACTGAACTAAAGTCCCAACTCTTCTCAATTTTGAGACTCGAGTGGTACAAACTCCCCCACTTAAACTCTTGACGGCATCGTTAGATCTGAACGGATAGCTCATAGGTCCAAGATCGTACATCTCTAGCGATTGTGAGATAATACTGGCTAGTTTATGTCCCCACTTCTGGACCTCAGTCCATTATGAAATAATACAACAAGTCTTCGTGTCCCCACCTCCAGCAACTTCACGAATCAACCGCCGACCAATTGGATCAAATGCAATAACGTGGGTACTCCACAAACCCATCACATGTCTCCAAAAGATCATGATTGTTGGTGCACTTAGTAGTTGTACTTTGTCTTATAAACTGTACTAAAGCCCCCACATTTCTCGATGTGAGACTCAAGTGTTACAATATGTTTTAATTTAATAATATTTCAATCTATTGTCAATATTAGTTCTTTATATATATATATATATATATAGAGAGAGAGAGTTAAGTTCTATGGAGACCACCCTTTTTGTGGAGACCTGGAGATCACATATGTTCTGCAATCTAAATTTGGCAAAATAGATCATATTTTGTAATCAAAAATTAGCAAAATGTACTGTTTTGCAAAGTATATTCTATGAAAATCACCATTTCATTGAAAATGTTGAAAATCATGTAAGTTCTGCAAACTAAACATGAATGTTCTGCAAACCGAACATGTTTTGCAAAACAATATGTTTTGCTATGTTTTAGTTGCAAAACATATATAATTTTAAAGATTTTAAATGAAAATAGTTATTTTCATAGAACATAATTTATAAAATATTATATTTTGCTAAATTTAGATTGCAGAAGATATGTGGTCTCCAGGTCTCCACAAAAAAGGTGGTCTCCATAGAACTTAACTCTATATATATATATATATATATATTAAAATAATTTTAAAATACAATAAATTTTTTTATTTTACTACTAAAATTTTAAAACATAATTATGTTTAAATAACCTGTGTATGTCTAACTGATAATAATATTAACATTCGTGAAATATTATTTGCTATTATAACTTCAATTCTCATATTTTGTTGCATGAACCCGTGCAAGGTACGGTCATTTTCTAGTGATTAAAATAAAATTTTATTCTTTGTTGTTTAAATATTATATTTAGTTATATTTGTACATATTTTGTTCGTCTCGTTATAATATACTTACTTTAATTTATATAGATAATTTGATTGATCGGGGCCTATGATTTTAAATAACCCGCGGTGTACAATGTGATCGATCCGATCATAATATTTTTGTATGCTATATAATATCTTGTTTTCTAAAATTTGTTAACTTGACTATATATTTTTATCTATTTCTTTTTTACACAAATTAGTATCACCAAGTATTTTTCCAACCCAAATTTATGTGTTTATATTGTCTAACCTTTTCAACATGACCATATAATTCGTTTAATTTTTTTTTTTGTACTATCTATTTATTTTTATTATCTCATCTTTTAAATTGTTTTAATTCAAAACAAATAGTTTTCATATGTTATATATATGTATATATTAATCCAATTCCAAATAACTAATTATTTTCTTCCATAAAATGACATTAAAATTCATGTGATAATAATTAAAAATGTCTCATATATACAATGCATCCAATCTAATTATAAATTTACTCACTTTTATTATATCTCTCTATTTATATTGTATTATTAAAACCGAAACATTGAAAGTTTTGTAGTCAGTCGGTACGGTACTCGTATTTTGGTATTTGCACTTTAATTCTTTTGTTTTTACAACTTAACCTTAATTTATTAAAAACAACGATTTTGATCAAAATATAATGTAGTCGGTCGGTTAGAATGATACTTATATTTTGATATTTTCACTTTAATCCATTTACTTTTGCAACTTGACCTTGATTTATTAAAAATAACAATTTTAATTAAAAAATATTTTTTAAATACTGTTAAACACAAAATTCTTGAAACCCAATTTAATCACGCTCAAACACAAACACATACGTCAATTCAACATCGAGTTCAACAATCACATAAAACTATTTAAATTTAAGTTCATCTTCGTTAAAAAAAGTATAAATATAAAATAAATTATTAAAATACATATAAGATAACAAATGTAAAAGTCATATTTGCATTGCACCGGCCCTATGCTTGTATACATAAGAAGAATATTCATAAATATCATGTGTACATTTTATCGATATGTGCTATATAATAATGGTTATTGTAGAGATAGACATTCACCCCTTCCCGCCTAACCCCAATCCATTCTCTGCCCCGTTTCGGGTGAAAAATTGAGAACTTTTCTGGCGATCGGGAAAAAATATGTAAAAATTTCGGGGATCAGGATGGGGCCAAGGATTAGTGTCTCCCTGCCACGCTTTCCGGTCCCTAATTTCTATATTTAACAAAAATATTATATATTTTCATGTATATTAAATAAATTATTGTGAATAAATATGATTTGTATATATTTTTATAGTTTAAACTTTTAATCCATTTTTCTAATTCAAAGTTTTCACATGTAGAATACAATTAAATTACAATAATATTTATTTTACCTCTTATTTTAAATAAATATTAATTTGAATTATTATTTAAAATATTAAATTAAATTTAAAATATAAATTATATATCATGATTTATCAAACTAATTTTATTATAAAATTTTAAAGAGATTTTATAGAAATTAATAAGTATGATTTAATAATTTAAATATATTGTATAGTACAAGAAACGTTAGACCCTTATATAAGAAAGTAGAATATATTATAGTTAAAGTTACACAACCGAAATATTTATTTTAAACTAAAGGAAAGATAAAAATACACCACACTTAATATTGTTTTTGAAACTTAATATAAAATTTTTATAAGATTGGTAGTATATAGTTTTGTATGATATTTTAATAATTAAAAAATAAATATTATAAATATCCTTTGCAAACATACTCTAAAAAAAGAATTTAAAAAATAAAATTTAATAAATATTATAAATCACCTTGATTTTTACTTAAAAATTTAAATAATAATTAATATAGGATTAAGAATGATGTGAGGTTTATGTAATGTGATTTTTCACTTAAAACCAAAATGAGTCATGTAGCTCAATGGTAATAAGAATGATTTCCTTAGAAAAGGTTTGATTCTGCACAAAAATATTATTTACTTTTTTTTTCTTTAGATAAGAGAGTAGTGACATGCCATGTAATTTCAAAATATAAAAGGGTAAAATTGTAATTTCACAGGGGTTTTATTTTCTCTTTTTACCCTTGTGTTCTCCTATTATATATAGAAGAGATAGATGAAGATAATATGAAATCATGACACATTACTAACCATTCGATATCACAAATTCATGATATTTACATATTTATTTCAATATCATTAATATTTTTAAATTATATGCTATTATTTTTTAATAATATATATCATTTAAAAATATCATACATATAAAAAATAAGTATTAATTACAAAACAATTAATATACTTTAATGAAGATTAATAATTAATGTGTAAATATATTAATATATAATAATAGTAGAGTGTTAATATGAAATAAATAAGGAATGAGTAATAATGTCATTTTATGATTCAGGGGGTATAATTGTCATTTCAAGATGATTAAATTGTCTCACAAACCCCCTAGTTGCTCTATTATATATATAATAGATTTTTACGGATTTTAAAGATATATTAAATATAAATTTAGTAAAAGCGTATATATTAGGTTTAGTTTATAAATTAATATTTATAGTATACAATAATTATTTTATGTAAAATATTTTAACTCACATTTTTATTTCACCAAAATTTCCAAAAGTGTATATAATACTTATTTGTAGGTAGACTTTTTAAATTTAAATTTTATAATTTGAAGGTTTAAATTTTGGATTATTAAAGGTAAAACGATTATACATTTAAGAAAACGGTAAAAGGTTGTATTTTCAATAGGGGTTAATTATCTTGTTGGTCACTAAAGTAGGCCTAAAATATTGGTCACCAAACTGAAAATGGTCTCAACACCAAGTCAGTGTTGTTCCGCTGCTGACAAAAGTGATGATAATCTGCATATTATTAATCAAGCTATCAATCCAACATTCACCAAACCTATTGTGTGTCCTGATATTGATATAATGTTTAATATACTTTTGTGTATTATGATGATTATATCCTCATATCTCACACATTGCCAACAGGTTCAACTATCTCAAGTAAATCTGATATGACACATAGAACTACATTTCACAGTAGACTGGAAACCATTAATCTTTCAGGTTTTTTTTAGATTTATCAACTCTGACACATGATATACTTTATTTTTGTGCATTTTTCATACAATCCCAAAAATACTCACATTATTCATTTTTTTCCCAATTCTGATTAGGTGATATGCAAAGAAACCAAACAAACAAAATTCCTAAAAATACAGATCAATCTGGCTAGAGTACTCTCACCTTTTCCATGCCTGCCTCCACAGTAAAACCTATTAATAAACGTTGGCCAGATTACAAGAAACAACATCCACCTGATGAAACAGAGCAGCGTGTTGCGAAAAAAAATTGTGGTAAAAAAGCAAGTTAGAAGCTTGGTTTGATGAAAATAGAACATTGCCTAATGCAAAGAACTGGAGTGCTTACAGCTGAAGAACGGGAGATTTTTGAAGGTGAGGAGACCATGGACCGTATGAAGATGAAGAACAATGCTATAACAACTTTGATCAAGAAGAATCATCTTACAGGGGTGCCTACTGTTCTCATTGAATATCTAAGAACGGTACCCCTACCACTTCTACCCCCAGGGGAACATGTAAACGAAGGTAATATTCCTGAACCTGTTGTGGCTCCACAACCTCAACCAATGGATGTTGATCCAGAGCCCTCAATGACCATTCCTGACCAAGAGGTTGCAAACCCACAATCTCTAACCACGGTCATAGAGCCTTTGGACGAGCCAAATGAAACCATAAACGAACCTCCTACCCCTACTATACCAAACATTCAAACATCCTTGAGTGTAGAGGGAGATAGTGTCTTAGCAGCACCACATAAGGAGATACGCCCTTCAACAACAGCTCTGCCTTCCTCTAAAAGGAGAAGAATAGAAACCGAGGCAACTGTTGAAACTTCATTTCAAACCTCCAAAGAGCCCTTTACTGATTTTTTTGATGCTGATTGGGCAACGTTTACCAAAGCTATATCTGAACCAATAGCTCAATCAAGTAAGGAAGAATTGACGGAAACAACTGGTGTTCCGACCATATTACGGTCAGGATCACTGGTTGAAGGTTCTGAATTGAACCAAGAGTCTTCACAGACGTCGAGAGAAGGTTTTGACCTAAATGCACAATTTCAAGGGTAATTATCTAGCTCCCCAGATGGAACATATCTGGATCCTGTGGGTACAGGGTCTGACGTAGGTGCAGATCAGCAACTCGGTGACAATGAATCAATTTTAATTGAGGAGTTAACTAAGGAAAAGTCTTCACAGACTTTAGAGGGAGTTTCAGGATCTCTGCTGTTAATAGAGCCTGATTCTAGCCTCCTAGAGATTCAAACTCTAGATCCTACAAATGATACATCATCTACGGATGATCAACAACTTGGTATATCCAAGGACGGGGACTTGCGAAGCCCCATTGCACCACCGGTGACCTCCTTAAGGATGGCTACAGTGATTTCTGATGCAGGTACAACTATCAACAAGGGAATGAGTGAAACAAAAACACTATCACCTGGCCTGAGTGGGAAAGGAAAAATGAGTGAAACACCAACAGAAACGTTGAGTGAACACCCAGAGCCAAATGTGAGGAGTGACACCCAAACCCTAACACAAATAGATGATTTGCTACTACCTACAGACAGAGAACTACATGTACAATCCACTCTCAAGGAAATGACAGTTCAAGATCGTCAAGGAAATCCACTATTCAAAGTCCCACTGCGACCTTCCTTTGACCAAGGGATCTCCTCCGGTTCAGTTGATGCTTCTTTAACTACTATTCAACAGAAGATTGACTTGGCTGCAGCTGATTCCAGAAGAACATACATGGTCTTAGGCAGTGCATCTGGCACTATAACAGGTACTAAACAGGCAGTGGACTCCCTGAAGAAGGAAGCTATTGAGGAACTGGTCGACTTGAGAGCAGACGTCAAGGAACTTAGAGATGGTTTTATGAATGAAGTGCATGTCTTACAACAAGAACAAGAAGCTTTAAATGAAGACGTTCTGGTTATCCGGGATGGTTATGCTAGGGTCAAGGATGCAATGAACACGATGTCAAGAGTGGAGTCTCGCCTCAACAAGCGATTGGATAGAATCGAGCAGACTACCAACTCAAGATTTAATGGCATTGACATGAAGCTAGCTTCTATCGAAGAAATGAACAAGGACATTGCTCTATTCATGGAGAACCAAAGTGACGGAGTACAGTCGATCTGGAATATGTTGAGAAACCAACAACCTGGTCCTTCAAACCAACAACCTGGTCCTTCAACCTATTATGTTGAGGATGACTTCGTGGAGGATTCCTCAACTAAGGGGGAGAAAGATGGATGGGCGAAATGGGAAGGATGGGGTAAATGAGAAACTAATGAAAATATCATAACCACTATTCCAGTGAGACAATACTGGATTGAAGACATTGCAGAGAAAGATGTTGAAGAGGGATTTGAATTCATGCACGAGCAACAACCACTGAAAGAGCATGAACCATATTATCCAGAGCCAATTGAACATCCTATCTTAGATGATGATATGGAAGAAGCAAATCCTCTTACAACAGAACAAGAAGCTGCCTTGGAAATATTGAAAGCTGAAAAAGCAGAAAGAGATGTCAGGCAAGCTGAGAAGGAAACTCACCAAGCAGTTCTGAGGAGTGAAAAACTAAAGAGATTCAAGATGTATAATGAAGCATTGAAGAAGAAGATGATTGATTTGGCACAGAAACAAGGAAAAGATTGGGAGGTAGCTTACAACACTTTCTGCGGAGTTGAAGACGGTTTAGAAGTCAACGACAATGCTGAGGTGGAAGTTATCATTCAAGATATAAGGAGTGCAAATCAGGAAGATCAGACTTACTTCACTGCATTGAGAAATTCTCTTATCTTTCTGAAAGCTGGGGTTAAAACAAATGGTGCCTGGAACATACTGATAAATTTTATTGACAAAGGTACATTTGTGATTTCCACAAAGTTTTTCGAACAGAGAACATATACAGAACTGCAGGTGATGCTCATCAAGATCCAGAGAACCACAAAGCTAAATGAACTACTCCGTGAGCATGTTAAGGAAATCTTGATGAAGGTCAGTCCAGAGATTACTGAAGACCCTCCTATGGTTAGATTCATGACGAATGACTTGTTCAAAATCTGATATCTGACGGAGGACAAACTTAGAGATTACCCAAATAATTATCTAATATCAGTTGACAAATATCTAAGATCCACTGGATTCACATCAACGGAGAAGGACAAAGCAGCAGACACTCTAAGAAGATATCTGATGGAGAATGTTCCCTATTATAGGAAGAGAGCGGAGAGAGGATTGGAAGTGCATACCAGACTGCCAAACATGCCAAAGCTAAACAAGAAAGATGTTAAAATTGCATGGTTGTGGGCTGGAGTGGGTCAAGAGGTTGAATACATTGGAAGACACGTCAAAGGAGCAATCCCTAAACCTGGAGAACCACTGCACTATCCTTCTGTGATTGATTATCAAGCTGCTAACTCCAATCCAGTGATTGAAGAAGGTGAGATTGAGATGGACTGAAGAATTGAAGCAAAGAACACAAGAACTATCTGCTCAGACTAGAGGAGCAACTTTATTGTAAAAAGTTTTAATGTTCTTTGAATTTTGAAATCTGGAAATGTATATATTTTATCCAGAATGCATTTAATATTATTAAGCTGTCTTACTTTAATTAGTTTCATGTTTCCTTAGTTAGTTGAGTTATCCTCGAAGTATTTGCTTGTCGAACTCTAACAATCAAATAGGGGGAGATTGTAAAGCATAATGTAACATAAGATGTACCAGAGATAACTACAACTCAACGAAGGACAAGACATACAGTAATATTAACGGAAGCACATGAATCCAGAAGTAAAGAAGAAAAGGTAACCTCAAAAAATCAAAATATGGTATGTATTCTTGAAGTCCGTAAACAGGTCACAGAAAGAAGTTCATTAATATGTTCAAGCCTCTGTGACAAATAAAGAAACAAGACTTTCAAGACTGCAGAAGTATTTGAATGATTAAGAGTTAGTACCACAGGATTCCAATGATTTCATTGAAGCAACCAGAACGACAAAGGACTTATCAACAACATTGAATTGAAGACATGGAAGTATTGATCGAGTGTTAGTCATCTGTGAATTAGACCAGTTGCACTAGTTGTCAGCACTCAAAGGATCAAGATGTTTATCGTCTCTGAAGAAGTTGATTTAGGTCTAAATCTGAAACATCCTGAAAGTGAAAAGAATATTACAAGGTATGTTTAGGTTTAAATAGAAGTACAAATCACTTGCAGTAAAAGGAAAGAAACTTCAAGGGTCAAAGTGAAAAAGAAGGATTCGATGGTTTTCTTTTGGAAAAGCCATCGAAGTGGATCAAGTGAAGTGGAAAGAAAAACCATCGAAGGATTGTTTTTCCATTCGATAGATTTTATTTAAAATCTATCGAAGGAAAGAAGAACAAATCATTTCGATAGTTTTAAATAAGGAGCTAGTGAAACTTTTGTGAACTTTGTCAGGTTGATGGAAAAATGGACGACCAGGATTATTCCACAAAATGGTTCGATAGTTTTTTCAAAACTATGTCTACAATTACAGATGAAAGAAGAAGTGTCTTCTTCAGTTAAGAGGTTTTACTCAGAACATTTACGAGGAGAGAAGCTTGAGCCAGAGAATCATAGAGAAATTAATATTGCTCAGAATTCTATCATTGTATTGATTTTATGTAACCTTGAACTCATTGAAGCTAATCTACGGATTAGAATTGTAGCACCCCTCGCGGTTTATAGGTAGCTCACAGAATCATCAGATCTGTACCAATCATGTAATAACCCGAATTTTTGGTAAAATTAAAACTTTTCTTATTATGATTAAGTGCATCAGTGAATAGTGAATTTGGTGGATGAATAGTGATTTTGAGGGTTAAGAAATTTTTTCATGCCACCTATGTACGAGATGTAGTGTGGATATTCCGAATTCATATTAGTGATCTACGGAGTAAATAAGTGAATGCAAAGACGATCGAAATTCAGAAATTTCAAATTTTATTTTGGTGTAGTATTTGACCGGGCAGTGAAATATATATTATTATATTCAAGAAATGAGATATTAAATTTGAGGATTTGAGGATTTAATATTTTGGAATTTTATTATTTTATTAAAGTCGATTTAAGGATTCGATTTTTGGAGTGAATAGTGAATAGTTACTATTCACTGCGAGAATCGCGTAGAATTTTATTTGCTCTTTTTAGGAAATATTTTCGAATCGTTGCAAGAGGAACAAAAACAAGGATGAATAGTAACATTGATGAATAGTACTCCAAGGTGAATAGTAAAATTTTATAGTCTCCGATTGATTCCATATTTCAGCGGAAGTTCAGGAATAATAAACGGTTACTAATCGCGTAGTCAGAAATCGCAAACGAAAACGAGAATCAAAAATCCGTTCGAAGGAGAAACTTTGGACGTATTATAACTTAGGAAATAAAGAAGAAGATATGCATTAAAAGAAGAATAATGGGTGGAAGAAGTGTGTGGAAGAAGCTTTGTAACTTAGCAAACTTGAGGGACTAGTTTGCAGTGACTAACTTGCATTTTGGCAAACAAATATCTAAACCTTATAACCACACATGTACCACACCTCCCCCACACAAAAAGCAACAGCCTCCTCCCCCATTTCTTGAAGAAAAACCGAATGGAGAGGAAGAAGAAGAAAGGAGATGGCAAAGCTAGAAAACCTCCACCAAACTTTGAGTTCTTAGGCTTAAAAGAAAGAGTGAATCAAGCTTGTTCTAACTAAGGTAACATCTCCCATGCCCACTAACTCTAGAATGATCTTTTCTTGATATGAAGAAGATGATGAATAGTGTTTTCAAAAAGTTTTGTGTTTATAATTTAAGTTTGAAAGCATGTATGTGTAGTATATGTAATGGGTTGATGTTTTAGGTGATTAGAGGAATTGTTGGTTAAGTTTGGAGGAAGGGTTATGAATTTGTTTTGAATATTCATGGAGGATTTGACTGAGTGGAGGGAGTATAAGGTGGATGGTCAGTTTGGGATTTATTGGTATTGATTTGGTTGTGTTTTGAAAATGGAAAACCTTAAGTTTCAAGCCGTCGTAATGCCCGATTCTCGTTAACTCTAAAAACTGCCTAGAATCCGAAAATCTAACTGCCTCTTTTGGTTCAGTGATGAACATGAGTGTGCAGAGCTTTGTTTCTAGTTTACGTGAGCGCAATAATCATGTCATTACGATTTACGGTTTATGAGATATGACCATTTTAGTGAAAGTGGTTCAAGGAATGAGATTGCAGAAATGTACCAACTTTGTGGCTATGTTTGAGACCCTTAATAGTTGTTTTAAAATCTGAAATTTTGTATTGAAGTGCCAAGGTCAGTTACGAAAGTTTGTACGAAGGTTTCGAGTCCAAAAGATTAATTTTCGATTTTATAAAAATGTGTTAGCCGAGGTTGCGCAAGTGAAAACCACTAAGAACATGACTTAGAAACCAATGTTGTAAATGGTTAAGTATAACTTGTATTCGAGGATCGATTTCGGACTAAACCTACGACTTAAGTAATTGTCGATTAACATGGACTTAGTATGAGCCTATAACGAGCTAGTAATGCCTTGGTTGTGTTTCGCTTACGTGTTTAAGCATTTAGTACAAGTGGATTATCCAGGGGATTAATCGTGCGTTTTCTTTGACTTTGTCCAGTTTGTCCGACATCGTCGCGAACCCCTATCACTTCTCGAGAATCAGGCAAGTTTCTAAATCTATAATTTGAAGTATTGACTATATAATACTGCTTTTGCCATGTATAAATTTGGACAGTTTTGCGATATATCTTATTTCTTGTTGGAATAGATTTGACCTTTGGATTATGTAACACCCCCAGATCCGGGGTCAAGAATCTGGGTTGTCACGCTCCATCAATGATACAATACCTGCATTACTTACAACATTCTCATAATACAACTCCAAAGACCCCAATCACTTACGCACACACACACAAGTTATAGCCTTGGAAATGAGCAACAATAATCAACATTTGTTATTACAACCCAAATGAACTATCCCGGATCTCATCTATTATTTACAACCTCTACCTGAAGTTATAATAATAGACCTCACAATTATATACAAGGTTTAGTAATACAAACCCACTCAAAATAATTCTCACTAATTCAAGCTGCAACCAATCTGCTCATACTGACAGTATCCATCCTGCGTCAACTAACTCCAGGGTGGTCTCTCCATTCCCTTGCTCTCGTAACACGAGGTGGATTCGACAATGTTTTCCTCATGCTGAAATATTTAATAAAGCAAAAATGAGCTAATAGTGCTCAACAAGAATTCTATTCCAGTTTAAATCTTTAAACCTTATGACTTATAATCATACTCATATACTCTTCGTAATCATTTGGAAATCCTTGGTATCAGTATGATAAACCAAGTCTCAAACATATCTTTTTAAAATAGATATTAATATTGGAATCAAGGCTTAAAGCCTATCCATTGATTCAAAATACTATACAGTTCAATATACTGTATATCTTAAATACCTTCTCAACATATATACAGTTCAAAAATATCTTTATAACCACATGCTATGCATTAAACGGATAAGAGACTAGTATAACATAAAGGATGAAGTTACGAGGAAAATTAATATAATGTTTCCTTAACCCAAAATCCACTTATGCATTTATAACTTGAGTAAGGTTTTATCAGAGTCATAACTCATAAAATAAAAGATGAAGTTGCATGAATTTATTGTCACTTCATTTCCAAACACTTTTCGACCTCCTGCCAACATGATCGGTTCTTCACCCCAATACATGTTGCAGGAATATCCAAATTGGATGATGAACCAATACGGGAGTTGCTACCGCGCCCGCCATACCCAACCTTACTATGATCAGTAGCAGGTCGTACAGCTCAAATATGTTTTCTACATGTAGATGGAAGAATCACGACAGCCTGACATTGTCTACCGCCTTCCGGTGATCTCTCGGCCCATTTGGGGCAATAAAAGTTGGATGGGTCGGCGCAACTGAACCACTTACACCACTCCTAGTTCAGATGAAATCCATGACTCTGAAACGTAAAGATCGTCCTCCTTTCCCCAAGTGTAACACTTGTTGATACGACTCCACTAAGTAGTTATATCTAGGTTGGAAAGGAAGATTCTCCAATATTTCCCAAGCGATGCTTGTTAATGGATACCGACTTGTTCTATCAATTTACCCCTCGATCGCTGAGGTGGTAACACAACAATTGACTTGCAGTAATTAAATTGCTCCGAGAAAATATCTGTCCCTTGACAGTTTTTGAATTGAGAGTTTAAAAAGAGTAGTAGTCACCTAAATCAGGTTTCCCATAGTTTTGATAGTTGAGCGAGCATTTAAATCCTCTTAAAAGACAGATTTAAATGGAAAAACAGTGTTTTGGGAACCTCTTTTTGATTTAAAAATAATTCACAATATAGCTTAGAGTATCCTTCATAATTATTGAAGGTCGGGGATAAACTTTAAATACATTTCTCATTTTTAAAACGTTTTAAAAGTATTTAATAAATAATCGAATAATATTTATTAAATAAGTAAACCTTAAACGAATATTCAAAAATAATATTCATTAAGTAAATAATGATTAAACGAATATTCGAAAATAATATTCATTAAATAAACAAACCTTGAATGAATATTTAGAAATAATATTCATTAAATAAATAAACCTCAAATGAATATTCAGAAATAATATTCATTAAATAAATAAACCTCAAATGAATATTCAGAAGTAATATTCATTAAATAAATAAACCTCAAATGAATATTCAGAAATAATATTCATTAAATAAATAAGGATTAAATGAATATTCAACATAATATTCATTAACTAACAAACCTCGAATGAATATTCAAAATAATATAAACCTCGAATGAATATTCAAAATAATATAAACCTCGAATGAATATTCAAAATAATATTCATTAAATAATAAATCTCAAATGAATATTCGAAAATAATATTCATTAAATAATTAAATCTCAAATGAATATTCAAAAGTAATATTCATTAAATAAATAAATCTCAAATGAATATTCGAAAATAATATTTATTATATAATTAAATCTCAAATGAATATTCCAAAGTAATATTCATTAAATAAATAAGGATTGAATAACATTTGCCCGATATCTTTATCGGAAAATAACCTTTAATAAATACAGAAAATATAATTACCTCTAATCTAGAGAAAATCACCCGCCCTTATTCTAGGGCATTTATAAAAACATGGCTTATAGCTGATATCCCATATCTAACCTATAAGCCCCAACATCAAGTCATAACCTCAAGTATTGCTATATATATCAGTTCGAAAACAAGTATGCAATTTATATATCGCATTTGCATATCATATATGAAAACAGTTATTATCACAACAACAATAGTATATGTTTCGAAAACTTGCCTGGAAATCCCGAAGTAGCAATAAGTCTCAGGTCGGTCCAGTAATCTAGAATCAACACAAGGTTCAAGATTAATAACTTAAACGCTTTCACCATACTAAGTATATACTAACTCAAGTACAAGTCCATTTTCAAGTTAACTCCTTAAGATCCTCTACTCGAGCATGCTCGCTCACGCATTTTTATAAAATTGAGATTTAATCCTTTTAGCACGAAATCTATTCGAGGGTCTTCCTAAACATACCTCGCATGTTATCACAAAGTTTCACATTCTATTATGACCTCTAAGTGGTTCGATCATAACCTCAAAGTTGACTAAGTGGCACGGTTTGGTTTTACGAAACATCCTTCATTAAAACACTTGTTTCTCCTAAACCGTAAATCGGACTCACATGATCTTTGCACCAAAACGAACCTTGAACTAAGGGCTACACAAACAGGGGCCGTGGTGATCTTGGGCAGAAGTTACGAGGTTCGAATATCACAAGCAAAACAAGGTTAAAGAAATTCGGGCATTATAACGGCTATGTTTTAACGATTCCAAAGTTTAATCATAAAATTTACATAATCAATCCAACCAAATCACCAAGTCAAATCCTCAACATCATTAATAACCCATAATCGTCATCAACCAGTCAAAACCAACATCTACTTGCTTATCATCAAATCAACATCAAACTTTCATCAAAATCACTTAATCATCCTTATAATCAAACTAACTAAACTATACTTAAAACTAACCATATAAATCAATTTATAACTAAGGGTTTCAAGAGTTTATACCTTCCTTGATGCTTCATATACACTAACAATAGTTTATAATCCTTCCTTGAGCTTTGAACAAACCTTAACAAGCTTAATCCTTAAGAAACAAAATCAAGAATCATGAAAAGTTACTATTCATCCTCATCTTGTAAAATCCATAACAAATCGAAAAATAAGAGTTCGGCGCTAAGATTTTTACCAGACCTCTCTTCATAAGCTTTCTTTTGAGTTATAGATCGTCAAATTCTAAGCTTCCTAGCTAGGGTTTTGAGCCCCATCTTTCCGCTGGACAGAAACTGGACAGATTGGGTTCTCCAACTTGGGGAAGAGATTTGGCTAGGCTACACTCCTTTGTTGACCATGAAATTGTGAACGAATGTTACCCATGGAGTGGAGAAGCTATGGTTAAAATTTGGTGATTTAAGGATGAGTATATTTGGAGTTATGAATTTTTCTTTGCTCCTTGTGCAAGCTGAACAGAAATCTGGAAAGAAAATGGGGGAGGGTTTTTCTTTTTCTTTTTGCCTTGGTTGATTGATAATTGTGTGAGTCATTGCATTTTGGCTTGTCATCAGGACACGTGTCGAACATGTAAGAGTTTGGATAAAGTAGCTTTACTGGTTTGCTTTACTGGTTTGTTTCCTTTCACATGGATGATCCAAATGTTGTATTCCTTCGATTAATCTTGTTACATGTTACTTCCATGCCTATTTTTAATCCCGTAAGTGTCGCATTGTTCCGTCACCGCTTAGTCTCGTAGATTGTTCGCAGAGTTTCTTAAGTGTTCTATCGAAGTAGTTTATCGTAAACGTTCTTGACATCACTAATTCTTTTATTAAATCCATATCCATGGAATTGATAATTTAAATCCTCCAATATTCTCAAATAATGATTAATCCGTCTGTTATTGGTGAAATTTCGGAGAAAACAGAAATACTATTTTCCCGATTCTGACAGCTTTTGCATTCCTTCATTTACATCGCAGATCACTAATACGATTTCGAAAGTTCATTATCCCGACTCGTACATAGTGTGGTCTGAAAATATTTTTCGGTTCAGAAATTTACTATTCATCAAAAATAAAATAAAACTAAAAATAATTTTTTTTTAACTAAGTCCAAAATTTGGGGTTATTACAGATTATATAAAATCTTCGGAGTTAAGTATTTATGAACCGGTTTACCTGGTAGCTCTAAATATAAGAGCATATTCATTGTTTTCGACTCTAAATCGGGAGTCGGTATTTTGAGATATGTAGATAGCCGTGGAAACCCGGAGGGATTCCATCGGCAGAATACTATGTATTTTGAGGATTGTTATTTGAGTATGATATCATTCGAGGAATGATATTTGCTTACTATATCTTTCAAGGAATGTTATTTAAGTATTATCTCAGTCGAGAAATACTATTTGAATACTATTTCAGTTATATATGCTAATGGAAGGCATAACTGTTTTCGAAAGTATATTGTGATACTTGTTTTATAATTTGATTATGGGCTTCTAAGCTAACTATGAGATATTAGCTAGAAGCCAGGTTTTTATAAATGCCCTAGGTAAAGGGCGTATGATTTTATTTTTTAGACCGGAAGTAGTTATATTTTCTGTATATGTTAAAGATTATTTTCCGATAAAGATATCGGGTAACTGTTATTCGATGATTATTTAATTAATGAATATTATTTTGAATATTCATTTAATCCTTATTTATTTAATGAATATTATTTTGAATATTCATTTAATCCTTATTTATTTAATGAATATTATTTTGAACATTCATTTAATCCTTATTTATTTAATGAATATTATATTGAATATTCATTTAATCCTTATTTATTTAATGAATATTATTTTTGAATATTCATTCAATCATTATGTATTTAACGAATATTATTTTTTTGAATATTCGTTTAAGGTTTACTTATTTAATAAATATTATTCGATTATTTATTAAATACTTTTAACACGTTTTAAAAATGAGAAATGTTATTTAAAGTTTATCCTCGACCTTCAATAATTACGAAGGATATTCTAAGATGTATTATTAATTATTTTAAATCAAGGAAAGGTTCCCAAACACTGTTTTTCCGTTTAAATCTGTCTTTTAAGAGGATTTAAATGCTCGCTCAACTATCAAAAATATGAGAAACCTGATTTAAGTGACTGCTACTCATTTTAAACTCTCAACTCAAAACTGTCAGGGGACAGATATTTTCTTTGAGCAATTTAATTGCTGCAAGTCAAATGTTGTGTTACTACTGTAATAACCCCAAATTTTGGACTTAGTTTAATTTTTTTTTTGATGAATAGTAAAATCCTGATGAATAGTAAATTTCTGAACCGAAAAAGATTTTCAGACCACCCTATGTACGAGTCAGGATAATGAACTTTCGAAGTCGTATTAGTGATCTACTTTGAAAATGAAGGAATGCAAAAGCTGTCAGAATTAGAAAAATAGCATTTTCTGTTTTCTCCGAAATTTCACCAATAACGGACGGATTAATCATTATTTGAAAATATTGGAGGATTTAAATTATCAATTCCATGGATATGGATTTAATAAAAGAATTAGTGATATCAAGAACGTTTACGGTAAACTACTTCGATAGAACACTTAAGAAATCCTTGCGAGCGTTCAACGAGATTAAGCGATTAAGCAAACGAATCATGGATTAAGGATTGAAATTATGACAAGATTAAATATCCTACATGATCATCAAGAGAATTATATCAAGTGGACTCAAGGATTTAAACAAAAAGGAAGCTAACCAAGAGTTAAGGAACTCTATAAAAAGAGATTGAGAATATTCGAAGAAACGCGAGAACATTTTCTAAGAACAAGGAATAAAGATGGAACAGATAAGGGATTGTGCCACAGTGGAGTAATAAAATGCAACATATAGGCTGTAACGTATTGATTTTATTAAAAGGACACAAAGACGATCCAATTGGTGGAAGAAGAAAAACCAAAGTATCATGCTTGAAAGTCAACTATAACAAGGATGACCCTTTTGCATTTAACCAAAAAGTGGGAAGTGTTATGTAAAGCCAACACTTGGACCAATGAAGTGTTGACAACACAAAAGGTAGAAGATGCATCCAAAAAAATTAATACATATATACATGTATTAATTCATTTCACAACAACCAAACAAAACAAACAAATTCTGCCCAGCAGAAACCAAGCTCAAAGAAAAATTAATATCTCCACTTCTATCCATCCTTAAATCACCAAATTTTAACCATAGATTCTCCACTCCATGGGTAACATTCGATCAAAATTTCATGGTCAACAAAGGAGTGTAGCATAGCCAAATCTCTTCCCCAAGTTGTAGAACCCAATCTGTCCAGTTTCTGTTCAGCGGAAAGATGGGGCTCAAAACCCTAGCTAGGAAGCTTCAAATTTGATGATCTATAACTCAAAAGAAAACTTATGAAGAGAACAAGGTCTGGTAAAAATCTTAGCACCAAACTCTTAATTTTCGATTTGTTATGGAGTTTACAAGATGAGGATGAATAGTGATTTCAAGAACTAACTTCTTTGATCTTAAACTCTAGGCTTTCCAAGGATCACCCAAGGCTTGATTAGAGGTTATAAGTGATTGTTAATGTCTCTCAAGCTCTAAGAAAGGTATAAAACACCTCTGCCCCTTTTTGTTTATATGAGTTTTATGGTTGAAATAATAATTAGAGTCGTTATTCGTGTTATCGTTAAGATCCGTGAATCTTATGTTCGATTTGAGGATGAGTGATTTTGTGAAGCTTGATTTAGTGTATGATAATGTTTAGGGTCTGTTTTGGATGTGTTGATGAACTATAATGGTTGTTGGTTTGGTTGGTTGATTGTTGATTGGTGGTTGTTTGAAGTGTTTAAAAACACGGGAATCGCGTATAAGCGCCGTTACCATGCCGAAATTTCCTTAGATAGTTTAGGCAGAAATCACGGTTACATTAAAGGGCATGAACATGAAGTTTCTGACCATGAACATGTAGGCCTTGTTTCCTAGATTGTTTTAGCGAAAGAATCGTGTCGTTACGATTTACGGTTTAAGAGAAATGTCCGTTTCAGTGAAAGCGGTTTCGCGTAACTAAGTGGTTCAATGCATGAACTTTGAGATAGTGATCAAACCCCTTAAGCGACTTATTGGAATGTGAAACTTTGTGTTAACATGCTAGGTACATTTAGGAAGACCCTCGAAAAGATTTCGTGTTAAAAGGATTATATTTCAATTTTATAAAAATGTGTGAGCGAGCATGCTCGAGTAGGAGTTCTTAAGGAGTTAACTTGAAAATGGACTTGTACTTGAGTTAGTATATACTTAGTATGGTGAAAGCGTTTAAGTTATTAATCTTGAACCTTGTGTCGATTCTAGATTACTGGACCAACCTGAGACTTATTGCTACTTCGGGATTTTCAGGCAAGTTTTCTCATTCCATGCTGTATTTTAAAGTACCATATTCTGATGTATGCATATAATAGATGCAAGTTTCTAAATCTATACTTTGAAGTATTGACTATATAATACTGCTTTTGCCATGTATAAAATTGGACAGTTTTGCGATATATCTTATTTCTTGTTGAAATGGATTTGACCTTTGGATTATATAAAAATCTTTTATGTTAAGTAGTTATGAACCGGTTTACTTGGTAGCTCTAAATATAAGAGCATATTCATTGTTTTCGACTCTAAATCGGGAGTCGGTATTTTGAGATATGTAGATAGCCGTGGAAACCCGGAGGGATTCCATCGGCAGAATACTATGTACTTTGAGGATTGTTATTCGAGTATGATATCATTCGAGGAATGATATTTGCTTACTATATCTTTCAAGGAATGTTATTTGAGTATTATCTCAGTCGAGAAATACTATTTGAATACTATTTCCGTTATATATGCTAATGGAAGGCATAACTGTTTTCGAAAGTATATTGTGATACTTGCTTTATGATTTGATTATGAAAGATTATTTTTTCGATAAAGATATCGGGTAACTGTTATTCGATAATTATTTATTTAATGAATATTATTTTAAATATTCATTCGAGGTTTATTTATTTAATGAATATTATTTTAAATATTCATTCGAGGTTTATTTATTTAATGAATATTATTTTAAATATTCATTCGAGGTTTATTTATTTAATGAATATTATCCTGAATATTCATTCGAGGTTTATTTATTTAATGAATATTATTTTTGAATATTTCTTTAAAGTTTATTTATTTAATAAATATTATTCGATTATTTATTAAATACTTTTAACACGTTTTAAAATGAGTAATATTATTTAAGTTTATCCTCGACCTTCAATAATTACGAAGGATATTCTAAACTGTATTATTAATTATTTTATATCAAAAAGAGGTTCCCAAAACACTGGTTTTCCATTTGAATCTGTCTTTTAAGAGGATTTAAATGCTCGCTCAACTATCAAAAATATGGGAAACCTGATTTAAGTTACTACTACTCTTTTTAAACTCTCAACTCAAAACTGTCAAGGGACAGATATTTTCTCGGAGCAATTTAATTGCTGCAAGTCAAATGTTGTGTTACTACCTCAACGATTGAGGAGTAAATTGATGGAACAAGTCGATATCCATTAACAAGCATCGCTTGGGAAATATTGGAGAATCTTCCTTTCCAACCTAGATATAACTACTGAGTGGAGTCGTATCAACAAGTATTACACTTGAGGAAAGGAGGACGATCTTTACGTTTCAGAGTCATGGATTTCATCCAAACTAGGAGCAAGTGTAAGAGGTCGAGTCGTGCCGATCCATCATTTTATTGCCCCAAATGGGCCGGGGAGATCCAGAAAGGCGGTAGACAATGTCAGGCTGTCGTGTTCTTCCATCTACATGTAGAAAACCCTTTTTAGTTGTACAACCTGCTACTGATCATAGTAAGGTTGGACAACTGGCGCGGAGATTACTCCAGTATTAGTTCATCATCCAACTTGGATAATTCTGCAACATGTATTGAAAGGGACTAAAGGGTAGCCCCCTTAGTACAGGTTTACCGATCATGTTGGCAGAGGGTCGAAAAGTGTTTAACAAAATGAAGTCACAATAAATCCTTGCAACTTCATCTTTTATTTTATGAGTTATGACTCTGATAAAATCTTACTCAGATTATACATGCATAAGTGGATTTTGGGTTACGGAAACATTATATTAATTTTCCTCGTAACTTCATCTTTTATGTTATACTAGTCTCTTATCCGTTAAAGGCATAACATGTGGTTACAAAGATATTTTCGAACTATATAGTTTTTTGAATCAATGAATAGGCTTTAAGCCTTGATTCCAATATTTGATATCTATTTTAAAAAGATATGTTTTGAGTATTGGTTTATCATACTGATACCAAGGATTTCCAAATGATTACGAAGAGTATATAAGTATGATTATAAGTCATACGGTGTTTTGAACGGTATACTATTTTGGGGTTAGACCCTAGTAGTGTTAAAAACTTTGATCCCATATGGATTATCTTCCAAAAAGGTTTAAAGATTTAAACTGGGATAGATTTCTTGCTGAGCACTATTAGCTCATTCTTGCTTCATTAAATATTTCAGCATGAGGAAAACATTGCCGAATCCACCACGTGTTACGAGAGCAAGGGAATGGAGAGGCCACCCTGGAGTTAGTTGATGCAGGATGGATACTGTCGGTGTGAGCAGAACAGTTGCAGCTTGAATTAGTGAGAATTATTTTGAGTGGGTTTGTATTACTAAACCTTGTATAGAATTGTGAGGTCTATTATTGTAACTTCAGGTAGAGGTTGTAAATAATAGATGAGGTACTGGATAGTACATTTGGGTTGTAATAACAAATGATGATAATTGTTGCTCATTTCCAAGGCTATAACTTGTGTGTGTGCGCGTAAGTGATTGGGGGTCTTTGGAGTTGTATTATAAGAATGTTGTAAGTAATGCAGGTATTGTATCATTGATGGAGCGTGACAACCCAGATTCCTGACCCCGGATCTGGGGGTGTTACAACTACCTCAACGATCGAGGAGTAAATTGATGAAACAAGTCGATATCCATTAACAAGCAATAGCTTGGGAAATATTGGAAAATCTTCCTTTCCAACCTAGATATAACTACTTAGTGGAGTCGTATCAACAAGTATTGCACTTGGGGAAAGGAGGACGATCTTTACGTTTCAGAGTCATGGATTTCATCCGAACTAGGAGTGGTGTAAGAGGTCCAGTTGCGCCGACCCATCCATTTTATTGCCCCAAATGGGCCGGGAGATCCGGAAAGGCGGTAGACAATGTCAGGCTGTCGTGATTCTTCCATCTACATGTAGAAAATATTTTTTGTCGTACGACCTGCTACTGATCATAGTAAGGTTGGGACAATGTGCGCGGTAGCAACTCCGGTATTAGTTCATCATCCAATTTTGTATAATTCTGCAACATGTATTGAAAGGGACTAAGGGTGACATCCTTGGTACAGGTTTACCGATCATGTTGGCAGGGGGTTTTCTGCAACATGTATTGAAAGGGACTAAGGATGACACCTTTAGTACAGGTTTACCGATCATGTTGGCAGGGGGTTGAAAAGTGTTCAAAAATGAAGTTACAATAAATCCTTGCAACTTCATCGTTTATTTTATGAGTTATGACTCTGATAAAACCTTACTCAGATTATATATGCATAAGTGGATTTTGGGTTACGGAACATTATATGAAATTTTCCTCGTAACTTCATCTTTTATATCATATGACTCTGTGGATACCTTACATAACATGAGTTATGGTAAGGGAGTTGTTTATACTGAATCACCTTATAAATTCATCTTTTAAGTTATATGTTGATATTCTACTTACGTAGCAGATATTTTTCGGAAAGGTTATATTGGTTTACTTTGAAACCTCATCTTTTATATTATACTAGAACTTTGTTCATAATATAGCAAAAGTTCGCAGAAATATTATGAAAATGATATTTGAAATACAATAATGGTACTGTTTTTGGAATACATTCCGATAAGGAAATAATTCCAGCATCGAGATATTTTGACAAATTATTGTCTTATACCCGCTTTATTCTGGGTTGAGTTAAAGGCAGGATTATGCCATACTTTTATTACCTTGCTGAGCTATCGCTCACTCTTGCTATTGTTTTATAAATATTATATAGCAGCGAAGTAGGATACCAAGGATTCGGCGCACATCCCTCAGGCGTTTGGTAAGCGCAAGGCATTCTCATGAGAAGTTTCTAGCAGTGATCCTAGAAGTAGTGTGAACCAGTCAGATCAAGCTGGAGCTTTTGGTATTCATCTTATGTATAGATATGAATGGTATGAGAGGGTGGTGAGTATTACCAGGCTAAGTTGGTAATGTACCATTACTTAGGAGTTGTATCAGTAGCAAATTCAAAAGGACATTTGGGTATTGTAATAAAGATTATTTATTCCGCAATGGTTGTATTTGTGTCGTTTCTGAGACTCTAACCTGTGTGTGTGTGTGTGAGAGAGAGATATATACATTGTGGGGTCATAAGCAGATGAATTGTGTCTATTGTGAGTAAAGTAGGCAAGGCAAGAAGTAAGTGGATCGTGACTACTCTAAAACCCTGACCCCGGATTTGGGGATGTTACAAATCATTATCCCATTCATGTATTTTTAGCTGTTCAGCAGGATCAATTTCAGAAGGACCAGAAAAGTCTTGTATAGAATCTTTTCCAATAGTAGCCTTGCCAGCCATGTAAGTGCTTGAAGAACCAAAATTAGTTCCAAGACTAAATTTTATTATTGTAGCAAGCCGATCCTTCTCAACATCATCATCATCATCATTATCACTATCATCAGCAGAATCATCAGCATTATCAGGATCAGGAACAATAATACCTTTAAGTTTATCCTGTGACTCTGAGATAGGAGCTGTCATTGGCCGTGAGCTAAGTGGTTGTATCAGGATAGGCTTAGCATCAGGAGCACCACTAGCATCAGGAGCAACACTGTCAGGATTTGACTTGCTTGCATTAGTATTTTCTACCAATGGTTCTTGTGTAGCTTGAGGTTCAGAAGCTGCTTCAACACTTTGAGTCAAAGGTTCTTGTTTGTTTCCCTCAATGACAGTGTCCTCGACCAAAACTTCCATTTCAGGAATATCAGAAGCCCCTTGAGCATTGTCAGGAATCTCCCCAGAAACTGTAGCTGTCTTGCCTACATCTTCACATTGAGAAGATGGTTCTTGTGTGGCAGGATCTTCAGTAGCTGCTGAACCACTTTAAGGTTCAGGTTCTTATGGGCTAGATCCTTTCAGTTTCTTCTGTCTCTGAAAAACTATCTCTTCTGCCTTCCTCTTTTTCTGCAATGGATGTGTAAACCCAAGCTTGGAAGCAGTCTCAGCAACCTTCTCCCATGAAATTTCTACAATTCTTTTAGCTGGAGAGGCTGGAGAATCAGAGATGGAGACAATCTTGTTTTGTGATGCATCAGGAATACCAACGTCAGGAGTAGCTTGAGCATCAGGATTTGATGACTCATCAGGATTTGAAATGTCCTGAACATCAGTATCCTGCTTCTTCAAAGGAATATGATATCTGCTCTTTATTAATTTCCTTTTCTTCTGTGGCTTTGCAGATGGTGCCACAACTTCACTAGCAGTATCAGCAACTTCTTCTGAATCTTAAACTTAGAGGAAAGTACCATATCATCCTCAGAATCAGAATCACCACCCAGAATCAATTTTCTCTTCACATCAACCTCCTCAACCTTATCAGCTTTCTTTACCAGGACCCCTTGTACACCCCCTTGTTTCTTCTGTTTAGTAAGTGGTGTAGAGGAAAAATCCTTTGATCCTAATTGTCTTCCAGACACATCAGATCTAGCTGATTTCTTAGATTTTACAACTAAAGTCTTTTGAGAGACATTAGAGGTGACTGTAGACTGTTTAGAGTGTTTGGGTTGGATGCTTGGGTCAGGAACAAGGTGTGATTGGCCTTGCCCCATAGCATCAGAAACTGATCCATATATAGTAGACATTTTCTCTTGCAAGAAAAGCCTGACCTCATCAGGAATGAAGGCAGTGCCTTGAAAACCATTTGCCTTTTCACTGTTGACTAAGGACTTCACATTGTTCTCAGTAATTCTACAGATGGGTATAATTACATCATCTTCAAATACAACATTAGGACATAAGTGATTCAAAATCAATTGGAAAAATCTAACAAAACAGACATAACCTAATTTATCTGCTTTTCTATCACTCAAAGCTTTTAACACAAAAGAACCATAATCAAAGACTTTAGAGTAGAGAAGAGAATACCCAATCTTTAATGATCCTGATGGTAGAGCATCAAAATTAGATGTCTTATTCAGGAAACATCTGCTAATTGTGTCAAAGAAGAAATTTCACTCCTTCTTAAGCTTTGTCCTGAATAAGCTGCCATACCTCTTAACTTCGCCATTGTATCCAAGCTTAGCAACAAACTCAAAGAGAGTTGAGTCTGTAATTGTGTCAGGAACATTGTCACCCAGAATTGGCAAATGAAGTGACTCTTCTATAACAGCAGGAGTGATATGATGAGTAACACCATTAAATACAAACCACATCAAAACAGTTCCTGACGGGCCTTTACCAAAAAAAACCGTGTTCCATACCTGCATCACTGACTTAAACGAAACACTTGCAGGTTCTGTTAGAGCATACATCAAAGAACTTGAAGCAAGAAAATCTTGAAGAATATGGAACTCATTTGGTAATTCCTGATGGTCTAAAACCGCCACAAAATTATTAGTGGCAAAAGTAACACCACTAATTACTGTTTGTTTGTTCATGAATGATGAAGACGCCATTGACACAGTATACTTGAGATTTGAGATTTTAGAAATTAGGGTTCTTGAGCACAGAGAGAGAGAGAGTAAGAAGATAAAAAACTAACGATGAGAGAGTAATCAACAATTTTAGAAAAACAAAATGTATTTTGTTAAAACAAAATTTACTCTCCGTGACAGGTGGCAAAATGTGATTCGTGCACAAATAATTAGTGGACCAAATTACGTGTGTAATTAAACATAACTGCACCGCTTTTTATGTGTATCTATGTGTGTATATATATATATCAGTGTGACACACGCGCGCATACAGTTGTCCAACTAAAACTCAAACGTTTCTCATCAGATACTGACGAAAAATTAGGCACAAATTAAGCAAATTATAAATGCTAACCTGTCCATCAGGATTGACCAAGAGACTTCCTATCAGGATTGAGTCCTATCAGGATTCGATCAAAATTACATACCTTACTGAATGACCATCAAGATTTGATAGTCATCAAGATTTACTCTCTCTAGCTTTTCTCAGAAATTCTCAAAGTTCATCATTCCAAGTTCATTCACCAACTTTTTGAAAGTAGCTTCAGGTAGTGGCTTGGTGAATATATCAGTTAGTTGTTAATCAGTAGGAACAAAATGAAGTTCAATTGTTCCTTCCAGAACCTGTTCTCTTATAAAATGGTACCTGATACTTATGTGCTTAGTAAGAGAATGCTGAACTGGATTTCCTGTCATTGCAATAACACTTTGGTTATCACAATAAATAGGGATTTTGGAGTATGACATGCCATAATCTTACAACTGATTTCTCATCCACATTATCTGAGCACAACAACTTCCTGCAGCAATGTACTCAGCTTCTGCTATTGATGTAGAGATAGACTTTTGCTTTTTACTGAACCAAGAAACTAGTCTACCACCCAAAAACTGACAACTTCCTGAAGTACTTTTCCTGTCTATCTTGCACCCTGCAAAATCAGCATCTGAATAACCACACAAACCAAAATCTGATTCTCTTGCATACCAAAGGTCAAGTGAAGGAGTGCCTTTGAGATATCTGAAAATTCTTTTGACTGCAATCAGATGAGGTTCCCTGGGATTTGCTTGAAATCTTGCACAAAGACAGGTTGCAAACATGATATCTGGTCTACTTGCAGTAAGATACAACAGTGAGCCAATCATTCCCCTGTAGTGAGTTACATCTACCTCAGCACCTTGATCAGGATCAAGTTTGGTAGCTGTAGCTACGGGAGTACTTGTAGAAGCACTATCTTGCATGTTAAACCTTTTCAATAAATTCCTTGTGTACTTTGACTGATTGATAAAAATGTCATTATCAGTCTGTTTAACTTGAAGACCAAGAAAGTAACTCATTTCTCCCATCATGCTCATTTGATATCTTGACTACATAAGCTTAGAAAACTTCTCACATAACTTATTGTTTGTTGACCCAAAAATGATATCATCAAACATAAATCTGAACTAAAAGCAAATCCTTACCATGATTCAAATAAAACAGAGTTTTATCAATAGTACCTCTTTTGAATCCACTTTCCAGTAAGAATTGAGCTATGGTTTCATACCATGCTCTTGGAGCTTGCTTTAGTCCAGAAAGTGCTTTATCCAATCTGTAGACATGATTTGGATATTTTGGATCAATGAAACCAGGAGGTTGTTCAACATAGACTTCCTCCTCCAGTTCTCCATTTAAGAAAGCACTTTTCACATCCATATGGAAAACCTTGAATTTCTTGTGGGCTGCATAAGCCAGAAAGATCCTGATGGCTTCTAGCCTTGCAACAGGAGCAAAATTTTCATCATAGTCAATTCCTTCTTGTTGAGAATACCCCTTTGCAACTAGCCTTGCTTTAATCCTGATAATCACTCCATCTGAATCTGTCTTGTTTTTGAACACTCACTTTGTACCAACAATTGACCTGTTCTTTGGTCTTGGCACTAGTTTCCAGACTTCATTCCTGTCAAATTCATTCAACTCTTCTTGCATTGCAGTAACCCAATCATCATCCTTAAGTGCATCCTCAACTTTCTTAGGTTCCTCCTTGGATAGAAAGTTATGATAGAGACATTCATTTTGAGTTGCACTTCTTGTCTTAACACCTGCATCAGGATCCCCAATTATCAAATCAGGAGTATGATTTCTTGTCCATTTCCTTGCTGGTGGTAAGTTATTTCTTGAAGTAGATGCTCCCCCTGAATTGGTGTTGTCTTGATTAGAAGAATTTGATTCATTAGAAGCTCCCCCTGAATTGTTGTTGTCACCTCCTGATGGATTATCAGGATTGTCACTTGAATCAATATCTAAAGAATTATGTCCTGATGATTGGGTAGACTCAGAATTAGTAGAAGTTTCCTGTTGCTCCCTGTTAGGCCGAATACACAATATATAATCAAGTATATGTATGAGAATAACAATAAGAACACTGTTTATGAATAATAAACTGTATGGAATTAAAAACTCCTCTCTCAGTGATGTAAAATATCACAGAGAGCTGCTAGGTTACAAGAATGATAATTCACGTATTCACGTCCCGTTTAGGGTTAACCTATCTGTGTTTATATAGTACACAGCTACATACAATCTTTAATTGATATTCCTATAAATCAGCTATACAATTAATATCAATTAAGAATTGCTTCTGTCTTCTGTTCCGTTTCCTTAGCCATCTCGATATCTCTTTGCTTCTTTCCATCTTCAAAGAATATCGCTTCTAGAATCTTCATTGAATGACACCGACTGCTAAGCAAACTCTGACCAGTCTTCCAGCTAAACTCTGATGGTATCCTGATACTTTAAACACTGATAAACAAACATCAGCAATTATATCTGACAATCTCCCCCAACTTGTGCATACAAAAATGTACAAGTTAACAGATAATTGATGATGTCAAAACATATAACAAATGCAGTGTTTATAAAATCACAGAGTTTATATTTTAACTTAGAACAGAAAACTTAAAAACTTACAGACTCCATTTACTTAATTTCTTCAATATCAGGTACAGTTCTGATGTAGTCCATAAGCAATCTTCTTTCAGCTCTCTCTAGCTCAGCTACCATTATTTTCTTCAGCTCTTTTAACTCTGGATCACTCTCTCCAGTTTGGTAGATAGCAGCCCTTAGAGCATAAATATTGTTCTTCCTCATCTCATTTCCTAGCTTTATTATGAAGGATTTATCTGATTCCAGATTAAATTCCACCACTTTTATACCAAGATCTGTTCTGAGTCTTGCACTGTTCCTTTGCATCTCAACAAGCTTTCCATTGTAATCTCTGTACTTTGGTATGTAAGAACCAGCAGACTTTAAGCCACAAAGAGCTCTAGCTTTCACCATTCTGCTTCTTAATACCTCAGCTGCTTGATGAGTTCTTTGATTTTTGATTTTCAGTAGATACAACACATACTCCAGCTCTTCCTTCATTTTTAACCCAATGTTTGCTTCACCAACTCTGTATACTCTGCCATCAACCTTGAAGTATAACAGAAAATCCTTTTTCAATCCTCTATGGTGAATTAATTGAACCGACTCTAAAGTATCAAGATTTTCTTGAGTCACACCAACACCTGGTTCAACTAATGAGGTATAATCCATAGGACTATTGTTCACTCTCTTTTCTCTATGAGATCCTAGTCCAGATTTATCTCTAGATTCTTTGCCCATTATAGTTCTGCTTTGAAGAATATTTGTATTTCCAGGCATCAGAGTATGCTGAACTGTGATTGGTTTTCCAAAAGTCATTTGGAGTTGAGAAGATAGCTGAGTCTGTACAACTTGAGTAGTGATAAGTGGGTATTTTATTCACTTAGAACGTTTCCGTTTGGCTTAAAACGTATGTTTGTACTCGAGTTGTGGTATTTTTGATCTCTTTTGAGGGTTTTGTGCAGGTATATTGATCACAGGTGTACTAGGAGCAATCGGAATGAAATTTGGAGTTATAATGAAGAAAAGGGAAAAAGTCAAGTTGCTGGCCAGAGGTATTGGCGCGGCAGTGCCGTAATAGTGCTTGAAATTGGCGCGGCAGCGCTGCAAGAAAAGTTGAACAGTGAAATTGGCGCGGCAGCGCCGTGTTCCTATATAAACTTGGCGCGGCAGCGCCGGGACGTCTGGAGGGAAAAGTCCTGTTTTGACCTAATTTCTGATTTTTCGAGGGAAAGCTAAAAAAGTCAATTCCATAAGAAGTGTTGCACCTAGAGGCATATAAAAAGAAGAAAAAAAACCCTAGATAAGAGAGAGAAGAGAGACATATCATATATCTACGGAATTTCAAGCACGAAGAAGCGAGGAAGAAGATCGATTCAATTTTATTCTTGTAATCTTTCTAGTTTGTGGATGCTTGGATTTGGTGTACTCTTTAAAAACCCTTGATATTATAATAGTTATAATTCGTTTTCTTATATCATGTTTTCAATAGAACCCATGGTGACGATTAGTTTGATTATGAACTAACTCGTTGTCATGGGGTTTTAGCGTAGTTATTCATGAAGTCTATTAGTTGAATCTTCTCGATGCCTATAGTGTGATTGATGTGATATCCTATCATGGTTGTTTAAATTCGTTATAGGAGAGTAGCTAACTCCTGTAATTGTGTGTTAATTCTTATTGAAGCGAAAGTGGATTTAAGAGTTTAGAACTTGCCATGCTAGCATAGGTTTATGCGTGAGAATATCATTCGTAATTAGTGTCGTAACTCTAACCGTTTTATGACGACTATGTGATTAATTGAATGCTTGTACTTAAACCATTATGTTTTCAATCTTTATAGACATATAAGGACTAAGCATAATTGGGAGACTAAGTGATTTCTATCTTTATTGTGGATATTATTTAGGATGGTATTTGTGCAACGAAAGTTGGCTTATATCAGTTTTGTGTGTTCGATCAGGTATTAATAAATCACATGAAAGGGCTAGAGAATTGAAGACTTTAGATGGATTGTTTAATGAAGTTGAAATCCCATGTTTCATTCATATAAGTAATCAATATAAATCTCAGTTCAGTAGTGATAATTAGTCATAATTCTTAAATAAATTTTAGTGATAATCAAAACCACTTTGTTAATTGTTTTAGCATCGAATAATAATAGTACATTGGTGAGTGAATTAACTAGACAAACAACGAATCCCTGTTGGAACGAACCTTATTTGCTATCTGTATTACTTGAGATCACGTGCACTTGCGTGTTGAGTTTGGTCGTAACAAGTAGTATCAATGGTTGTCACAGCTTCTATTGAATTATCAACTTGAGCAATGTCAGAGGTTGATTGGACTTTCTTCAGTATTTGCTGTTCTTCTACAAGCTTCCCCTTGCCTTTATCTAAACTAGCTTCAACAGGCCTTCTTGAATATTGTAAACTCTGTTGAGAATTTACATTTTCTTTAATCACAATTCCTTTCTCCTTTGGCCTCAAAACCTTCTTGGCTTTCTTGAATTTTCCTGTCTTCAACTTCTTTTCATGCTCTTCAGCTAGCATCTTCTCTTCAGCTTCAATATCTTCAATAGTTGCCTTTGCACCATGTTCTTCCAGAAACAACTGAGCTGCAATCTCTTCATCAGTATTTGGTTGAGAAGTAAGCAATAAGCTTTTGGCTTTTGAAGAAGATTGAGCACCAGTATTTACTCTTTCAGAGTTTGTCTTAGCATTAGCAGAGTTTGACCTAAGTCTCCCTTGCTCTTGACTTGATTTAGACCTTAACTCTTGTTCTTTAGCACCACCATCAGTAGTGTCATCCTGTCTACTCAGAGTTTGAGATTTCTTGCATTTGTCCTTTGATAATCTCTCCCCCTTTTTGACATCATCATGAATTAACACTGAGGTGAGCAACTCAAGTGAAGCAGCAATTGAATCAATCTTCTCAGACATTACATTTTGATTTGCTTCAACCTTGATTAATCTGTTCTTTAAAGCTTCTTGTTCTCTAGATAAGGAAAGTTTTTCATGCTTCAAAGTTAGCTCCCTTGCAGCAA
Source organism: Heracleum sosnowskyi (assembly GCA_030848705.1). NCBI lineage: Eukaryota > Viridiplantae > Streptophyta > Magnoliopsida > Apiales > Apiaceae > Heracleum > Heracleum sosnowskyi. The sequence goes on from CM061243.1 coordinate 89,636,578, forward strand.
CATCATTTCTCAGTCCAATAACATCTTTTTGAGTTACATCAAAACGATTGTTAAGAGACTTTATTTGGACAATTGTAGCTTTGAGATGTGCAAGTAGCTCTGGATTCTTGATAGTAGCAGCAGACTTTGAAACAAATTCAGCTGCCCTTTGCTCAGGAAAGATACATTCATGACTTGACCAATTGGCAAAGTACATATCTTGAAAATGAGCTTCAGTATTACGTTGAGATGTACCTCCTACAGCATGCACTTTAGGATTTGATTGAGCATTAACCCTTGGAGAAAATGAATCAGCTGCACCATCATCAGAGTTTGCACTTGAAGAATTAGATACATTCTCAGAAGGAAGTAGAAGAAAAGGTGTTTCCACCTCCTCCATTCCCAAAACGAGTTCAAAGGCAAAAGTTTGACAAGCAGTTTGCTAAGTTCTTGGATGTCTTCAAGAAGCTTCAGATCAACATACCATTTGCAGAGGCTCTTGAGCAAATGCCGAGCTATGCGAAGTTTATGAAGGGCATTCTTTCAAAGAAATTGAAACTTGAGGAGCTAGAGACAGTTGCATTGACGGAAGAATGTAGTGCCATCTTGCAACAAAAGTTGCCACCTAAGTTGAAGGATCCTGGAAGTTTCACCATTCCATGTACTATTGGAAATCTCTCCTTCAGCAAATGTTTGTGTGATTTGGGGGCAAGCATTAATCTCATGCCCTTATCAGTCTTCATGCAACTTGGTCTTCCAGAACCAAGGCCAACTACTATGACGCTGCAACTTGCAGACCGTTCAGTTACTTATCCTCGAGGAATAGTTGAGGATGTGTTGGTGAAGGTCGACAAGCTTATCTTTCCAGCCGACTTTGTGATTCTTGACTTTGAGGAAGACGAGAGGATCCCTATCATCTTGGGACGACCATTCTTGGCTACAGGTCGGACTCTTATTGATGTCCAAAAGGGAGAACTCACTATGAGGGTGCACGATCAAACTGTCACCTTTAATGTTTTCAATGCAATGAAGCTTCCAACTGACGAGGAAGTGTGTTTTAAAATTGATATGGTGGACAAGGTGGTTAGCTCCGCAACTCAACACTTGATCAAATCTGATGTGTTGGAAAGAGTTCTTATTAATGACTTGGAGATTGAGAACGAAGAGGATGAAGAACAATTGCAATATCTCAATGCATCTCCATGGAAGAAGTTCGAGATTCCATTTGAATCTTTGGGGTTGTCAGAGCTGAAGAAGTCTCATGTTAGACTTAAGCCATCTATCGAGGAAGCACCTAAATTGGAACTTAAGCCATTGCCTGAACATCTAAGGTATGCCTATCTTGGTGATTCTTCTACCTTACCTGTTATTATATCCTCTAAGCTTTCAGGCATGGAAGAGGAAAAGCTATTGCGAATTTTGAGGAATTTCAAATCAGCCATTGGGTGGACTATAGCAGACATCAAGGGTATTAGTCCTTCCTACTGCATGCACAAAATTCCTTTGGAAGAGGGAGCTAAACCTACAGTTGATAATCAAAGGAGGCTGAATCCTGTTATGAAGGAAGTCGTGAAGAAGGAAATTCTTAAATGGCTTGATGCAGGCATTATCTATCCGATCTCTGATAGTTCTTGGGTGAGTCCGGTGCAATGTGTGCCTAAGAAGGGAGGCATGACAGTGGTGACCAATGAAAAGAACGAGCTCATTCCCACTCGAACAGTTACTGGTTGGAGGATTTGCATGGATTATCGAAAGTTGAACAAGGCTACTCGGAAAGATCATTTTCCACTTCCGTTCATTGATCAGATGCTCGACAGATTGGCTGGAAATCAGTACTATTGCTTGCTTGATGGGTATTCTGGTTACAATCAGATTTGCATAGCGCCCGAGGATCAAGAAAAGACTACATTCACTTGTCCATTTGGTACATTTGCATTCAGACGTGTTTCTTTCGGGTTGTGTGGAGCACCAGCTACTTTTCAGCGATGCATGATGGCCATTTTTTCTGACATGATTGGAATTAATGTGGAAGTATTCATGGACGATTTCTCAGTTTTTGGGGATTCTTTTGATGAGTGCTTGGGAAACTTGAGTTTGGTTCTAAGGCGTTGTGTGGAGACAAATCTTGTGCTTAATTGGGAAAAGTGCCATTTCATGGTGCAAGAAGGTGTCATTCTGGGACACAAGGTTTCGTGTAAAGGCTTGGAAGTTGACAAGGCAAAGGTGGAGACTATTGAGAACCTTCCTGCCCCTGTTTCAGTCAAGGGTATCCGCAGCTTTCTTGGTCATGCGGGGTTCTACAGGCGTTTCATAAAGGATTTCTCAAAAATTTCTAAGCCACTTTGCAATCTCTTGGAAAAAGATGTTCCGTTCAGGTTTGATGAGTCTTGTTTACATGCATTCGAGATCTTGAAGAAGAAATTGATTTCTGCTCCAGTTATTACAGCTCCTGATTGGAGCCAACCATTTGCTTTGATGTGCGATGCTAGTGATTTTGCACTTGGGGCCGTTCTAGGCCAAAGGAAAGAAAAGGTGTTTCATGTTATTTATTATGCAAGCAAAACTCTTAATGATGCTCAGATGAATTACACCACCACTGAGAAGGAACTACTTGCTATTGTCTACGGTTTTGAGAAGTTTCGCTCTTATCTGCTTGGTACTAAGGTGACAGTTTATACGGATCATGCTGCTATTCGCTATCTCTTGGCGAAGAAAGATGCTAAGCCAAGGTTGATTCGTTGGGTTCTTCTGTTGCAAGAATTTGACGTGGAAATCAAGGATAGAAAGGGGACGGAGAATCAGGTAGCTGACCATCTCTCTAGATTGGAAGATCACGGGAAGTCACCTAAAGATCATACGGTTATTAATGAGTTTTTTCCGGATGAGCAACTATTCAGTGTGGAAGATGTTGAACCATGGTATGCCGACATTGTGAATTATCTAGTAAGTAACATCATACCACCTGAGCTCTCTTATGCTCAAAAGAAGAAATTCTTACATGATGTCAAGCAGTACATTTGGGATGAGCCGTTTTTGTTCAAGCAAGGAGCTGATCAGATTATTAGGCGTTGTGTTCCTTACAGTGAGACCGAGGCTATTCTTAGTGATTTTCATGCTACAGCTTATGGAGGTCATTATGCGGGTGAAAAGACAGCCACACGTATTCTTCAAGCAGGTTTCTATTGGCCGACTCTATTCAAAGATGCTCATCAGTTTGTGTTGAGATGTGATCGATGTCAACGAGTTGGTAATATTTCTCGTAGGGACGAGATGCCTCTTAATGTCATGTTGGAGGTAGAAATCTTTGACGTGTGGGGAATTGACTTCATGGGACCGTTCATTCCGTCATGTGGTAATCAGTATATTCTGTTAGCTGTGGATTATGTGTCTAAGTGGGTGGAGGTAAAGGCACTTCCAACGAATGATGCTAAGGTGGTGCTTAATTTCCTTCACAAGAATATATTTACTCGGTTTGGCACTCCGTGAGTTATCATCAGTGATGAAGGTACGCACTTTTGCAATCGGAAGTTTACATCTCTTATGGCACGCTACAATATCAATCATCGAGTTGCTACAGCTTATCATCCTCAAACCAATGGGCAAGCTGAAGTGTCTAATCGTGAAATTAAACGGATTCTTGAGAAGGTGGTAAGTCCTTCTAGGAAGGATTGGGCTTTGAAGCTTGATGAAGCAGTGTGGGCTTATCGGACAGCCTATAAAACGCCTTTGGGAATGTCACCATTTCAGCTTGTGTATGGAAAAGCATGTCATCTACCAGCTGAGTTAGAACACAAGGCTTATTGGGCGTTGAAGAAGCTGAATTTTGATCTTACAGCAGCAGGTGAAAAGCGTATGGTTCAGTTGAATGAAATGGACGAGTTTCGATTGCAAGCTTATGAGAACAACAAGCTATATAAAGAGAAAGTCAAAAGGTGGCATGATCGTCGGTTGGTTCTTAAGACATTTGTGCCCGGGCAATTGGTGTTGTTGTTCAACTCTCGACTTCGGTTGTTTCCTGGAAAGTTGAAGTCACGTTGGTCAGGTCCATTCTCAGTTAAAACAGTTTTTCAGCATGGAGCAGTGGAGATCTTTGACAAGTCACCGGACCAGTCGTTCAAGGTCAATGGTCAGCGGTTAAAGCCATATTTTGGAGAGAAGTTGAATCGCGAAGTTGAGACCGCGGTTGTAATTTGCACAACGTAAGGAAATGAAGCTATGTCAAGCTCATGACTTAAAAAGAGCGCTTCGTGGGAGGCAACCCACGTGATTGTGTGATAGTTAAAAAAAAAAAAAAAAAATAGAAATTTTTTTTTTTAGCAGAAGTTCTGGCGCGGCAGCGCCGTGCTGTAGTGTATTCCTGGCGCGGCAGTGCCGTGGCGCCTGCTGAGAAAAAAAAAAAAAAAAAAAAGAAAAACTGAAAAAAAATTGCAAAAACAGAAATATTGTTGTTGTATTAGTGGCCCATTACCTAAACCCACTACCCAAACTCACTAACCCTAAATTCTCCTTATAAAAACACATCTCCTATCCTTACCTATACAACCTATACATACACTACTTACAAATCTCACAAATTCTCAAACATTCTAAACACTTTCTTCATTCAATTCAATGGCATCCAAGAGACAAAGGGTTGTAATTGGTGGTGGTAGTGCGGGCGCTAGTGGTAGTGGGGCTGGTGGAAGGCACCCTCGTTCTTCTTCTTCCTCTGATTCTGGTGGAGGTAATGGTGGACCTCAATTTGTTTCCAATGAGGCTCGTGAGGCTTATAACGAGTTGTTGGGGCGCCCTGTTGCTCGTGAGAGAGGTCTTTTGCCCACGACATCGGATGGGTATATGTTGGAGAATATCGAGGAGAGAGGTTGGGAGCAATTTTGTGAGACTCCGGAGCCTGTTCCGATGACTGTGGTTCGCGAATTTTATGCGAATGCTGGTGTTGACAGGAATGGGATTAGCCAAGTTCGTGGGTTTCGAGTGGATTATCGGCCGCGTGCTATTCGGCGTGTTCTTGGTCTTCCGACTCCTAGGAGGAATCAAGAGGATTGGTCGGGAAGGACCCGTGATGCTGTGGACCTTCAGGATATAATTCAGAGGTTATGTGTTCCAGGTACACAGTGGACTGTGAGGCGTGGCACTACTGAGCCTACTTCGTTTTTGTCGACGGCTCTTAATCAGTATGCGCGTACTTGGCATTTGTTCATTTGTGCTAACCTCATCCCGACTAGGCATTCTAATGAGGTAACAGTGGAGAGAGCTATATTGTTGTTTGCTATCTGCAGCAGAGAATTGGTGGATGTGGGTAATTTGATCCACCAGGGGATTCTCCGTTTCATGCAAGGAAGTACCACTGCAGCGATACCTTATGGTTCGGTGATTGCTAGGTTGGCTAGGGATGGTGGTGCTATTTGGTCAGAAGCGGAGGTTGTGCAGCAGCCACAGGCAGCCTTGGATCATTAGAGTATAATGAGGCTGAATGTGTGGGATGGTGGTGAGCCGGATTGGTGGGGCCTTGGTTATGTAGTTGAGGGTCAGCAACAGCAGCAGCAGCAACAACAACAGCAGCAGGGGGGAGAGCCTCAGGAAGGAGGTTCTCTTATCAGTCAGAGGCAGTATCGGAGATTGGCGAGGCGTATCGATGCGGTGCACGATATGCAGGAAGGTTTTAGAGCAGATTTTGGTCAGTTTGCACAGGCATTGAGCACGGCTCTGCGTGCAAGTGGAGTGGACGTGACTTTTCCGTCCTTTGGAGCTGGCGCTGTCTATCCGCCACCGGACACTCCTAATGGGAGTGGTTCGGACGACGAGTAGGTATGCTTTGCACTCTTTTTATTCTTATCTTCAATGTGGGCATTGAAAATTTTAAGTTTGGGGGTGGGGATGAAAGGTGCATTTGTATATTAGTTGTATTGCATATTAGGAGCATTGGTGCATGTTAGTTAATTTCATGATTAGTTTAGAGCATATAGGACATTCTGTTATTTTGTTATTTATGTGCATATAGTTGCATAAGCATGGCATGCATTTTCATGATCCCTTAGGACGAGCTATTTCTGTTTGGCAGGTAGATGTTGATTTGAGTGTGATAATCATGAATAGAGGGTTGATTTAGAGTTTCTATGAAATTGACATGCATGTTATGGGGACAAAAACAATTACACAACTCATTGTGTGCTTTTGGGCTAGATTGGGGGTCATGCTTGTTTGGAGGTTTGAGGTTTAATTACTTGCTTATATTAAGAATGTTCTTTATTCACTTGATAACGAAAGAGCACTAAAGTATAAGTTTGGGGGGAAACAGGATTTTCATGCTAGTTGTTTGTGTTTATGGCTAGGTGTCAAATGGCTAGTAGCCGGCTCATATTTATATGAGTAGTCTAGGGTTGGAATTGAGAATTTTCATTCCAGATTGTATAGAAAAAAAATTTTTAAGAAAAAGAAAAAAAAAAAGAAAAAAAAGAAAAAAGAAAAGAAAAAAAAAAGAGTCATGTAAATAAGTTAAATGCAAAATTAACCACGAGTGAGCTCTTTAATACTCGAGTAATTAAGTCTGAGGGGATTTAGTCCTAGTGACCTAAGGCTTTTATAGTCTGGGATCCACTGACCTAACACTCGCTATATGGGTATTATTGTATAAGCCTTTTGGGGTCTCACTCATTGCACGGTTAAATAAGCATATGTGTTGTGAATAGTAATATGTGTCGTGGTAATAAAGCATGAATTCTTGGTTATCCTGAATGAGTATGGAGGTGTTTCGAAGTTATGATGTGTCTACCGTTCATTCTTTTTATAAACTTGTGATTGCCTTGACTAAGAATCGGTATGATTTTTGATCTAGTGTTAGGAGTATATCTGATGAGTATTGCACACACCACGTTCCTATGCATGTATTGTTAGTATACGGGAATTCAGTCGAGCTCTGTTTGGAAGTTGTTGCATGATTTGAGATGTTTGCCTAATGAATGGTTTTGGTCAGTCTAAAGGGGGTCCTTGCATTTTCATATAGTTGCATTCATGTAGTTAGTTGCATTTGTAGTTGCATTGTTAGATGGATTTTGGGGGTACATTCGCTATAGGCCCTCACGAGACCTTACTCGTCCACTAGGGCTGCCTAGGGGTTTAAAGGGCTTGTTGCATATGCTAAATGCAATCGTGATCACCTACGGAAGTGGTAGTTTGTTTATGCTCGAGGACGAGCAGCGGTTTAAGTTTGGGGGTGTGATAAGTGGGTATTTTATTCACTTAGAACGTTTCCGTTTGGCTTAAAACGTATGTTTGTACTCGAGTTGTGGTATTTTTGATCTCTTTTGAGGGTTTTGTGCAGGTATATTGATCACAGGTGTACTAGGAGCAATCGGAATGAAATTTGGAGTTATAATGAAGAAAAGGGAAAAAGTCAAGTTGCTGGCCAGAGGTATTGGTGCGGCAGCGCCGTAATAGTGCTTGAAATTGGCGCGGCAGCGCTGCAAGAAAAGCTGAACAGTGAAATTGGCGCGGCAGCGCCGTGTTCCTATATAAACTTGGCGCGGCAGCGCCGGGACGTCTGGAGGGAAAAGTCCTGTTTTGACCTAATTTCTGATTTTTCGAGGGAAAGCTAAAAAAGTCAATTCCATAAGAAGTGTTGCACCTAGAGGCATATAAAAAGAAGAAAAAAAAACCCTAGATAAGAGAGAGAAGAGAGACATATCATATATCTACGGAATTTCAAGCACGAAGAAGCGAGGAAGAAGATCGATTCAATTTTATTCTTGTAATCTTTCTAGTTTGTGGATGCTTGGATTTGGTGTACTCTTTAAAAACCCTTGATATTATAATAGTTATAATTCGTTTTCTTATATCATGTTTTCAATAGAACCCATGGTGACGATTAGTTTGATTATGAACTAACTCGTTGTCATGGGGTTTTAGCGTAGTTATTCATGAAGTCTATTAGTTGAATCTTCTCGATGCCTATAGTGTGATTGATGTGATATCCTATCATGGTTGTTTAAATTCGTTATAGGAGAGTAGCTAACTCCTGTAATTGTGTGTTAATTCTTATTGAAGCGAAAGTGGATTTAAGAGTTTAGAACTTGCCATGCTAGCATAGGTTTATGCGTGAGAATATCATTCGTAATTAGTGTCGTAACTCTAACCGTTTTATGACGACTATGTGATTAATTGAATGCTTGTACTTAAACCATTATGTTTTCAATCTTTATAGACATATAAGGACTAAGCATAATTGGGAGACTAAGTGATTTCTATCTTTATTGTGGATATTATTTAGGATGGTATTTGTGCAACGAAAGTTGGCTTATATCAGTTTTGTGTGTTCGATCAGGTATTAATAAATCACATGAAAGGGCTAGAGAATTGAAGACTTTAGATGGATTGTTTAATGAAGTTGAAATCCCATGTTTCATTCATATAAGTAATCAATATAAATCTCAGTTCAGTAGTGATAATTAGTCATAATTCTTAAATAAATTTTAGTGATAATCAAAACCACTTTGTTAATTGTTTTAGCATCGAATAATAATAGTACATTGGTGAGTGAATTAACTAGACAAACAACGAATCCCTGTTGGAACGAACCTTATTTGCTATCTGTATTACTTGAGATCACGTGCACTTGCGTGTTGAGTTTGGTCGTAACAAGTAGTATCAATGGTTGTCACAGCTTCTATTGAATTATCAACTTGAGCAATGTCAGAGGTTGATTGGACTTTCTTCAGTATTTGCTGTTCTTCTACAAGCTTCCCCTTGCCTTTATCTAAACTAGCTTCAACAGGCCTTCTTGAATATTGTAAACTCTGTTGAGAATTTACATTTTCTTTAATCACAATTCCTTTCTCCTTTGGCCTCAAAACCTTCTTGGCTTTCTTGAATTTTCCTGTCTTCAACTTCTTTTCATGCTCTTCAGCTAGCATCTTCTCTTCAGCTTCAATATCTTCAATAGTTGCCTTTGCACCATGTTCTTCCAGAAACAACTGAGCTGCAATCTCTTCATCAGTATTTGGTTGAGAAGTAAGCAATAAGCTTTTGGCTTTTGAAGAAGATTGAGCACCAGTATTTACTCTTTCAGAGTTTGTCTTAGCATTAGCAGAGTTTGACCTAAGTCTCCCTTGCTCTTGACTTGATTTAGACCTTAACTCTTGTTCTTTAGCACCACCATCAGTAGTGTCATCCTGTCTACTCAGAGTTTGAGATTTCTTGCATTTGTCCTTTGATAATCTCTCCCCCTTTTTGACATCATCATGAATTAACACTGAGGTGAGCAACTCAAGTGAAGCAGCAATTGAATCAATCTTCTCAGACATTACATTTTGATTTGCTTCAACCTTGATTAATCTGTTCTTTAAAGCTTCTTGTTCTCTAGATAAGGAAAGTTTTTCATGCTTCAAAGTTAGCTCCCTTGCAGCAACATCATTTCTCAGTCCAATAACATCTTTTTGAGTTACATCAAAACGATTGTTAAGAGACTTTATTTGGACAATTGTAGCTTTGAGATGTGCAAGTAGCTCTGGATTCTTGATAGTAGCAGCAGACTTTGAAACAAATTCAGCTGCCCTTTGCTCAGGAAAGATACATTCATGACTTGACCAATTGGCAAAGTACATATCTTGAAAATGAGCTTCAGTATTACGTTGAGATGTACCTCCTACAGCATGCACTTTAGGATTTGATTGAGCATTAACCCTTGGAGAAAATGAATCAGCTGCACCATCATCAGAGTTTGCACTTGAAGAATTAGATACATTCTCAGAAGGAAGTAGAAGAAAAGGTGTTTCCACCTCCTCCATTCCCAAAACGAGTTCAAAGGCAAAAGTTTGACAAGCAGTTTGCTAAGTTCTTGGATGTCTTCAAGAAGCTTCAGATCAACATACCATTTGCAGAGGCTCTTGAGCAAATGCCGAGCTATGCGAAGTTTATGAAGGGCATTCTTTCAAAGAAATTGAAACTTGAGGAGCTAGAGACAGTTGCATTGACGGAAGAATGTAGTGCCATCTTGCAACAAAAGTTGCCACCTAAGTTGAAGGATCCTGGAAGTTTCACCATTCCATGTACTATTGGAAATCTCTCCTTCAGCAAATGTTTGTGTGATTTGGGGGCAAGCATTAATCTCATGCCCTTATCAGTCTTCATGCAACTTGGTCTTCCAGAACCAAGGCCAACTACTATGACGCTGCAACTTGCAGACCGTTCAGTTACTTATCCTCGAGGAATAGTTGAGGATGTGTTGGTGAAGGTCGACAAGCTTATCTTTCCAGCCGACTTTGTGATTCTTGACTTTGAGGAAGACGAGAGGATCCCTATCATCTTGGGACGACCATTCTTGGCTACAGGTCGGACTCTTATTGATGTCCAAAAGGGAGAACTCACTATGAGGGTGCACGATCAAAATGTCACCTTTAATGTTTTCAATGCAATGAAGCTTCCAACTGACGAGGAAGTGTGTTTTAAAATTGATATGGTGGACAAGGTGGTTAGCTCCGCAACTCAACACTTGATCAAATCTGATGTGTTGGAAAGAGTTCTTATTAATGACTTGGAGATTGAGAACGAAGAGGATGAAGAACAATTGCAATATCTCAATGCATCTCCATGGAAGAAGTTCGAGATTCCATTTGAATCTTTGGGGTTGTCAGAGCTGAAGAAGTCTCATGTTAGACTTAAGCCATCTATCGAGGAAGCACCTAAATTGGAACTTAAGCCATTGCCTGAACATCTAAGGTATGCCTATCTTGGTGATTCTTCTACCTTACCTGTTATTATATCCTCTAAGCTTTCAGGCATGGAAGAGGAAAAGCTATTGCGAATTTTGAGGAATTTCAAATCAGCCATTGGGTGGACTATAGCAGACATCAAGGGTATTAGTCCTTCCTACTGCATGCACAAAATTCCTTTGGAAGAGGGAGCTAAACCTACAGTTGATAATCAAAGGAGGCTGAATCCTGTTATGAAGGAAGTCGTGAAGAAGGAAATTCTTAAATGGCTTGATGCAGGCATTATCTATCCGATCTCTGATAGTTCTTGGGTGAGTCCGGTGCAATGTGTGCCTAAGAAGGGAGGCATGACAGTGGTGACCAATGAAAAGAACGAGCTCATTCCCACTCGAACAGTTACTGGTTGGAGGATTTGCATGGATTATCGAAAGTTGACTTGATTTAGACCTTAACTCTTGTTCTTTAGCACCACCATCAGTAGTGTCATCCTGTCTACTCAGAGTTTGAGATTTCTTGCATTTGTCCTTTGATAATCTCTCCCCCTTTTTGACATCATCATGAATTAACACTGAGGTGAGCAACTCAAGTGAAGCAGCAATTGAATCAATCTTCTCAGACATTACATTTTGATTTGCTTCAACCTTGATTAATCTGTTCTTTAAAGCTTCTTGTTCTCTAGATAAGGAAAGTTTTTCATGCTTCAAAGTTAGCTCCCTTGCAGCAACATCATTTCTCAGTCCAATAACATCTTTTTGAGTTACATCAAAACGATTGTTAAGAGACTTTATTTGGACAATTGTAGCTTTGAGATGTGCAAGTAGCTCTGGATTCTTGATAGTAGCAGCAGACTTTGAAACAAATTCAGCTGCCCTTTGCTCAGGAAAGATACATTCATGACTTGACCAATTGGCAAAGTACATATCTTGAAAATGAGCTTCAGTATTACGTTGAGATGTACCTCCTACAGCATGCACTTTAGGATTTGATTGAGCATTAACCCTTGGAGAAAATGAATCAGCTGCACCATCATCAGAGTTTGCACTTGAAGAATTAGATACATTCTCAGAAACATTTTCTTGTGCATCATTAAGAGCAGAGTGTACTGAAACATTGTCTTGAACAAATTCTTCATTAGTTGTATGTTCAGAGTGTAATTTCTCATCAACTGTCTCAGCAGTAGCAACAACAGGCTCTTTAGCAACTTCAACTTCATTTTCTGCAGCAACTTCAACAATATTCTCTTCAACAGCTTCAGCAATAGGCTCTACAGCAGTGTAAATAACATTTTCAGCAGCCTTGGATGTTTGTTCAACCTCCTCACCCTTGTCAATACCCTGGTGAGTAACAGAGAAAATCTCTGTATGAGAAGCCATAGATTCATCAAGAATGACTGTAGGCTGATCAGCTGCCACATCCTCAGTATCACCAACACTGCCAAACTCTTCAAGAGTTGCAGTAGGATGTGCTTCAAAATTGTCTTCAATATCCATCTCCAAGATAGGTTCAAGAAAATCATTGAAAGCAGCATTATCATCAGTATTTGCTCTGGCTTCTTCAGGCACAGTAGCATTTTCAGAATGTTAGGCCGAATACACAATATATAATCAATATATGTATGAGAAGAACAATCAAGAACTCTGTTTATGATCAATAAACTGAATTATATTAAATAACTCTTCTCTCAGTGATGTAAAATATCACAGAGAGCTGCTAGGTTACAAGAATAATGTATTCAGTATTCGCATCCCTTTTAGGGTTAACCTATCTGTGTTTATATAGTACACAGCTACATAATCAATCTTTAATTGATATTCCTATAAATTAGCTATACAATTTATATCAATTTAGGATTGCTTCTGTCTTCTGTTCCGTTTCCTTAGCCATCTCAATATATCTTGCTTCTTTCCATCTTCAAGATATATTGCTTCTAGAATCTTCATATTAGCACCGACAGCTTCAGCAAACTTTCACCCCGTCAGACTTTAACAAACTCTGACTGGCTTCTAGTATAAACTCTGATGAGTACCTGTTACTTAAACACTGATAAATAATCATCAGCAATTATATCTAACAATCTCCCCCAACTTGTGCATAACAAAAATGTACAAGTTTAAAAGATAATTGATGATGTCAAAACATACAACAAATGCAGTGTTTATAACATAACAGAGTTTAACTTTTACTTAGAACAGAAAACTTTAAAAACTTACAGACAATCTTTACTTAATTTCCTCAATGTCAGGCACAGTTCTGAGATAATCTATCAGTAGTCTTCTTTCAGCTTTTTCTAGCTCATCTACCATGATTTTCTTCAATTCTGGATCATTCTCTCCAGTCTGATAGATGGCAGATCTCAGAGAATAAATGCTATTCCTCCTCATCTCATTCCCTAGCCTGATATAATAAGACTTGTCTGACTCCAAGTTAAATTCCAAAACTTTAATACCAAGTGCTGTATTGAATTTAGCACTGTTCCTTTTCATCTCTACAAGCTTTCCATGAGCATCTCTGTACTTAGGAACATAAGCACTTGAAATTCTAGCTCCACATAAGACTTTAGACTTCATCATTCTCTCTCTTAAAACTTGAGCATCATTGTGAGTACTTTGATTTTTCACTCTTAGCAGATATAAAACATACTCCAGCTCTTCCCATAGTTTTAGATGAATATCAGCTTCTCCAACTCTATAAACTCTTCCATCAGCCATAAAATATAACAGAAACTCCTTTTTGATTTCTCTGTGATAGATCATCTGAACAGACTCTAACTTGTCAAGGCTTTCTTGAGTTACCCCAACACCAGATTCTGCCAGTGATGTATGATCTAAAGGACTGTTATTCACTCTTTTCTCTCTATGTGAACCCAAGCCAGATCTATCATAAGATTCTTTTCCCATTACAGTTCTGCTTTGTAAAATGTTCACATTTCCTGGCTTCAGACTTCATCTTTAGACGATCTTCGAAAAGTACCTTGGAGTTGTGGAGATATTAATTGAGTTTGTACAACTTGAGCAGTGTCAGAGGTTGTCACAACTTTAACAGAATCATCAACTTGAGCAACGTCAGTGGTTGATTTATTAGATCTTGATTCAACATGAGCCATGTCAGAGGTTGAATAAGCTTTCTTTGATAACTCAGGCTCTTCAATCAATTTGCCTTTTCCTTTGTCAGTATTTGCTCCAACAGGCCTTCTTGAGTATTGTAAACTCTGTTGAGAGTTCACATTCTCTTTAATAATAATTCCTTTTTCCTTTCTCCTAGGAGCCTTGGCAGCTTTTTGCTTGTAAGTTCCAGCTTCAACTTTCTTTTTATGCTCTTCAGCAAGAATCTGCAAATCAGCATCAATGTCTTCAACTGTGGCTTCACCACCATGTTCTTCCAAAAAGAGTTTAGCAGCAATCTCTTCATCAGTAGTTGGATTAGCTGAAATAGCTAGATTTTTAAGTCTTGAAGAAGATTGAACACCAGAATTTACTCTTTCAGAGTTTGTCAGCTTAGCAGAGTTTGACCTAAGTCTCCCTTGCTCTTGAGAATTCTTTGATCTAAACTCTGAATCCTTGCTTCCATCATCAGTTGCATCATCCCTCCGTCTCAGAGTTTGAGTCCTTTTGCATTTGTCTTTAGGACCTCTCTCCCCCTTTTTGACATCATCAGGAATAAGCACTGATGTCAGCAACTCCAAAGATGCAGCAATAGAATCAATCTTTGTAGACATTTCATCTTGATTGCTCTCAACTTTGCTTAGCCTCTGCTTGATTGCCACTTGATCCTTGATCATAGAGGAATATTTAGCTCTATCAGTCTTCAAGGCCAGTTCCTTAGTTACTATATCATTTCGGAGGCCTATGACATCTTTATGAGTCTCATCAAATCGATTATGCAAAGATTTGACTTGAACAATTGTAGCCTTCAGATGTGTCAATAGCTCAGGATTTGAAATTTCCTTTGCAGATTGAGCAACAAAATCAGCAGTCCTTTGCTTTGAGAAAATACAATCAGCCCCTGACCAATTTGCATAGTACATATCTCTATAATGAGCTTCAGTGGCATTTTGATTTTCCTTAACAGTCTCAGCAGTAGGATCCCTTAGAAAAGGTATAGATTCATCAGAGTCTGCATGATCAGAATTTACAGAAGTATGATCATGATGATCAGAAACAACCCTGTTTTCATCAACATTGTCTGGTAAAGGCTCTGCAGCTTCTTCAACTACATTCTCTGCAGTAACTTCAACATTTGACTGTGCAGCTTCATCAAGAACTTTCTCTGCTACAGCTTCATTCTTCTCAGCAACTTCTTCTTCTGCTAGAACAGATTCTTCTACAACAATCTTCTTCTCAGCATTTTCAACAATCTTCTCAGAAGAGACGGATTGTGCTTCCTGATCAACTTCATCACCAACTTCAAGAACTTGATTGGTGACAGAGAGAATCTCTGTATGAGTTGCTATAGACTCTTCAAGTACCAGAGTGGCTTGATCAGCTGCCACATCCTCAGTGTGACAAACACTGATTGCAGGATGTGCTTCAATATCTATGTCCAAAGGATCAACAAAATGATCAGCATTTGCAGCTTCATTATCAGCTTCAAAATGGACAACAACCTCCTCAATAACAACATCAGCCTCAGGAGCTTCACACTGTTCAGTGGCTGGAACATCTTCAGGAACAGCCTCAGGAACAGCTTCAAGAACATCTAACTTATCAAATAGATAGTCAGCTACCAACCTCCTTCTATGATGTAAAGTTTCAGAGTCTTATACATCATCAGACCTTGGTCTCTTTGCCCTACTTTTCTTAACAGACTTCATTGTAGGTGAACCAACAGAGTGTGACATAGAAGCTTTAGATACCCCAACCTCAGTAGTTGGCTTAACAGACTTTGCTGGTTTAAAAGCTCTGTGTTTGACTCTACCACCAGTACGAATTGGTTGTGATGTAGATGGAGGTACTTCAGAGTTTAGTGGTTCAGGTTGTAGTTCTGTTTGGATAGAATCATCCAAAAACTGTTGCACTAATGCAGGTAGCAAAAGATCACCTACATTACCCTTCTTGACATCCTTGTTGACAAGATCAGAGAATATACGCTTGTGTAACTTAAAACAAGGAATCACATCTCCATCAACAATATCTACCCCATCAACACAGACAGAAAATAAAAGCTGACAAAATCTAGAAAAGTAAACTACCCCCTATTTTCAGTCATCTTTTCACCTATATTAATAAGAATTAGTCTACCAAAATCAAAATGAGTACCATAGATAAGAGAATACCCAATTTGTAGACTATCAGTGGGTATAGCATCCCAGTTGGTGCACTTCTTCCCAAACGTTCTTGTAATACAATCAAAGAAAAAGCTCCACTCTTTCCTTAAGAACGGTCGCTTCAAATGACCTATCTTTGTCAAAGAACCACTATAACCGATTTCCCTCATCATCCTTATCAAATCAGCATCACCAACTGCAATGGTGTAAGCATTTTGTTCATCAAAGCCCATCGCAGCACGAATAGTACCAGGAGTAATAACATACTCTGCTTCTTGAAACTCAAAAACAATGGATGGTGTTCCAGAATCACCACCATCATCATAGACACCAGTTTCCCAGAAGCTGCTGATTTGAAGCACAGAAAGCTTCTCTGGTTCTACAAGAGCACGCCCGATAGGAGATTGGGCAAGAAAGTTTTGCATCAAGTGAAACGCCTCAGGTGCGTTCACAGTAGCCAATGGGGCAGCATATTTATTTGGAACGAACTCAAGCCCAGAAGATACAAAAGCAGTAGAAGCCATTAGTTCGATTAAGAAATAATCAGAGAATAACTTAGAGAAAATATGAGAATGGTTGCAGTAAAAGTTTTTGTGAATATGTGTGTGTAATAGTGAACTGTGAATTTGAGTAAGATGTGAAAAGTTCAAACGGTTTTGTGTATTGTATATTAATACAAAAGCAAGAATTAAAAACTGAACAGTTTTTAATCAATACACACAACTGTCTTACTCCGTAAAACGTGTGAGTGGGACACGTGGCACACATGCAATGACTGACAGCAGTAATTGGTAGTTTCCAATGCGCATGCGCAGTAAAAATAGCAATAATTACCGTCTTTTACACTTTTCTAGACACTCAACCTCTCTCCTCTGTTTAATACACTCTTGAACAACTGTCCAATCATTCTCTTTTGAATTTTCAAAACAAATTGTCTTTTCTCAAAATCATAATATGTCTGAAACAAACAAAATTTATTTTAATCATCAGAGATTAAAATTAAATTACCTCGGCGTAGAGTACACAGTTCATCAGTGTTTACCAATCCTCCTCCTTTATAAATAAACTCTTTTCACAAACTGTACATGTGTGAGTATTTGTGTGTGACTTAGCAGAGTTTACTAAATATAAATATTTAGATCATCTCAAAGTGCATAAAATCCACAAAATAAATCAGTAAAAACTGGTTGCTCAAACTCTCATGTATAATACAAAATCTGATATTATCTAAAATCTGTACTTCTAAATTTATTATTTTCACCTCCTTCGATTATTATTATTATTATTATTATTATTATTATTAATTTATTTTTCCAGTAATCAGTGGTGGGCACTAGTCACCAAAAATCAAAGATTTTAGCCCTTATTTCATACAATAAGTTCTTGGGTCTTCCTAGGCACAACATGATCTCAAAGGAATTTGTGCTTATTTTGCATCTTTTGATTTGAGGGTGAAATATTTGCAACTAATTATCAGAGTTTAGACTTTCATCAGTTAACATAATTACTTTATGAGAGAAAGTGCAAACAGCTAATACAGACTCAGTGTATAGGATCAATAAACTAAGAGATGCTATAAATATAGAGACAGTATCATGCTGTGTAAAATTTCTGCACATTTTGAAATCAGAATTTATATCACTTAGAAGAATTCATGATTACTTACTGAGAGTCATGCTTCATACAATTTTCTTCATCAGTTTATATGTTTCAGACAAAATCACAATCAGAGTTTAACATCAGAGTTTAACTGACAGAGTATGACTGACAGAGTATGTGTAACAGAGTATGACAAACAGAGTTTGACAAACTGGTATGAATGATAGTTAACATATGCAAAGAAGCATGAGCACCAAATCATAGAAGTATAGATTTTGAGTCTAACCAGTATCTCTAGTCAAAACCAGAGATCATTCCAAGTTCATTTACCAGCCTTGTAAAGGTAGCTTCACTCAAAGGTTTGGTGAAGATATCTGCAAGCTGTTGGTCTGTAGACACAAAATGAAGCTCAATATTTCCTTCTTCCACATGTTCCCTGATAAAATGATACCTTATGCTGATGTGCTTGGTCATGGAGTGCTGTACTGGATTACCTGTCATAGAAATAGCACTTTGATTATCACAGAAAATAGGTATTTTAGAGTACCTTAATCCATAGTCCAGCAATTGATTTTTCATCCACAAAATATGTGCACAACAACTACCAGCAGTAATATACTCTGCTTCTGCTGTGGATGTGGAAATTGATTTCTGTTTCTTGCTGTACCAAGAAACTAATCTGTCATCTAAAAATTGACAGCTTCCACTTGTGCTTTTTCTGTCTATCTTACAGCCTGCAAAATCTGCATCAGAGTAACCAATTAATTTAAACTCTGATTCTCTAGGATACCACAAACCAAGAGTTATGGTTCCTTTGAGATATTTGAAAATTCTCTTCACAGCTGTTAGATGAGGCTCTCTGGGGTCTGCTTGAAATCTTGCACAAAGACATGTTGCATACATGATATATGGTCTACTTGCAGTAAGATAAAGAAGAGACCCTATCATTCCTCTGTAGCTTGTCATATCTACTGAGGCTCCCGTGTCTTTGTCTAGCTTTGTTGCAGTAGCCATGGGAGTTGTGGCAGATGAACTATCAAGCATACCAAATTTCTTGAGAAGATTTCTGGTATATTTTGCTTGATTGATAAAAATCCCATCATCTGTTTGATTTACTTGCAAGCCTAGAAAATAACTAAGCTCTCCCATCATGCTCATTTGATACCTTGACTGTATAAGCTTGGCAAATTTCTTACAGAGTTTGTCATTAGTAGACCCAAAAATTATGTTATCCACATAGATTTGAACTAACAGCAAATCATCACCAGAATTAAAATAGAACAAGTTTTGTCAATTGTACCTCTAGTGAACCCACTTTCTAAAAGAAATTGAGCCAGAGTTTCATACCATGCTCTAGGTGCCTGCTTTAGTCCATATAATGCCTTGTCAAGCCTGTAGACATAATATGGATGCTTGGGATCTACAAACCCAGGTGGTTGTTCAACAAACACTTCTTCTTCAAGTTTCCCATTAAGAAAAGCACTTTTCACATCCATCTGAAAAAATTTAAACTTCTTGTGAGCAGCATAGGCCAGAAAAATCCTTATTGCCTCCAATCTAGCAACTGGAGCAAAGGTATCATCATAGTCAATTCCTTACTGCTGTGAATAACCTTTAGCCACAAGTCTAGCTTTATTCCTTGTAATCACTCCATCACTGTCTGTTTTGTTTCTGAAAACCCACTTTGTACCAACAATAGATCTGTTTTTAGGTCTTGGTACAAGAGTCCATACTTCATTCCTTGTGTTAGGTCCTGATAAGTTTGTAGAAGGGGGGTTGAATACAAACGATACCGTTTAATCGAATTTGTCCTTTTAAGATTTAACAATTTAGAACAAATTATTGCGGAATAAAACTGAAACAATATTCAAGTTAAATAAAACTCTATTAAACTTGAAGGGTGTTACAATTCTGATCACTGATTACAATGAACTTGATAAAACAAACCTAGAATAAATTCGACATGAATTTATCTATTTTTGTAATAAAAAGGATCGAATACTAAAAAGTAGTTCGATATAAAATCTAGGGATTATGATCCACTAGAAAGTCAAAGCAGTACAAGTGAAATGATTCTTATGGATTAAATGTTAAGAACAAATCAAGAATTAATTCACTAGCATAAATTGAATGCTCGGACAGTTTGGAATTGAAGAAGACAGAGAGAAATGTAATGTTCTTGTACTCTGTTGCTTTTCTTCTATTTGTTGTAATTGATGCAGTACTTCAAGTCTTCTGTCTTCTATTTATATCAAATGCTTTTCTATTAATACCCACGTGCAAGCCACTGAAAGTATACAATTTGCACTAGGAAGACAAGCAGAAAAACAATGCTTTTGCCTTAGAAGACTCTAGGGAATACAACAAATGAGAAGGGAAGACAACCGGGAAGACAATGCTTGGCCTAGGAAGATAATCGGGAAGACTCACTTGTGAGTCTTCCTAGTTCATTTTTCTAAGTCTTCCTAGTTCAAACCTAAGTCTTCCTAGTTCATTTTTATTCTAATTTAAATAATTAACTAAATAAATTATGTATTAAATTAATTCTTTACAGAATTAATTTAATAAATAATTTACTTAATAGTATTAATTATTTATAAGAGAATAAATAGAATTAGTTGACTTCTCAATTAATTTCTTTTTATTCTAATTTAAATAATTAACTAAATAAATTATCTATTAAATTAATTCTTTACAGAATTAATTTAATAAATAATTTACTTAATAGTATAAATTATTTATAAGAGAATAAATAGAATTAGGTGACTTCTCAATTAATTTCTTTTTATTCTAATTTAAATAATTAACTAAATAAATTATCTATTAAATTAATTCTTTACAGAATTAATTTAATAAATAATTTACTTAATAGTATAAATTATTTAAAAGAGAATAAATAGAATTAGTTGACTTCTCAATTAATTTCTGAATCACTTAAAATTTAGATAAAGAATAAACATATTAGTACGTTGACACTCAATGCACGGTCTGGTTCATGAGTGACTAACGACAATGTCTGTTCTTTATCTGTTTGACTTTAATTAGTGATTCACTTCCTTTTCATTAAGAACTCCGTAATCAGTATCTTTTTCCGTCACCACTTGAAATCTCCGTCACTTTAATAAATCCACTGAGCTTGAATACTTCATTGAGGCTTGATCAATAAATTGAGCTTCTTTCAATGTAGACTCACTTCAAGTCTGTAGATGACTTTAATCTTCATTCTTTGACAGATATAATCTTCTGAGATTCCTGTGACATCTGATCTAATATTTACTTATTACATTCTTGTTTAAGTTGAGTAGAATCCTCGAATTACAAATAGGCTATTTCATATGCCTTTCAATCTCCCCCTATTTGTTTGTTAGAGAATAACAATCAAATACCTAGAGGATCACTCAACTAAAACCAAGAAAAAGATAGGACTCTTAAGCCTAAGTAAATACTAGAAAGTTCTGGATCAAATATGACATTTCCAGATTTCACCAGTAAAGATAAATGCAAGACAGGTGTTCCTCTAGACTGAACATATGAATAC
Organism: Heracleum sosnowskyi; assembly: GCA_030848705.1. Classification (NCBI taxonomy): domain Eukaryota; kingdom Viridiplantae; phylum Streptophyta; class Magnoliopsida; order Apiales; family Apiaceae; genus Heracleum; species Heracleum sosnowskyi. The sequence continues at coordinate 89,657,663 of CM061243.1, forward strand.
ATTTAACCTGTCTTGATTTACCTAAGCTCTATACATATAACATTTACAAAACAGAGCTAATTATCCTTTACTCCCCTGAAACTCCTCATTTACCTTCTATATCTTTTTCAGCTCCCTCTTCATAGCTTCTCCAAATTTCTCTATAAACTTCTCCCCCTTAGTTGAGGAATTCTCTACAGATATAACATTTTGAGTCTCTGAAGCCAGTAGGAGTTGAGATAGTTGATGGAGTTGATCTTGGAAAGTAAACTTGTCTTCAAGATTTCCTTGAGTAGTCCCAGCTGATTGTTGACAGAGGTGGAAGAAGAAGACCGTTCAACCACTTGTGCTTGCAAAAGTTCTTTATTAGCCTGGGTTTTGAATAGATGTTCCTGTAGATCAGCTATGTGAGCTAACTACATTGCAGTGTATGTGTCTGTGTGTGCACTCACTTGAATTTCTCTTGTAAGTGTATCACTCATCTCACGTGCATGTGTTTCACTCAGTGTTTGACTCTTATCACTCAACATTAGCTGTCTGTTTGCTCCTTTTTGATCAGTACCTACATTGAAACTCACTCTAGCCTCTTCAATAGAGGTCAGTGGTGGTGCAATGGGAGTTCGCAAATCCCGATCCTCAATCATGTCTATCAAATCACTTGGATTTGAAATCTGAATTGCTTCAGTGATAGACTGACCAAGTTGCCTTCCACTTTCTCCAGATAAATCTGCGAGTGGAAAATCCCTTTGGGAGCCAGAGGTGTTCACTCTGGGAGGGGAGAAAAGGATTCTATTTAAATTTGGCAAAGAATCAAATTTTCCCTCAGATGCCTATGAAGGCACTTCTACCGTAACAATGGTAGGCACTGTAACCAGTTGCAGGTGCTCTGCTTTCACTGTGTCCTGAGTTTCATCTAATGAAATTGTCTTCTCCCATTGTGAGTAATGAGAGTGTGCTTGACTCAGTACAAAGTGCCATGGCCCTATGGCAAATTTCAATAGATTCATCCTGTTGAGAGAATGTCTCTAGAAACAGTTCATTGGCCATTTCAAAGTCCATATCCTATTGAGAGGATACAGATGGGCTGACAGATGCCTCAGTATATATATTGAATTTCTTTAGAGGAGGCAGAGCTATGGGATCACTCACTGTTTCAATCAAAATACTTCTTTGTTTAACATTTGATTTCTGTTTAGGCTGAGAGGTCAAGTAATTAAGTTGTAGACTCATTGTTTGGCTCTAAGACCTGGGATAGAGATTGTGGATCTACAATCCCTTGGTCAGCCCTAACAACCACTTGGGTTCAGCAACAGTAAAAGAAGTGTATTGAGAGATAGAAAGTAATACCTGAATTGGATTTGGCACTGAATTTCCAGCAAAGCAAGAGCTAGATCAGAAATAGTATATACAATATATTTACAAAAACAACTAAGAAAAATAGAAAATAAAAGATAATAAATAATATAAATAAAATAATATATACAAATAAAAACTATTAGAAGAAAACTAAATAAATAAAATGAATTAAAATAAAATGCAAAAAATATTTACATGAAATTATGCACAAACATTAGAAAAATGCAGAATATTATAGAAGTGCATAAAAATAATATAAACTTGCAGAAATATTTAAACAACAATATTTACAATCTGAAACTAACTTAAATGATTCTAAATAAATAAATTTTCAATAAAAATAAATTTCTCCACTTAAAACAAAATAAGAGAAAAATATTTTTAAAGAAAATAAAATATTCAGAGCTATTTAAATTTACAAGCATGTAATATTAAATGAGAATTGGCAATAAATATCATTTAAATGACAAGAGAAAATGAATTTTTGAAAGAACAAACATGACAGAGATATTGTTAATCACTAAGACTGTTTAACATACCCAATTTACCAACTAACTTGATAAATGTGGATTCGTCAACAGATTTAGTGAATATATCTGCAGTCTGTTCTTCTGTGGGTACAATGTGTAACTCCACAGTTCCATTCATGACATGCTCTCTGATAAAATGATACATGATATCAATGTGCTTCATTCTCGAGTGCTGCACAGGGTTGTTGGCACTACAAGGAAAACAACGTTTTACAACGGTTTTTGACCATTGTCTGAAGCTTCGAAAACCCGTTGTCTATTGAGATGCCGTCTGTTACGTGTATCACATAATGGTACGTACCGTTGTATGACATTCCTGAAGACAACGGTTAGAGCTTCCAAAACCGTTGTAAAAAATCCAGAAACAACAACGATATGTTGCTAAAACCATTGTGGAAAGCACTCTGTATCAAGAGAATTGAATTACAAAAGTGTTGTTGGTTTAGCATTAACACAAAAGTCTAGTAAATATATTTGTATTTTCTTAATAAAATGAACACAACGGTTCTTAAAGAAGAAAAGAGTTGTTCTCCTTTCCTTTAGTCAACGGTTTCTAAAAGCAAATACATTGTTTAAAACTTATTACTACAATGGTTTCCAATTACGAAACCGTTGACTGTTATCTCTTGTTACAATCGTCATGTTTTCCCCAACTGTTGGTTGTAACCAATTGTTACAAGCTTTTTTCTTCAAAAAAGTGTTGTAAGAAATCTAATTGACAATAGTTCGGTGTAACGATTCACACATCACTTAATTTAAACATATTCCTATTTTTTTATAAACAATGGTCAACCAAAATAAAAATACAAAATCAAAGCATTTTAAAATTTCAAATACTAAATGTACAAATATACAACTTTTTAAAAAAACTAAAACCTCTAGAAATATTTCAAGTTCTTCAACGTAGTTGTCTCAATGTATGCTGCACTCGCAAGTCTATCCACAAGCTTTTGAGATGTCTACAATTGAATTGACTTCTGCAATAGGAGCCCTTGGAATAAGTTTGTTCCTCCGAAGAAGTTCATTGTCCTATCCAACAAGCAATTCCACAAACCACCCTTTCTCTCTTAAGCCTGCACAATGAATCCCAGCATAAATACCATAGCGAGCCGTCCTACGTTATGAAAAACTAATCATGCATATGACAACAAACTTGCAATAAGCCTATATCACACTGAATTCTTAGCCTGATCATATTGTACTAGAGGAAAATTCTTGCAAGAAATCATGCAAAGTTCAGTAAACACATTTGTTTAAAAAAGTAAACACATTACATATATTCAAGAAAGTAAAGTGATGGTTTGCAGTGAAACATTGTTCCTTAGTGTAAAAATCAATTTTTGTAATTGTCATTGAGCATCTAGTTAAAGTTAATAAGAGAACCTCAGTTTATGACATACTGTGGCAGAATCACTTGAGGGTGTGCCATGCAACTGTGCAAGGCAGAACCTGAGATTTCAGAATATGTCATCTTTAGATTTTACATATTTGTACGCATTGTTAGTAGTGATTTAGCTGGCTTGTTTGATTATTAATACGAAGCAGATTTTATTAGGTAATTTAGACAAGTTCAATAAGAGAAGGGGAATAAGTTGCAGTATTTTTTACACGAGTAATCTTAACCCTCACACTCAAGGGTACAGGACAAGAAATTTCGATATCTATTATTTGCTCGAGGAGTGTCAGAGTCAAGAATTTTATCACTTATTCCAGGGTCTGAGTTGATTAGCTGGATTTTTCTTGTCCAAATGCATTTTTGGGTTATTTTTATTTTGCTAATTCATTGTAATTTGTAAATCCTCTTGGCAAAAATTATTGCAGCGACTTCTCTGTGAGTCGTCTGTAGCACGTTCAGTGATGCACACTGTATGTATGCATGAACTATACTCTGTAAATGACTAAATGCACTGGTGGTCCTTTGTTTGTGGAGCCAAAGATTACCTTTATATACTTCCGGTCCACTTACGCATGTAAATAAATGTCAGTGATATATAGTGGCAATAATGGTAGCAACAATATATAGTTTGGTTATGATCAAAGATATAGTGGCAGAGTGCACCATATTGTGTACTGAAAAACAGCAAATTCTAATTTTAATTTGTGAAACTTATTAACCTTTATTATTGGATTATCTCGCATCAAGAAGATGCATTGTGCTGGTTAATAATTGTGATGATCTCCTGGTGTGAGTTTAAAATGACGAAATGGGATATATATGCACATTAATTGTAAATCCAGCTAACCTGAAATTCGGGGTGTGATAGACTTGGCGTTTCCCAGTCTCTATATAATGTTGTAGCTCAAACTCATGAAGCTCAGATGAGTTTCTTGGTAGCTCAAGCTTCCTTTTCGCAAAAGCAAAATAACAACTCTAAACAAATCTCCAGTAGGGCTATTTGTTTTTCTTACTTTGTGCCTGTACAGACCTATATCACACTTGATCAAACCTATATCACACTGAATCACAAAAAGCATCAAAGTCAATTAGCCAAAACTCTGTTATTTGTTTTTCTCAACAGATCTTGAACATTTTTTAGGAGAAGGGCAGAGAAATCGGAGATGAAGAGCATACCGCAGTGCAGAGAAATCGGAGATGAAGAGCATACCGCAGAAATCGGAGATGAAGAGCATACCGTAGTACCTGCAAGTAAATGTGTGTACAAAAGAAAATCCATAAGATACAATATCTCATTTTAAGAATTAATATGTATCTTAACAAGTTTTAAACATTATTCACATCTAGAAGACGACGGAAATTTTATTAAGCAAATATATCCTCACCTTTCCAAATATCCTCACTATATGCACTTCAAATATAGGATGTCATAGATATAGATAATCCTGGTCAAGGACAAATTACAACAATTAAAAACCATTACTACTTTAAGAAATGACAGAAAAACTTACCCTTGTAATCTTAATCAGCAACAAACTGTTATTCATCAAGTTGCTTCAATTCTTCTCCAAGTTCATCAATTATCTCCTCCTGAACATCACCTTGTCAAATATAAATACAAATACAAATATAATAAAGTTCAACAATTCTGTATTTATATTAGTTATATCTGTATAACAAATATAAATACAGATATACAAATGGGTAGAGAACACTAGCCTCCAATTTACTATTCCTTTACTACCCCCTAATTTGATTATTTCATGATTTTTTTTCTCATATGATATGTATAGATAAATATGTGTATATATGCAGTAAAAGAAATTTCAAACATAGGTAAGGAGGAGAGAGGGATGTTGTTGAGAAATTAAGGTCACTTGTTGATTATTAGGAGATGTACTCATTGAACCTGGAAGGAGATCGGCAAGATAAAGATTGGCTTGAATTAGGGCTTGCACCATGTGGACGTAGATGAAGATTATGTTGATCCAAATCTCGTAGATCTGAGTCGCAACTTCTCCAATTAGAAAATCAATTGCAGATATAGGAGAGTGTTTGTCTATCGAGAGAGAGAGAGAGTACGGGAGTAAAGAACCACCACACAAATTAGCTAAGTATATTGTACTTTTGAGGGAAACTAATTTATCAATTATTTGGCTATGGGGGGAATTTTCCGCCCAAAATTTAAGTGTGTGTTTGTGTTTTAGATGCTGAAAATGAAAGGGGGAAACTAAGTATCATCGAGGGGGAAATGAATTAGGGTGAAGCGGGATTGAAGAGTAGGGGAGGGAAATTAAATATGTAATATTATTACATATTTATAACTGATTACTTAACACATGGAAAATAAATATGTAATGTTAATATTGTTATATATAATTATTAATAAATAATCACTTACCCTTTTCAGCTAAACACATAACCTTTTTTATTTTTTTCTAAATTAAACAACTAATTTTCTAAAAGTAACAGGTGCAACATATATATAAAAAGGTAATATAATTTTATATTTTCTAATTTAAACAACTAATTTTCTAAAAGTAACATGGACAACATATATATAAATGTAATATTATTTTATATAATTATTAATAAGTAACTAATTGTCTTTTTAAGAACATTGTCTTTTGTATATTTTTTAGGTAAAACAACTCATATTCAAATTAAAAATAACACAGACAAAATATATATATAATGACAATATTTTTATATTAAACTTATAAAATCCGGGTTTAATATATGTTTTTTATAACATACAATTTAAATAAGATTATTAATAAAAAAATAAAATTAATACCATATGTTAGAAGAAACTCGGTACATTATAGAACACATATTTTGTTATTTGCACTTTAGTCACATTTAAATTTTTTAAGAGCAAATAAATACATACATACCGTTAGATCTATTATTTAAAAATATTTTATATTTTAATATCTAAAATACTACTAAAGATTACGTCAACAATTTATTAAATTAAATTATTTATATTATTAATAAAATATTAAAGAAAACCGTGCATCGCACGGGATATAAGCTAGTAGATCTTGAAATCCATACGGTTGGATCGTCGATAAATATTTTTAAAAAAATGGAAACATCAATTCGGGATGAAACACTAGTTAGAAGTACTAGTCAAATCACTAGTTGACCGTTAAGATCTCAAACCAAATAAATTTATTTTTCTCTGAAATTATTGTAATATCATTAAAATACATATATCTTGATATCCGTATGGTTTTATGGCCGTTAAATATTTTTAAAAAAATCAAAACATCAATCCGGGAGGAAACACTATTTCGAATTACTAGTCAAATCACTAGTTGACCGTCAAGATCTCAAACTAAATAAATTTATTTTTTTCTAAAACTTTTGTAATATCATTAAATTACACAGATATCGACATCCATACGGTTGGATCGTCGATAAATATTTTTAAAAAAATCAAAACATCAATCCGGGACGAAACACTAGTTAGAAGTATTGGTCAAATCACAATTGACCGTTAAGATCTCAAACCAAATAAATTTATTTTTTTCTAAAACTTTTGTAACATCATTAAATTACACAGATCTCGATATCCATACGGTTGGATCGTCGATAAATATTTTTAAAAAAAATCAAAACATCTATCCGGGACGAAACACTAGTTAGAAGTACTGGTCAAATCACAATTGACCGTTAAGATCTCAAACCAAATAAATTTATTTTTTTCTAAAACTTTTGTAATATCATTAAATTACACAGATCTCGATATCCATACGGTTGGATCGTCGATAAATATTTCTAAAAAAATCGAAACATCAATCCGAGACGAAACACTAGTTAGAAGTACTGGTCAAATCACTATTGACCGTTAAGATCTCAAACCAAATAAATTTATTTTTTTCTAAAACTTTTGTAATATCATTAAATTACACAGATCTCGATATCCATACGGTTGGATCGTCGAAAAATATTTTTAAAAAAATCGAAACATCAATCCGGGATGAAACACTAGTTAGAAATACTGGTCAAATCACTATTGACCGTTAAGATCTCAAACCAAATAAATTTATTTTTTTCTTAAACTGTTGTAATATCATTAAATTTCACAGATCTCGATATCCATACGGTTGGATCGTCGAAAAATATTTTTAAAAAAATCGAAACATCAATCCGGGATGAAACACTAGTTAGAAGTACTGGTCAAATCACTATTGACCATTAAGATCTCAAACCAAATCAATTTATTTTTTTCTAAAACTTTTGTAATATCATTAAATTACACAGATCTCGATATCCATACGGTTGGATCGTCGATAAATATTTTTAAAAAAATCGAAACATCAATCTGGGACGAAGCACTAGTTAGAAGTACTAGTCAAATCACTATTGACCTTTAAGATCTCAAACCAAATAAATTTATTTTTTTCTAAAGCTTTTGTAATATCATTAAATTACATACATCTCGATATCCATACGGTTGGATCGTCGATAAATATGTTTAAAAAAACCGAAACATCAATCTGGCACGAAGCACTAGTTAGAAGTACCGGTCAAATCACTATTGACCGTTAAGATCTCAAACCAAATAAATTTATTTTTTCCTAAATTTTTTGCAATATTATTAAAATACATAGATCTTGATATCCATACGGTTGGATCATCGATAAATATTTTTAAAAAAATTGAAACATCAATTGGGGATGAAACACTAGTTAGAAGTACCAGTCAAATCACTAGTTGGTCGTTAAGATCTCAAACCAAATAAATTTATTTTTCTATGAAATTATTGTAATATCATTAAAATACATATGTCTTGCTATCCGTATGGTTGTATCGTCGATAAATATTTTTAAAAAAATCAAAACATCAATCCGAGATGAAACACTAGTTAGAAGTACTAGTCAAATCACTGATTGACTGTTAAGATCTCTAACCAAATAAGTTTATTTTTTTCTAAAACTGTTGTAATATCATTAAAATACATAGATCTTGATATCCATACGGTTGTATCGTTGATAAATATTTTAAAAGAAATCAAAACATCGATCTGGGACGAAACAATAGTTAGAAATACTAGTGAAAAATCAACGCTTTTGATATAGACAACGGATTTAGCTAAAAAAACATTGTAACGTATATACACACACAAGGATTTTGGAAAAAAAAACCATTGTCTATATCATACAACGGTTTAACAACATAAACAATTGTTACAAAGATTATCCAACAACGATCGGATCAAAACAAAAACACTTGTGTATATTATACAACGGTTTTTAAAACAAAAACATTGTTATGTCTTACAACTTACAACATTTTGTTCAACAAAAATCATTGTCTGATCTTTTCATAAAATCGAATAAACAAAACATGCGTGCAGATTGGTCAAATTAGTAGTTGACTGTTAAAATCTCAAACCAAATAAATTTTTTTTTCCTAAATTTTTTGCAATATCATTAAAATACATAGATCTTGATATCCATACGATTGGATCATCGATAAATATTTTTAAAAAAATTGAAACATCAATTGGGGATGAAGCACTAGTTAGAAGTACTAGTCAAATCACTAGTTGGTCGTTAAGATCTCAAACCAAATAAATTTATTTTTCTCTGAAATTATTGTAATATCATTAAAATACATATGTCTTGCTATCCGTATGGTTGTATCGTCGATAAATATTTTTAAAAAAATCGAAACATCAATCCAGGATGAAACATTAGTTAGAAGTACTAGTCAAATCACTAATTGACTGTTTAGATCTCTAATCAGATAATTTTTTTTTTAAAACAGCTGTAATATCATTAAAATACATATATCTTGATATCCATACGGTTGGATCGTTGATAAATATTTTTAAAGAAATCAAAACATCAATCTGGGATATTATTATTATTATTAACATTTATCTAAGTATTCTAATTCGAAAAATTTATATATTAATATTTACAAACAAGAGAGTGATAATGTATCATCGTATAAAGTGTGTACCTTAAACTTATGTATCAAGACCAACATATAATTAAAGTTTCTTAAAAAAATAAAACTATATAAAAAAACCCAAAAAAATCATGCAATGGTTTTTAATACAGACAAAAAAAGAACGTTGTATGAAAATAATACAGACAATTTTTTTTATCTAAAACCATTGTTTGACATGTAATCAAGTGATTCAACAGTAAAAGGAGTGACACAACAGTTTTCCATGAGAAACCATTGTCTGAAAGAATTTAAGACAATAATTTATTTTGTTACAAACCGTTGTATGATATTTCGGTAAAATGAACATTAATTGCCAAAATCTTTGTCGGGTTCGGTTTTTTTCTCCCCTATTTCGATTTCAACTTCCCCCCTCCCCGAAATTTCAATTTCAAATCCCCCCCCACCCCCAAATTTCGATTTCAACCCCCCCCCCCCCCCCAATTTCAATTTCAATTTCAACTTCAACTCTTTCCCCCCAAATTTTGATTTCAGACAACAGTACAAAAACCGATGTGTGTTAGGTTCCATTCAGACAACAGTATACAAATACTGTTGTGTGAATGCTTTTAAAACAACTCGGATAAAAAACACTTGTCTGATTTTAACAACAGTTTTAGAAAACATTGTCTAAAGGACTTCAGACAATATTTTCTAAAACCGTTGTTAAAATCAGACAATAGTATCTAACTACCGTTGTGTGAATTATATTAAATCGATTGAAAGAAAAAACACTTGTCTGAGTTTAACAACGGTTTAAAAACATCTTGTCTGCGTACTATTCAGACAATGGTTGATAGAAACCATTGTGTAAATGATATATGTTAGACAACACTACATTGAGAAAGCCTTGTCTAATTCGATCTAAATAGGAATAATAGACAATGGTTTTTGAAACTATTGTAAAGTATGTGGGATAGACAACACAATATTTTTGCTGAATTTTAAACCGTTGTCTAAAAAGTTCAGGCAACAATTTTTCGTCTGAGCGTTGTAGGATAAGTGTTGTCTGATTCAGTTTTTCTTGTAGTGTGGAGATTGCTATGGCACTTGTATTATCACACAAAATAGGAATTTTGTCTAATGCAAAGCCATAGTCCTTTAATTGATTCCTAATCCATAAGATCTGAGCACAACAGCTTCCAGCAGCAATATATTCAGCTTCTGCTGTTGAATTGGAAACTGTTTGTTGTTTCTTGCTATACCAGGAAATCAACCTACCTCCTAGGAATTGACAACTCCTAGAGGTACTCTTTCTATCAACAACACTACCTGCATAATCAGAATCTGTATATCCAACAAGGTTAAAACCAGAATCTTTAGGGTACCAGATACCTAGATTAGGTGTACCCTTAAGATATCTCAAGATTCTTTTCACAGCAACGAGATGTACATCTCTAGGGTCCGCTTGGAACCTTGCACACAAGCATGTAGCATACATAATATCTGGTCTACTTGCAGTAAGGTAGAGTAAGGAGCCAATCATGCCTCTGTAGCTTGTAACATCTACCTTGATAGAATTGTCAGAAGCTCCAAGTTTGATGGCTGTTGAAGATGGAGTCCTTGCTGATGCTGAATCCTCCATGTGATACTTCTTGAGGAGTTCTTTGAGATACTTGGATTGACAAATAAATATACCATTTGACCTTTGACTTACTTGCAATCCAAGAAAGAACTTCAGCTCACCCATCATACTCATTTCAAACTTACTCTGCATTAGCTCAGCAAATCTCTTACAGAGATTATCATTAGTAGACCCAAATATGATGTCATCCACATAGACTTGGACTAATATCATATCACCTTTATGTTTCTTTGAAAAAAGAGTTTTTTCTATGATACCTCTAACAAAACCATTTTCTAAAAGAAAACCAGAGAGAGTGTCATACCATTTTCTTGGGGCTTGTTTGAGACCATAGATAGCCTTGAAGAGAAAGTACACAAAGTCCAACAGCTCCTGATTTTCAAAGCCAGGGGGTTGTTCCACATACACTTCTTCATCAAGCTCACCATTCAGGAATGCACTCTTAACATCCATTTGATAGACTTTAAACTTGGAATAAGCAGCAAATGCTAAGAACATCCTGATGGCCTCAAGTCTAGCCACTGGTGCATAGGTTTCATCATAATCAATGCCTTCATCTTGTGAATACCCTTGTGCAACCAGTCTTGCCTTGTTCCTTGTAACAATGCCATCCTCATCTAGCTTGTTTCTGTATACCCATCTTGTACCAACTACTTTCTTGTTCTTTGGCCTGGGTACCAGTTTCCAGACTTGCTGTTGTTCAAACTGATTGAGTTAGCAATCACCCAATCTGGATCAGTCAGTGCCTCCTCAGTTTTCTTTGGCTCCATTTCAGATAGAAATGCTGAATAGTGACATTCATTCTGAGTAGCACTTCTAGTTTTAACTCCAACCTCTGGATCACCAATGATCAGCTCAAAAGGATGAGCTCTATTCCATACAGTCTGTCTAGGAAGATTTGATCTTGATCATTCGCCTTGAAATTCACTTTGATGTTGTGAGTGACTAGATGATCCTTCATTTGCTCCCCCTGAGTTGTTGCTTGATTGCCTTGATGATTCTTCTCCAGTTTTGGTGGTATCTCCATTGTTACCAGTGTTTCCACCACCACCACCACCATGATCATTATCATCATTGTTATTATCATTACCAGCAATAACTTCAGGTGGGGCTACATCATCTGATTCTGAGTCTGGCAAGTCATCAAACTTCAGCTTTTCAGATGTGTCTTCTTTTTGGATATTAGGGAGCTTAGTGTCATCAAAAGTAACATTGACACTTTCCTTTACTGTGTGACTACCAACCAAGTAGACTCTGTAAGATCTTCTGGAATAACCAACAAAAATAGCTTCTTGTGCCTTGGCCTCAAACTTGCCACGTTTAACATTGTCATCTAAAAGCACAAAGCATTTTGCTCCAAATACATGAAAGTACTTGACAGTTGGTTTCTTGTTGTTCATGATCTCATACGGAGTCTTCATTAAGTCCTTGTTGATTAAAGTTCGATTCTGAGTATAACAAGCTGTATTCGCTGCTTCAGCCCAAAAGTACATTGGAAGTTTAGACTCACTTAACATAGTCCTTGCAGCTTCAATCAATGTACGATTCTTTCTTTCCACTACTCCATTTTGTTGAGGAGTCCTAGGGGCAGAATACTGTCTTGTTATTCCTTTATCAGCACAAAAGTCATTTAGGACTGCATTCTTGAATTCAGTACCATTATCTGACCTTATGGCTCTCACAGGGAATCTAGAATCCAACTCAATCAACTTTATATGGTCAATCACCAGGTGTGGGGTCTCATCCTTGGAATGTAGGAATAAAACCCATGTATATTTAGAAAAGTCATCAACAATCACAAGTGCATATTGTTTCTTTGACATGGACATCACATTAACTGGACCAAACAAATCCATGTGCAGTAGCTGAAGTGGTTCAGTTATTGATGATGTGTCAGTGCCCTTGTGAGAAGCTTTCTTTGACTTTCCTTTCTGACATGCCTCACACAGTCCTTCCTGTGTAAATTCCATCTGAGGCAAACCTCTAACCAATTCCCTCTTGACTAAAGAGTTCATGGTTTTGAAGTTAAGGTGAGACATCTTCTTGTGCCATAGCCAACTCTCATCTGATGAAGCTTTAGCATAGAAACATCTAACTTCATCTGAAGATTCAGAGTGCAGATCAGCTATGAACAAGTCACCTTTCCTTACTCCTTGAAGAGTAGGCTTTCCATTCTTCTTGTGAAGGATCTGACATTTCTCTCTTTCAAAGGAAACAACATATCCTCTGTCACAGAAATGACTGATGCTGAGAAGATTGAATCTCAGACCTTCCACAAATGATACATCTTCAATGATAACATTTCCATACTTCAAACAGCCATATCCTTTCGTAATACCCTTGCTGTTATCTCCAAAGGTAACTACTGGGCCAGCTTTCTCAACCAAATCTGATAGCAGGGCTCTATCTCCGGTCATATGCCTTGAACAACCACTGTCAAGAATCCACATAACACGGTTTACCTGTTTAACTCCCTGCAATACCAAATTGATTAGACCTTCTTCGGAGCCCAAACTTGATTGGGTCCGGCATACTTAAAGAACTGGCCTTTGTCAGGCAAAACAACATTTTTAACTACAACTACCTCAACCTCTTTCACAAAAGAACGTTTCCATTTATAACCAGCCTTAACACATTTCTGAGTAGGCTTAGGAATAAATGAATCCTCTCTAGTCTTAGGAGGACTAGTAGTTTTATCTCTAACATGCTTCTTATTATTAACATGTTGACGTGGAGCAGTCTTATCTTTAGATACATGCTTTTTATTAAAATAAGCATACATAACATTGAAATCACAAGACATGCAATTAATCACACCACATGCTTTATGAGAAGAATTAACAACAGGCATGTTAGTTCTACAGTTGTTTTGATCCAACTTATGGATATCTGATTTAGTCTTTTCAGTTGTAGCAACTTTGACTGGAATATCAGATATACACTTTTTGGACTGTTCAACTTCCAAAGCAATATCTTTTTCACGAATCTCCTCAGCAATAATGATAGAGTATTCATTTAGAGGATCTGCCTCGGACTCCTTACAGAAGGGTGTTTCAATACCCTTAAGCACATATGGAACACCCCTTCCTTCAGTTCTGACTCTACAAGGGGAATTAATTTCAAGCAATCCAATGGCCTCATTATAATCATAACCTATACTGACATGATTACCCATAGCTTGTTTATTGAGAATCTCTTTAGCCGTCTTACAAGAATTGTAATAGGCATTTGCTTTTGTATTAAGCACATTATTCTTTTCTTTAAGAATGGTTTCCAGTTGAGTATAACATTTAACCCTATTCTTAAGAAATGCAATTTTCTCAATAAGTTCATCCTGATTAACATGCACTAGTTTTAATTCTTTTATTTCCTTTTCAAGATTTGTGTTTAAAAGAATTATTCTATCATTTTCAGTGCGTGCACAACTTAAAGTATCACCAAGATTACGAATCATTTCAGTGTCAGTGAACTTTACCTCAGACATGTTGGGTGAAGATAACATGGAATCAAAGAGTTTGCCTCCTATTGCCATGAGTGCAAGATTTCCAACTTCTTCATCTTCACTGTCTGTATCATCCCAGCTCTTTTCTTTAGACTTGTTCTTCTCAACCATCCCTGTTTTATAGCCACCCCTTGTGCTATTTGAGGATGAAGAACCACCTGTCTGGTATTCGTTAGCATATGTCTTGAACTTGAAACTAGGATTTCTCCTGAACCTGAAGTTTCCAAACTTCTTCACTACCCAGGCCATAGACTCATCTTCCAACTGTTCAAGCTCCTCCATAGAATAAAAATCACCACCATATTGACTTGTAGATGTAACACCATATTCAGCTACAATTACATCCTTGTTAGGACTGGAAGGTAGAACAACCTTCGCTTCCTGTTTCTGTGGGACTCCAGCTACCAGTGAAGTAGACATACTAACCACTCTTCCTTCCCTTGGATTTGATCTGAAGTGCTCATATGAAGAGGTGAGAATTTCCATCTTATTCTCTCTGACTTCCTTTGTCCCTTCATTGATTATTTCAATCGTATCCCAAATGTGTTTGGCAGAAACACATTTTAAAATATGATTACGCATGATTGGATCAAGACAATCAACCAGTATCAACTATAGACAGACATCCAAGGAAACATCTTCTTTTTCTTCAGGAGTGTAGTCCTTGGGATCCTTAGGGTATATCCTAGCAGCCCTAGTAACAACATCATTCTCTATTAGCTCTTTCTCAACAAACATAGGAATTCTTGGTCCATTCTTCAGCACATCAAGATATTCAACATTAACCACTTGAAGAAACAGGAGCATCTTTTTCTTCCACATAGGATAGTGCTCCTTGCTGAACATTGGGATTTTGACTATACCCACTTTCTGAGTTGTAGACATTTTTGAGATTTTTAAAGAATAATAAAAATTTCAGAGTTTAAGAAAAAATCTCAAAACAATTGGATCTTTGATTTGTATATCAATCAAAAGGCTCTGATGCCAATTGTTAGGTCCTGATAAGTTTGTAGAAGGGGGGTTGAATACAAACGATACCGTTTAATCGAATTTGTCCTTTTAAGATTTAACAATTTAGAACAAATTATTGCGGAATAAAACTGAAACAATATTCAAGTTAAATAAAACTCTATTAAACTTGAAGGGTGTTACAATTCTGATCACTGATTACAATGAACTTGATAAAACAAACCTAGAATAAATTCGACATGAATTTATCTATTTTTGTAATAAAAAGGATCGAATACTGAAAAGTAGTTCGATATAAAATCTAGGGATTATGATCCGCTAGAAAGTCAAATCAGTACAAGTGAAATGATTCTTATGGATTAAATGTTAAGAACAAATCAAGAATTAATTCACTGGCATAAATTGAATGCTCGGACAGTTTGGAATTGAAGAAGACAGAGAGAAATGTAATGTTCTTGTACTCTGTTGCTTTTCTTCTATTTGTTGTAATTGATGCAGTACTTCAAGTCTTCTGTCTTCTATTTATATCAAATGCTTTTCTATTAATACCCACGTGCAAGCCACTGAAAGTATACAATTTGCATTAGGAAGACAAGTAGAAAAACAATGCTTTTGCCTTAGAAGACTCTAGGGAAGACAAGAAATGAGAAGGGAAGACAACCGGAAAGACAATGCTTGGCCTAGGAAGACAATCGGGAAGACTCACTTGTGAGTCTTCCTAGTTCATTTTTCTAAGTCTTCCTAGTTCAAACCTAAGTCCTCCTAGTTCATTTTTATTCTAATTTAAATAATTAACTAAATAAATTATGTATTAAATTAATTCTTTACAGAATTAATTTAATAAATAATTTACTTAATAGTATTAATTATTTATAAGAGAATAAATAGAATTAGTTGACTTCTCAATTAATTTCTTTTTATTCTAATTTAAATAATTAACTAAATAAATTATGTATTAAATTAATTCTTTACAGAATTAATTTAATAAATAATTTACTTAATAGTATAAATTATTTATAAGAGAATAAATAGAATTAGTTGACTTCTCAATTAATTTCTTTTTATTCTAATTTAAATAATTAACTAAATAAATTATCTATTAAATTAATTCTTTACAGAATTAATTTAATAAATAATTTACTTAATAGTATAAATTATTTATAAGAGAATAAATAGAATTAGTTGACTTCTTAATTAATTTCTGAATCACTTAAAATTTAGATAAAGAATAAACATATTAGTACGTTGACACTCAATGCACGGTCTGGTTCATGAGTGACTAACGACAATGTCTGTTCTTTATCTGTTTGACTTTAAGTAGTGATTCACTTCCTTT
The DNA here is from genome assembly GCA_030848705.1 of Heracleum sosnowskyi. Classification (NCBI taxonomy): domain Eukaryota; kingdom Viridiplantae; phylum Streptophyta; class Magnoliopsida; order Apiales; family Apiaceae; genus Heracleum; species Heracleum sosnowskyi. The sequence goes on from CM061243.1 coordinate 89,674,283, forward strand.
TCATTCAAGAACTCCGTAATCAGTATCTTTTTCTGTCACCACTTGAAATCTCCGTCACTTTAATAAATCCACTGAGCTTGAATACTTCATTGAGGCTTGATCAATAAATTGAGCTTCTTTCAATGTAGACTCACTTCAAGTCTGTAGATGACTTTAATCTTCATTCTTTGACAGATATAATCTTCTGAGATTCCTGTGACATCTGATCTAATATTTACTTATTACATTCTTGTTTAAGTTGAGTAGAATCCTCGAATTACAAGTAGGCTATTTCATATGCCTTTCACCTTCCAAATTCATTTAACTCTTCCTGCATAGCTGTTATCCAGTTTGCATCTTGAAGAGCTTCTTCCACTTTCTTGGGTTCAGTTTGAGATAAGAATGCATGATACAGACATTCATTTATTGTAGCACTTCTTGTTCTCACACTTGCATCAGGATCTCCAATAATTAAATCAGGTGTATGAGCTTGTGTCCACCTCCTTGCCGTTGGTAAGTGGCTTCTTTCATCATTATTAGATCCTCTCCCTTGATCCATGCTCTCCTGATTTTCTTCTTGACTATCTGCATTCTCTGAGGCTCCCCCTGAATTTGACTGCTCAGAGTTTGCATTCTCAGAGTTTGATCCAGAGTGTGTGTTAGATTCTTCAGTTGACTCATTTTCAGAATGTGAGTCATCACGTTGAGATGTTTCTGAAGTATCTTCACGCTCCCCCTCAACTGGTTCTCTATTTTGTTCTGACAGAGAAACTTCCTCAGTGTTTACCAGTAGAGGTTCAGAGTATGCTTCGTCAGAGTTTGTTGGATTTCCTTCATTAGAGTTTACGTCATCAGAGTTTAGATCTTCATTTTCAAAGCGAAGTTGATCATGATATTCTACATCTTCTATTCCAGTTATTTTCTTGTCATCAAATGACACATGTATAGATTCCATGATCACTTTGGTTCTCAGATTGTAGACTCTGAATGATTTGGTTGATAGTGGGTATCCAACAAAAATTCCTTCATCAGCTTTCAAGTCAAACTTTGTCAACTGTTCAGGATGAGTTTTCAACACAAAGCACTTGCATCCAAAAATATGAAAATACTTCAAATTTGGCTTCTTATTCTTCACCATCTCATATGGTGTTTTCCCATGCCTGTTGATCAGTGTAGCGTTTTGAGTAAAACAAGATGTTTGAACAGCTTCTGCCCAGAAATAAGTTGGCAATTTTGCTTCCTCAAGCATTGTTCTGGCAGCTTCGATTAAGGTTCTGTTCTTTCTTTCAACTACACCATTTTGCTGTGGAGTACCAGGTGCAGAAAATTCTTGCTTCACTCCTCTTTCTTTACAAAATTCTTCCATTTCAGCATTTCTGAATTCAGTACCATTATCACTTCTTATGATTTTCACTTTGAACTGTGATCCTTTGTCCAGTAACTTCACATGATCCATTAGAATTAAGGCAGTTTCATCCTTCTTTGCTAAAAAGTACACCCAAGTGTATCTAGTGTACTCATCAACAATAACTAGAGCATACTTCTTTCTGCCAAGAGACATTATATTTACTGGACCAAAAAGATCATGATGTAGAAGATGATAAGGATCCACAACTGAAGATTCAGACTTACTCTTGAAGGATGACTTCCTTTGCTTGGCCTTTTGACAAGAATCACACAGACCTTCTAAGCTGAGTATTGACTTTGGAATTCCCCTTGCAAGATCTTTTCTTATCAGCTCATTGATGTTGTTCAAGTTTAGGTGAGAGAGCTTCTTATGCCATTTCCAACTCTCTTCATTTGAAATTTTTGCAGACAGACACACAGCTTTTCCTTCAGAGTTTGTTACCAAACTTGCTTCATAGATGTTGTTACGTCTGTGTCCGACTAGAACAACTTTCCCTGTAGATTTGCTGATAACCTCACAGTATTCAGGTTGAAAATCTACATGATAACCTCTGTCACAGATTTGACTCACAGAAAGCAAGTCATGCTTGAGTCCTGGGACTAGAGCTACATTTGTGATGATGACACTTCCAAGATTGATATTGCCATATCCCATAGTACGTCCTATGTTGCCATCTCCATAGGAAACTTTTGGGCCAGCCTTCTCCTCATAGTCTAATAGCAGGGCTTTATTTCCAGTCATATGTCCTGAACATCCACTGTCCAAGACTAGGGTACTATCCCTTATGCCCTGCAATCACAAACAATTACAAAGAGTTAGATTTAAGGATCCAGACTTGCTTGGATCCTTTGGCTTTCTTAACATTGTTAGCTTTTGCAGCGGAATTACTATCAACAGAGTTTAAGCTAACTGTGTCAGATTTTACACTTGCAGAGTTTGCTCTAACCCATTTCAGGTTGGGTTTAGCTCATAATAGTTGTGATAAATAGCATGATAACTCTTGCAAGTATAAATGGAATGCCAAGTGCTCCCACAGTGTGTGCATAAAGTCTGTGGTCTAACCCTAACATAATCATTCTTTACTCCATACTTGGAGGGTAAAGAATTAATATCTTTGTTCTTCTTGCAAAACCTGGCAAGATGGTTAGTACTACCACAACTATGACATGTCTTTCTAGGAGCATCAGAATTAGGCAGATAATCATTTCTTTTATTAATGCCTACTTTTCCATTCCTATTTTTCTTGGACACTTTCTGTTTGTTGACAGACTTTATCTCTTTGAGCTTATGTTTGAATTGTTTTTTTGTCATCGAACCAACATTAACCTGTTTATCACAGATTTTTACTGGTTCTTTATGTAACAGCCCCAGATCCGGGGTCGGGGATCCGGTCGTTACGGTCTCAATTCCCATCAATAATACTTGCACTTGAATCAAAATAATTAAACCACATGCTGTGACCCCACAATAACAACACCACACACACAACAAGTTATAGTCCCAGAGATGAAATTGGAATAAGTATCTAGTCATATGATCCACAAGTTATAAGTTCTTACAAACCCAAAAGATTACAGAGTACGCTTAATAATTCTTGCCGTTTCTTACATTAATCATAATATAAATAAGTCTGATACACAAAATTTGAAGCTTAAAACACGGGTGGTTACTACCTCAGCTATGGCGGCTACGACATCAACGGGTAAATCTCTGACGACTGCTACCCGCTTTCGCAGGGTGTGACTGTTGCGGGCCATCTGCTCTAGCTGTTGTTGTGATATCATAAATAAAGCAATGGTGAGCAATAAAGCCCACCAAAAATAGTTTATAACAAATAACAGTTCAATAATATCCTTGCAACCACATGATATGCCTTAAACGGATAAGAAACTAGTATGATATAAAGGGTGACGTTACAAGGAAAATCAATATAATGTCTCCGTAACCCAAATTCCACTTATACGTATATATCCTTAATCAGGTTTCATCAGAGTCATACTTCATAAAATAAAAGCTGAAGTTGCGTGAATTTAATGTCACTTCATTTTCAAATACTTTCGACCCCCTGCCAACATGATTGGTTTTTCTTCCCAATACATGTTGCAGGAATATCCAAATTGGATGATGAACTAATATTGGAGTTGCTACCGCGCCCGCTGTGCCTAACCTTGCTATGATCAGTAGCAGGTCGCACCGCTCAAATAGTTTTCTACATGTAGATGGAAGAATCACGACGGCCTGACATTGTCTACCGCCTTTCAGTGACCTCCCGGCCCATTTGGGGCCATAAAAGTTGGATGGGTCTATCGCAACTGGACCACTTACACCACTCCTAGTTCAGATGAAATCCATGACTCTGAAACGTAAAGGTCGTCCTCCTTTCCCCAAGTGTAATACTTGTTGATACGACTCCACTAAGTAGTTATATCTAGGTTGGAAATGAAGACTTCCCAATATTTCCCAAGCTATGCTTGTTAATGGATATCGACTTGTTCCATGAATTTACCCCTCGATCATTGAGGTGGTAACACCACATTAGACTAGCAACAATTAAATTGCTCCAAGAAAATATCTGTCCCTTGACAGTTTTTGAATTGAGATTTTAAAAGAGTAGTAGTCACTTAAATCAGGCTTCCCATATTTTTGACAGTTGAGCGAGCATTTAAATCTTCTTAAAAGACAGATTCAAATGGAAAAACAGTGTTTTGGGAATCTCCTTTTGATTTGCAATTAATTAATCGTATTTATTAAATAAGTAAACCTCAAATGAATATTTGAAAATAATATTCAATAAATAAATAATCCTTAAATGAATATTTGAAAATAATATTCATTAAATAAATAACCCTTAAATGAATATTTGAAAATAATATTCATTAAATAAATAACCCTTAAATGAATATTTGAAAATAATATTCATTAAATAAATAACCCTTAAATGAATATTTGAAAATAATATTCATTAAATAAATAATCCTTAAATGAATATTTGAAAATAATATTCATCAAATAAATAATCCTTAAATGAATATTTGAAAATAATATTCATTAATTAAATAATCCTTAAATGAATATTTGAAAATAATATTCATTAAATAAATAATCCTTAAATCAATCATCCTCAAATGAATATAAATAATAACCCTTAAGTCAATAATCCTCAAGTGAATATAAATAATATCCTTTAAGTAAAATAATTAATCCTCGAATGACAGTACCCGATATCTTTATCGAAAAATAACCTTTATCAAATACAAAATATAATCACTACTGATCTTTCAAGAAATCACACGCCCTTATCCTAGGGCAACTATAAAATCCCTGGCTTATAGCTGATATCCCATATCTAACTCATAAGCCCCAACTTCAAGTCATAATCCTCAAGTATTGCTATACATAGAAATTCGAAAACAAGTATGCAATTTATATATATCGCAATCGCATATCATAATTGAAAACAGTTATTATCACAACAACAGTAGTATAGGTTTAGAAAACTTGCCTGGTGGTGAGGTAGGGGTAGTGTGCCTCGAGTCAATCCGGCGATCTATACATAGTCAAAAGATCCAAGGTTAATCACTTGAATACTTTTAAGACACCAAGTACATACTTCACTTAGGCTAAAACATGTTTTCAAGTCGACTCCTTAAGACTCTTCTCGCGTACGCTCGACTCGAACATTTTTATAAAATAGAGGTTAAATCCTTTTAACGCGAAATCTTTTCGAGGGTCCTCCTAAACGTACCTAGCATGTTATCACAAAGTTTCACATTCTGATTAGTCACTTAAGGGGTTTGATCATTGCCTCAAAGTTGGCTAAGTGGTATAGTTCGGTTTCTCGAAACGTCCTTAAGTAAAACACTCGTTCCTCCTAAACCGTAATTCGGAATCACATGATCTTTATATCAAAACGAACCTTGAAACAAGAACCATACAATACTAGGCAGTGGTGACTCTGGACAGAAGTCCTTATGTCCGAACATCATAGAGAAAACAATGGTTAAGGAAAATCGGGCATTATAACGGCTATGAATCGGATAATCCCAAATTTCAACCCATTCAACTTGCTCACCAATCTCTCCACACAACATATACATCTTATATAACCAAGAACTGAGGCCAAGCAATGCCTTTACGTTCTTAAAACTCAATACAACTCATAACAAAGCCCAATCATAGCTACTAAGATCATAAACATGCTTTTACACCATTAAAGCTAAAAAAATCACTTAATACTTTCAAGGGTTCAAGGTTTATACCTCCTCCAAGCTTGTTCACTTCCAATACACCTATATAAACTTAGATCCTTGCTTGATATAACCTTTAGAAGCCATAGATTCCAAATCAAAACCAAACAAAAACTTGGTTACTATTCATTCATCATCTTCATCCATTTATTTGAACATGAAACACTTAAAGAAAGGCTATAAGATTCATGGCTTACCTTGTACTACTCACTAGCTTTGATTTAAGCTCTAGGTTGAAATTGTTGGTGGAAGAAATCTCCACTTCTCCCTTCTTCTTCTTCTTGGCCGAAGGTTCTTCAATGGTGGGTGATGTTGTTTTGCTTTTCTTTTGATTTAATTACTTGTATTAATATGTATTTATCTCCACTTTTTGCAAGACTAAATGCTAGCCTTTGGATTAGATTTCTACTTTTGTGTTGGGTTCATCTTGGCCATCCACTTGTTGGATTATCCTTGATTGCTTTTACTTTAGCCATGTTGCATTCTAGTCCCTCATCTTTTAGTCGACTTTCACTTTGTCACTCTTGAGTTTCCTTCTTTCACCGACTAGCTTCTCTTTTACTCCTGTACGTTCTTGATATCTCTAATTCTTTTATTAATCCATATCCATAGAATTGATAATCTAAACCCTTCAATATTCCCAAATAATGATTAATCCGTCCGTTAATGGTGAAACTTCGGAGAAAACGGAAATGCTATTTTTCCGATTCTGACAGCTTTTGCATTCCTTTATTTTCATCGTAGATCATTAATACAGCTTTGAAATTTCATTATATCGTTCCGCATATGGTGTGGTCTGAAAACTTTTTAAACGACAAAAATTTACTATTCATCAAAAGTTACTATTCATCAGGGGTTTTTCTATAATCCTTTGGATCAATATCCGTTCCAATATTCCTGGTTTATTTCTCTTTACTTCTTGCACTTAGAAATGTTCTAGTGCTTTCTTGGGCACACGCTATCTTGTTTACGGAGTTGTCGGATGTATACCAGATATCGATTTGGATGACATAAAAATACTTTTCTTCCTTGGAATATTGTATTCTCATTTTCCAGAGAGATTATTCTTATCTATATGTTCAGTCCATTCTTACTATTCTCAAAATGTTTGAAAATCGAAATTCATATTCATTTCATAACTTAATTCTCAAAGTCATTGCCACTATCCATAATTACATCAACATATAATAAAAGTTTTAATTCCACCCAAAATCTGGGGTCTTACACTTTAACATCTTCTAACTCAATCTGATTTTCTGTTATTGAACCAGCATTAACCTGATTTTCACAAGTTTCAACTGGCTCCATAACAGCTTCTTTCACAACTACAGATTTTAGCTTACTGGATTCAGAAACAAATTTCACAGGTTTAAGTTGTGGTTTAACTTTAACTTTATCTTTAAACCTAAGTTCATCTTCCTCACAGTAACCTAAATCTACAGTATCTGTCTGAAACACTTGATGTGTATCATTTCCAGAATTAGTCCAGGTTTTAATCACTTTCCTCTCTTTCTCTAATTCAGATTCAATTTGCCTATATCTTTTAAGCAATTCCTGTTCAACATAAACAGCATCATCTCTTTCCTTTTGAACTTGTTGCATTTTAACAAGCTCCTCTTCAAGAAATTTATTTCTCTCTTTAAGACCTAGATTCTCAGATTTGATTCTTTCATTCTCTAAAGTCTGATCCCTATAACTAACATGTATGCTTTTAAGATAAATTCTCAATTCAGATATGTTATCAGTATCATAAGCATAAGTTGTTAGGGGTACCTTATTCTCAGATGAGTCAGATTCATCTTTGACAGTTGCCATGAGAGCATAGTTTACATCCTCATCTGAATCTGAAGTGTCTGCCCAGTCTCTTCCTTTTGTGATGAGTGCTTTTTCAGATTTTCCTTTCTTGCATTCTGGAGCATAGTGACCCATCTCTTTACACTTGTAGCACTGGATCTCAGATTTATCCTTCTTCCCAGACTTGGTATCCCTTCTTTCAGACTTTCTGAAATTCTTCCTTTCAGAGTTTGAATCTCTCCTTGAGAATCTTTTTCCTTTCTTGAAGTTTGTGAAACCCATCTTCTTGAAAGTTTTCACCATCAAAGCAGCCATTTACATCATCTTTTCTTCATCATCCTCAGATTCAGAAGAAGCATCAGTGTTTGAGTCATCATCAGAGTTTGATGACTCATTCTCAGAGTTTATGACCAAAGCTTTTCCCTTAGCTTTCTTCTTTGATGTTTCTTTCTTCATGAGTTTTTCTTCAACCTTGAGAGCAACATATTTCGTCTTCTTTCCAGATCTCTTGTTTCTCTGTTCTATTTCAAGTTCATGAGTTTTAAGCAACCCATAGATTTCATCAAGATCTGTTTCTGCAAGATCATAATTATCTCTGATTGTTGTCGCCTTTAAATCCCATCTTTCAGGTAGGGATAGAAGAAACTTGATATTTGACTCTTCAAGTTCATATTCTTTATCAACCAGGGACAAATCATTCAACAATTTACAGAATCTGTCATATGTATCTGTCAAAGTTTCATCAGATCTCGAGTCAAAGTGTTCATACTCCTGTGTTAGAATAGTCTTCCTATTCTTCTTTATAGCACTTGTTCCTTGACACCTGACTTCCAAAGCATCCCAAATTTCTTTGGCAGTTTTGCAGCCAATAGCTCTGTTAGACATGACATTATCTAAAGCACTATGGAGAAGATGTCTAACCTTTGCATCCTTTGCAATTGATGATATGTCCTCAGGAGTTAAGTCTTTCTTCTCTTTTGGAACAGTCTTTTGTTCTTGACCAGCAACAACAGGAGCCAATTTTGTTGGCATGTGAGGCCCATCATTGATTCTATCAAGATATTCTGGATCTGTGGCTTCTAGAAACATGGTCATCTTAACCTTCCATATTGGATATTCCACTGGTTTGAGAATTGGAACCCTGATTGACTCATATCGACTAACAGAAGTTGGTTGAACCTTTTGAGCATTAGAACCTGCATTAGAACCTGCATTAGAACCTTCCTGAGAGTTGTCAGCCATGATTATACTTGTGTTTGAATCGTAAAACTGTATATATTAAACAGCCTTTGCTCTGATACCAATTGTTAGGCCGAATACACAATATATAATCAATATATGTATGAGAAGAACAATCAAGAACTCTGTTTATGATCAATAATCTGTATTATATTAAATAACTCTTCTCTCAGTGATGTAAAATATCACAGAGAGCTGCTAGGTTACAAGAATAATGTATTCAGTATTCGCATCCCTTTTAGGGTTAACCTATCTGTGTTTATATAGTACACAGCTACATAATCAATCTTTAATTGATATTCCTATAAATTAGCTATACAATTTATATCAATTTAGGATTGCTTCTGTCTTCTGTTCCGTTTCCTTAGCCATCTCAATATATCTTGCTTCTTTCCATCTTCAAGATATATTGCTTCTAGAATCTTCATATTAGCACCGACAGCTTCAGCAAACTTTCACCCCGTCAGACTTTAACAAACTCTGACTGGCTTCTAGTATAAACTCTGATGAGTACCTGTTACTTAAACACTGATAAATAATCATCAGCAATTATATCTAACACAGAAATATCTTCAATAACAACTTCTGGAGCTGCAGCAATTGTAGCATCTGGAATCAATCCATCAAATAGGTAAGCAGCAACCAGCTTCCTCTTCTTGGTGTGGATAGACTCATTTGAATCAGAATCCCTATTCTCATTAGAAGTAGGTCTATTTGCCCTCTTCTTTTTCCTTGAAGTACCAACAGAGGTTGGTAAATCATTAGCATTTGAAGGTTTAACAGCCTTAAAAGCTCTATGCTTAGTCCTACCCCCAGCCTTTGGTTTTGGAGAAATAGTAGAAAGAGGTTCAGTGTTTGAAGGTTGTGCAGACTCTGGTGGAGGTTGTGGTTGAGGTTGTAAAAATTGTTGGACTGAAGCAGGAAGCAACAATTCACCAACATTTCCTTTCTTGATATCTTTATTCGTCAAATCAGAGAATATTCTTTTATGCAATCTAAATGAGGGAATTACATCATCCTCAGCAATCTCAACCCCATCAACACAAGTAGAAAAGATTAACTGACAAAAACGAGCAAAATAAACTACGCTCCTATTCTCTGTCATCTTTTCTCCTATGTTATTTAGAACAAGTCTAGCAAAATCAAAATTGTTTCCATAAAGAAAAGAATACCCGATTTGCAGACTGTCAATCGGAATAGCATCCCAGTTGGTACACTTCTTCCCGAACGCCCTTGTGATGCAGTCAAAGAAGAAACTCCATTCCTTCCTTAAGAGCGGTCGCTTTAGATTACCTGTCCTTGCCAAAGACCCAGAGTAACCAATCTCTCTCATTATCCTTTGAAGCTCAGCATCACCAACAGAAATAGTGTATGCATTGAAGTCTTCAAAACCAAGAGCATCACGAACAGTGATTGGAGTGACCACATACTCTTGTTCATCAAACTCGAATATAATCGAAGGAGTTCCAGACTCTCCTCCATCATCATAAACGCCTGTTTCCCAGAAGGCTTTGATTTGAGATCCATACAACTTTGCTGGTTCCACAAGAGCTTGCCCAATGTCTGACTGAGCAAGAAAATTCTGGAGCAAATGAAACGCCTCCGGTGCGTTCTCAGTAGACAATGGTGCTACATAGTTGTTAGGGACGAATTCTAGACCAACAGATTGAAACACAGTAGTTGCCATTAGATAAGATTAGAAAATGATCAGATTTTATGCTTAGAAAAGTGTTTGAAAAATTGATGCAGAAAAGGTGTTTGTGAAAATGTGTATGTGAAAATGTCCTGTGAATAGAGTAAGTCTGTAAAAATTTGAACGTTGTGTGTATAATGATTAAATAAGAATTAAAACTGAAGAGTTTTAATCATTAAGATACACAGCAGGATTACTCGTGAAGTGTGTGAGTGGGACAGTTGTCACACCTGCATTAACTAACAACACTAATCGTGGTAGTTTCCAACACGCATGCACAGTAAAAACAGCAATAATTACTACTATTTACACGCTTCATCATTTTCAAAATGCATACAACCCGTTGTTAATCATACTCTCTATTTTCAAAAATAATGTTCCTAAAAAATTATGAAATGTCTGAAACACCTTTATTTATTTTAATCATCAGAGATTAAAAATAAATTACCTCTGAGTAGAGTACACAGTTCATCAGTGTTTATCAATTCTCCTTCTTCATTAATAATTTCTTTTCTCAAAATGCACAGTTGTGATTATTTGTGTGTGAATAGCAGAGTTTATTGAATGTAAATATTTAGAGCATCTCAAAGTGCATAAAATCCACAAAATAAATCAGTAAAAACTGGTTACCCAAACTCTCATATGCAAAACAAAATCTGAAGTCATCTAAACTATGTACCTTTATTTGTATTTATTTGTTTTCACCCCCTTTATAATTTATTTTTTTTATTTAATCTTTTCCAGTAATCAGTGGTTGGCACTAGTCACCAAAAAATTCAAATTTTAGCCCTTATTTCATACAATAAGTTCCTGGGTCTTCCTAGGCACAACATGATCTCAAAGGAATTTGTGCATGTTTTTGCATCTTTTGCTTGGGGGTGAAGTAGAAGTAACTAGTTATGAGAGTTTAGACTGACATCATTTAACATATATACTTTATGAGAGAAAGTGCAACCAACTAATACAGACTCAGCGTATAGGACCAATAAACTAAGAGATGCTATAAATATAGAGACAGTATCATGCTGTGTTAATTTTCTGCACACATTTGAGATCAGATCATATATAACTCAGAAGGATTCATGATTACTTACTGAGAATCATGCTTCATACTATTTTCTTCATTGGTTTTTATGTTTCAGACAATACCACAATCAGAGTTTAACATCAGAGTTTAACATCAGAGTTTACCCAACAGAGTATGCTTCCAGAGTTTAACAAGATGATTTGCATGACAGTTAACATATGCATTGAAACATGAGCAACATATCACAGAAGAGTAAATTTTGAGTCTAACCAGTATCTCTAGTCGAAACCAGAGATCATTCCTAGTTCATTTACCAGTCTTGTAAATGTAGCTTCACTCAAGGGCTTAGTGAAGATATCTGCAAGCTGTTGTTTTGTAGACATAAAATGAAGCTCAATATCTCCTTCCTCCACATGTTCCCTGATAAAGTGATAACTTATGATGATGTGCTTGGTCATGGAATGCTGTACTGGATTACCTGTCATAGCAATAGCACTTTGATTATCACAGAAAATAGGTATTTTAGAGTACCTTAACCCATAATCCAGCAATTGATTCTTCATCCATAGAATCTGTGCACAACAGCTACCAGCAGCAATATACTCTGCTTCTGCTGTGGATGTCGAAATTGATTTCTGTTTCTTGCTGTACCAAGAAACTAGTCTGTCACCTAGAAATTGACAGCTTCCACTAGTGCTCTTTCTGTCAATCTTACAGCCTGCAAAATATGCATCAGAGTAACCAATTAACTTAAACTCTGATTCTCTAGGATACCACAAACCCAAGGTTATGGTTCCTTTGAGATATTTGAAAATCCTCTTCACAGCTGTTAGATGAGGCTCTCTGGGATCTGTTTGAAATCTTGCACAAAGACAGGTTGCATACATAATGTCTGGTCTACTTGCAGTCAGATAAAGAAGAGACCCTATCATGCCTCTGTAGTTTGTCATATCTACTGAAGCTCCTGTATCTTTATCTAGCTTTGTTGCAGTTGCCATAGGAGTTGTTGCAGATGAACTATCAAGCATACCAAATTTCTTGAGAAGATTTCTGGTATATTTTGCTTGATTGATAAAAATCCCATCATCTGTTTGCTTTACCTGCAAGCCTAGAAAATAACTAAGCTCTCCCATCATGCTCATTTGGTACCTGGACTGCATAAGCTTGACAAATTTCTTACAGAGTTTATCATTAGTAGACCCAAAAATTATGTCATCCACATAGATTTGAACTAAAAGCAAATCATTACCAGAATTGAAATAGAACAAGGTTTTATCAATTGTGTTGGGTTTTATACTAAACTATTCATTTGTAGTATATAAATATTGTCCATTTTATTGAGAGTCTTGATTGCATATTTTTACATTGTCTGTTTATTATATATTGTGGATAATTTAGTATCAAATGGGATAACAGAAGATTAAATTATCAGTGTCTATATATAATATAAAAGGGTTCACAGTTTAAGTGGAATTAGACAAACCACTGGAATAACTGAAGTATTATTTGGGAATAGTTTATCTTGACTATTAAATAATACTTGTATACTTTGTGTATATTGAACAGGATCGAAATATTAGAATTGTTCTTCTATTCTGACAATAAAGAAGAACTAAGATTCTATGATATTATTAATGCTTAGGTTCTCAATCCAAGTGTAGTGATTGACACTTGTATGCAATGCACATGCTTTGATTCATATGTGATTTAATTAATTGTTAATTATAATATTATGTATTGAGCAATGACATTGCATGCAGAGTGGGATATTAATTACATAAGGAAACCATGTCCTGATAATATTTGGGTTGATGATGTCCTCTTGAAAGCTCATAAAGATAATTTTGCTTTAGTCCTGCAAGCAGATTTGTTCTTGCATAATTATAAGGTTGAGTGGATGATCAAGGATAAAAAGATATTAATTAAATTAATTATCAGAAATTAATTTAATTAATGGACATACGATATCTTAAACATGGGGAATTTAATAAGCAAATAATATAGGAGCCGAATTTAATAATTACGGTATTAGGAAAGGTAGTGCAAATATTAATTCGTTAGTGGATAGAATTAATATTTAATGACATTGGGCTTGACCCAGAATGTCATTGGGAGGCCCGACCTAATTGTCCATGATCCCTACTGGAGCCTATATATATTCTTGTTCTCCTAAAGCTGCAAAGAGAAGAATTCGAGATTAAAAACCTAACCTAGGGCAGCCGCAATGAGCTAGGGTTTTGGGATTTTGAGGCTTTAAGGAGAGGAAACTTTGGGAGATCGAAGGCCACACTTCGCTCGAAGGGAATCAAGGAATTCAGTAGAAGACGTGGATCTGAATCGTAGCGATTAAGGTAAAGTTTTCTTTTCGAACTCATAATCAATCATATAGTAAAACGCAGAACAGTAATCATACGTCCCAACAATTGGTATCAGAGCCTGGTTATGCAGTTCTGCGTTTTATGATATGATGTCCATGTCGTAATTATATATGCATGTATATGGTGGTTGCTTGTATTGATTCTGTGATGCAGGTTGTAATCCACTATTATGGTCATGTTTTATTTGATTATGTGATTGGATCCCACGTGGTTTATCGTGGATGTTTGATTGTTGTAAATCACGAGGGTTTATCGTGATAGTTAAGATTATGATCAGATGTATGTAATAGAATAGGTTTGTTTTGCTGTATTATGTTGTATGTAATCGTTTAAACATCGGAGATACGAGAAACATGGTTCTTCCGCTGCGTCATACTGTTTTCGTGGGAGCTTCGCTGTTTTGGCTGCAGATTTTGCATAAGATGTCCGATTTGGGCGAATAAGCACTTTTCGGAAACGGCAGAACGAGACGAACAGGCTTAAATGCACCTGAAGAACCATTCCCCGATTTTTCGACCCATTCTGACGCTGTTTAGGCCTCCAAACGGGCTCCTGAAGATTTCGGGAAATTTTCAACGAAAGAATTCGAAGCTAATTTTCTGGGGCCATAATAGTGGATGTGTTTTATTATGTTTTACATAATTTCTGCTATTTATTTTAATTATTGCAATTTTATATGCCTTACGTGATTATCATGCCATGCAATACTAACCTTAGTATGCTAGAACGACATGGACATAGGGTTATATGCTATGCTTTAATTATGTTGATCGTCATGCCATGTTCTTCTATGTTATGTGTTCTTTGTCTTGTTATTATGATAACATGTGGACCTCGAAGAATTAACATAGGACGATGCATGTAGATATAAAAAAAATCCTCAAAGTAAAATACTAAGTGGGAGAGGGAATTAATTTGAAATTAGATCCCATGGTCATCCATTATTGGTTGTATGTAATTTAACACTAGGACGATTATGAATTGGATATATGTCACCCATCGTGGCGTATGATTTATGACGTCTGAGTAGTGTTAAGGATATTACTAGGATAATCTTCTTAAGTTAATCATGAATATTGAAAGGTAAGCTCACCCCATCGTGACATACCAAGTTTCATAGAATTCGAGAAAAAAAGTTGGACATTCCTTGATTGATGTTGATAATGGATATTTCTGTCTTAGGGGTTGTGTTCTTAAGCGAGTCTGTCTGTGACTTCACCGAAAACACCTGGGATTTATCCATTGATACATCGAACGGATGGGTCTGACTAAAGGCAACTTAAGATCTAAATAATGGTATACACTTAGCTATGAAAGATAATATATAGTCCACCCTAACGTGGCGTATTATTTAGTAGTAGGACCGAAGTAATATTTAAATTTAAATGATATATATGTCACCCATCATGGCGTACCAGATATTTATGGAATTTAAATATTAGTGCATTAATTTTAATTAATTGTTAGAGGAAAACAAATAGGTTTTAAGATATATGCAATTTTCTGATTAAGTGTTATATGCATGATTCTCAGGATAGAATGGGCTTTAATCCACTTTTCACCATACTTAAGGATAACAAACTTACCGGACCTAACTATATTGAATGGAAACGCAATTTGGACATAATGTTGACTGCTGAAGAGTTCAAATTTTGTACTGTTGAACCCAAACCGGAACAGCCTGCTGCCGATGCTCCGGATGAGGAAAAAGAGTATTTTAAGAAGTGGACTAAGGCAGATGAGATGTCGCGATGTTACATTCTGGCAGCAACGTCGGGTGTTTTGCAACATCAGCATCAGGCCATGACCACTGCTGCAGATATGCTCTATAATCTCAAGGAGCTTTTCGGAGATCAGAATAGGGCTGCTAGGCAAGTAGCAATGAAGTCTCTAATGAACACTCAGATGGCTGAAAAAACACCTGTAAGGGACCATGTTCTTCTGATGATGTCTCATATAAATGAACTAGAGGTCCTTGGTGCTGATATTGATGCGGAAACGCAGATCGATATCATACTTATGAGTTTGCCCAAAAGCTTTGAGCCGTTTCGCTTGAATTACAACATGAACAAGAAGTTGTATAGTCTTGCAGAACTTCTGACAGAGCTTCAGGCAGCGGAATCATTATTTCAGCAGCATGTTCAGGTAAATGTGACTGAGAAAGTTTCTTCTTCAAAGCCGAAAGGGAAGAAGAAGAAGGTTCAGACACAGAAAGTTGTGAAACCATTGGGAGTTCAGAATTCAGTGAAGAAGCCTAAGGGCAAGTGCTTCAAGTGCAAGCAGTCAGGTCACTGGAAAAAGGATTGTCCTCTTTCTAAGAAGAACAATGCTAGTATGTCTCTTTCTCTTGTTACGAAAACATATATAGCGGCTATGTCTACGAGCACTTGGTGTGTAGACACAGGAGCCACTGATCATGTTTGTAATTCCATGCAGGGGTTCCAGAAAACCAGGCTGCTTAGAGATGGCGAGATATATGTGTTTATGGGAGATGCTACGAAAGTAGCAGTGGTTACAGTTGGAGTTATTTCTTTATCTTTTGGTTATGATAGGATTTTGGTTTTGAATAATTGTCTTTATGTACCTTCATTTAGAAGGAATTTAATTTCGGTTTCTAAACTTGCTATGGATGGTTATAATGTTTGTTTGGATCGTAATGTTTCCATTATGATGAATAAACGAGTTATATGTTCTGGTACATTGCAAGACAATTTATATATTATTGATCGTATAGAACCAATGCTGCAACCAAGTGAAATTAATAATACATTTTCTACCTCTAGTAAAAGAAAGGAACCTTCTGGATTGAACTAAACATATCTTTGGCACTTGAGATTAGGTCACATTAACTTGAGGAGGATTCAAAGATTGGTAGTAGATGGGCCTTTAGGCTCGTTGGCAGTGGAGCCATTTCCAGTTTGTGAATCTTGCTTGGAAGGGAAAATGACCAGTAGACCTTTTAAGGCAAAAGGAAATAGAGCCAAAGATGTGTTAGAATTGGTTCATACTGATTTATGTGGACCTATGAATATCCAAGCGAGAGGTGGGTATGAATATTTTGTCACTTTCATTGATGATTATTCGAGAATGGATACATTTATCTGTTGCACCGTAAGTCTGAGTGCTTTGAAAAATTCAAAGAGTACAAAGCAAGTGCGGAGAAGCGACATTCAGGAAAATGTATCAAGTCACTACGATCAGATCTTGGGGGCGAATACCTGCTTGGAGAATTTAGAGAATATTTATCAGAACATGGGATTTCATCCCAGTTGTCTGCACCTGGCACACCTCAGCAGAATGGTGTAGCAGAAAGAAGGAACCTGACTCTTTTAGAGAGTGTTAGATCGATGATGAGTTATTCGAATTTACCCAAGTCGTTTTGGGGGCATGCTCTAGAAACAGCGGCTTATCTTCTAAACTTGGTACCTTCTAAGTCAGTTCCAAAAACTCCAAAAGAATTGTGGACTAGTACCAAACCTAGTTTGAAACACATTCGGATTTGGGGTTGTCCAGCACATGTGCTGAACAAGAACGTGACTAAGTTAGATTCTCGTACAGAAGTGAGGCTGTTTGTGGGTTATCCCAAGGGAACAAAAGGGTATTTGTTTTATAGTCCTAAGGATCGGGATATCATTGTAAGCACCAATGCTAGATTCTTAGAGGAAGACTATATAATGAATCACAAACCCATGAGTACTGTTGTTTTAGAGGAAATAGTGGGAGGACAAGATAATTCTAATATGCCACCGGTACAAGTAGAACAACCACAAGTAAATGAACAACCTATCACTAATACCACACCAATGCTTCGTCGTAGTGGGAGGGTTGTTAAACAACCTGAGAGGTTCATGTTTTTGGGAGAGTCTTCGGACTTAGTCTCTGGTGAACATGATGAGGATCCCAGGACATACGAAGAAGCAATGCAAGATAAGGATGCAGATCTTTGGCAACAGGCTATGCAATCTGAGATGGAATCTATGTATTCCAATGAAGTCTGGGATCTCGTGGAACCACCCAATGGTGTAAAACCCATTGGATGCAAGTGGATCTACAAAAGAAAAAGAGGATCTGACAAAAAGGTGAAAGCCTGGAAAGCAAGACTTGTTGCGAAAGGGTATACTCAGAAACAAGGAATTGATTATGAGGAAACCTTTTCTCCGGTAGTCATGCTTAAGTCAATCCGGATTCTTTTATCTATAGTAGCTCATCTCGATTATGAGATTTGGCAAATGGATGTCAAGACAGCTTTCCTAAATGGAAGTCTTGATGAAAACATCCATATGCAGCAACCAGAGGGATTCATCAAAGAGGGCCAAGAGCATCTAGTGTGTAAGCTTAAGAAGTCCATTTATGGACTGAAACAAGCTTCCAGGGAGTGGAACATTCGTTTTGATCAGGCCGTCCAGTCAAATGGTTATGATCAGAGTCCAAGCGAAGCATGTGTGTATAGGAAAAGTGAAGGAAATGCAGTGGTTTTTCTAGTACTATATGTAGATGACATTTTGCTCATTGGAAACAATGTAGAGATGTTGTCATCTATTAAGGCATGGTTGTTCAAACAATTTGAAATGAAAGACTTAGGTGAAGCCGCATACATTCTTGGGATCAAAGTTATAAGAGATCGCAAGAAAAGAACGTTGGCTTTATCTCATGAACCGTACATTGATGAGGTATTGGCTCGTTTTAACATGAAGGACTCTAAGAAGGGTAATTTACCTTTTAGACATAGAGTCTCTCTATCAAAGGAGCAGTGTCCTAAGACACCTAAGGAGATAGAGAACATGAAAGCAGTTCCTTATGCTTCAGCATGTGGAAGCTTAATGTATGTTATGTTATGCACGAGACCTGATATTTGTTTTGCCGTAGGCATGGTCAGTAGATATCAGTCCAATCCAGGTCAGGAACATTGGAGTGCAGTAAAAACGATACTTAAGTACCTGCGAAGGACTAAGAAGTATATGTTAATTTACAAGGCTTCAGACTTGTTTCCTATGGGATAAGAGGAAGTCAACCTCGGGGTGTGTTTTTACTTTAGGAGGTGGAGATGTAATATGGAGGAGTGTGAAGCAGAAATGCATCGCAGACTCAACCATGGAAGCTGAATATGTGGCAGCCTCTGAGGCAGCCAAGGAGGCTATATGGTTCCGGAATTTCCTGCTGGATTTGAATGTAGTTCCTAATTTGCCACGGCAAATCACAATTTATTGTGATAATACTGGTGCTGTTGCAAATACAAAGGAACCACGAGAACATAAGGCAGCAAAACACATTGAGCGTAAGTATCACCTCATACGACAGTTCGTTAAGCGAGGAGATATTATTGTGACTGATATAGCATCAAAGGACAACCGAGCTGATCCTTTCACGAAGAGTTTACCAGCTAAGGTTTTTGAAGAACACGTGGAGGCGATAGGAGTCAGATGTCTGGTCACGGAATAGTTATTTAAACTAGTAGCAGATTATATTAATAAACACTGATATACTCAAAGAATAGCTTGAGTATAAGTGGGAGATTGTTGGGTTTTATACTAAACTATTCATTTGTAGTATATAAACATTGTCCATTTTATTGAGAATCTTGATTGCATATTTTTACATTGTCTGTTTATTATATATTGTGGATAATTTAGTATCAAATGGGATAACAGAAGATTAAATTATCAGTGTCTATATATAATATAAAAGGGTTCACAGTTTAAGTGGAATTAGACAAACCACTGGAATAACTGAATTATTATTTGGGAATAGTTTATCTTGACTATTAAATAATAATTGTATACTTTGTGTATATTGAACAGGATCGAAATATTAGAATTGTTCTTCTATTCTGACAATAAAGAAGAACTAAGATTCTATGATATTATTAATGCTTAGGTTCTCAATCCAAGTGTAGTGATTGACACTTGTATGCAATGCACATGCTTTGATTCATATGTGATGTAATTAATTGTTAATTATAATATTATGTATTGAGCAATGACATTGCATGCAGAGTGGGATATTAATTACATAAGGAAACCATGTCCTGATAATATTTGGGTTGATGATGTCCTCTTGAAAGCTCATAAAGATAATTTTGCTTTAGTCCTGCAGGCAGATTTGTTCTTGCATAATTATAAGGTTAAGTGGATGATCAAGGATAAAAAGATATTAATTAAATTAATTATCAGAAATTAATTTAATTAATGGACATACGATATCTTAAACATGGGGAATTTAATAAGCAAATAATATAGGAGCCGAATTTAATAATTACGGTATTAGGAAAGGTAGTGCAAATATTAATTCGTTAGTGGATAGAATTAATATTTAATGACATTGGGCTTGACCCAGAATGTCATTGGGAGGCCCGACCTAATTGTCCATGATCCCTACTGGAGCCTATATATATTCTTGTTCTCCTAAAGCTGCAAAGAGAAGAATTCGAAATTAAAAACCTAGGGCAGCCGCAAGGAGCTAGGGTTTTGGGATTTCGAGGCTTTAAGGAGAGGAAACTTTGGGAGATCGAAGGCCACACTTCGCTCGAAGGGAATCAAGGAATTCAGTAGAAGACGTGGATCTGAATCGTAGCGATTAAGGTAAAGTTTTCTTTTCGAACTCATAATCAATCATATAGTAAAACGCAGAACAGTAATCATACGTCCCAACAAATTGTACCTCTAGTGAACCCACTTTCTAAAAGAAATTGAGCCAGAGTTTCATACCATGCTCTAGGTGCCTGCTTTAGTCCATAAAGTGCTTTGTCAAGCCTGTAGACATAATCTGGATACTTGGGGTCCACAAACCCTGGTGGTTGTTCAAGAAACACTTCTTCTTCAAGTTTCCCATTGAGAAAAGCACTCTTCACATCCATCTGAAAGACTTTAAACTTCTTGTGAGCAGCATATGCTAGAAAAATTCTTATGGCTTCCAACCTTGCAACTGGAGCAAAGGTTTCATCATAGTCAATTCCTTCCTGCTGTGAATATCCTTTTGCCACAAGTCTAGCTTT
Organism: Heracleum sosnowskyi; assembly: GCA_030848705.1. Taxonomy (NCBI): domain Eukaryota; kingdom Viridiplantae; phylum Streptophyta; class Magnoliopsida; order Apiales; family Apiaceae; genus Heracleum; species Heracleum sosnowskyi. The sequence goes on from CM061243.1 coordinate 89,695,039, forward strand.
GTTCCTTGTAATTACTCCCTCACTGTCAGTCTTGTTTCTGAAAACCCACTTTGTACCAACAACATACCTGTTCTTTGGTCTTGGTACAAGTGTCCATACATCATTTCTTTCAAACTCATTCAATTCCTCCTGCATTGTTGTTATCCAGTTAGCATCTTGAAGAGCTTCATCCACTTTCTTAGGCTCTGTTTGAGATATGAATGCATGAAACAGACATTCATTTGCTGTGGCACTTCTTGTTTTCACACTTGCATCTGGATTTCCAATTATCAGATCAGGTGTATGAGCCTGAGTCCACTTTCTTGTTGTAGGTAAGTGGCTTCTTTCACCATTATTGGATTCTCCCCCTTGATCCATGCTTTCCTGATTTTCTTGTTGACCATCTGCATTCTCTGAGGCTCCCCCTGAATTGGACTGCTCTGTGTTTGAACTTTCAGAGTTTGTGTTAGATTCTTCATCTGACTCACTTTCAGAATGTGAGTCATCATTTTGAGATGTTGATGAAGTATCTTCATGCTCCCCCTCAACTGGTTCTCTATTTTGTTCTGTCAGAGAAACTTCCTCAGTATTTACCAGTAGAGGTTCAGAGTATGCTTCAACAGAGTTTGTTGGATTTGCTTCGTCAGAGTTTACATCATCAGAGTTTAGATCTTCATTTTCAAAGCGTAGTTGATCATGATTATCCTCATCTTCAATTCCAGTTATTTTCTTGTCATCAAATGACACATGTATAGATTCCATGATCACTTTAGTTCTCAGATTATAAACTCTGAATGCTTTAGTTGACAGTGGATATCCAACAAAAATTCCTTCATCAGCTTTTAAATCAAACTTGGTCAACTGTTCAGGATGAGTTTTCAACACAAAGCATTTGCACCCAAAAATATGAAAATATTTCAGGTTTGGTTTCATGTTCTTCACCATTTCATATGGTGTTTTCCCATGCCTGTTGATCAGTGTAGCATTTTGAGTAAAACAAGCAGTTTGAACAGCTTCTGCCTAGAAATAAGTTGGCAATTTGGCTTCATCAAGCATTGTTCTGGTAGCTTCAATTAAAGTTCTGTTCTTTCTTTCAACTACACCATTCTGCTGTGGAGTCCCTAGTGCAGAAAATTCTTGTTTCACTCCTCTTTCCTTGCAAAATTCTTCCATTTTTGTATTTCTAAATTCAGTACCATTATCACTCCTGATAATTTTCACTTTATACTGTGATCCTTTGTCCAGTAGCTTTACATGTTCCATCAGAGTTAAGGCAGTTTCATCCTTCTTTGCTAGAAAGTACACCCATGTGTATCTAGTGTACTCATCAACAATGACTAAAGCATATTTCTTTCTGCCAAGAGACATTACATTCACTGGACCAAATAGATCAACATGAAGAAGATGATAAGGATCCACAACTGAAGATTCAGACTTACTTTTGAAAGATGACTTCCTTTGCTTGACCTTTTGACAAGAATCACACAGACCATCTAAGCTGAGTATTGACTTTGGAAGTCCCCTTACAAGATCTTTTCGAATTAGCTCATTGATGTTGTTCAGATTTAAATGAGAGAGCTTCTTATGCCATTTCCAGCTCTCTTCATTAGACATTTTTGCAGACAGACACACAGCTTTTCCTTCAGAGTTTGTTACCAAACTTGCTTCATAGATATTATTCCGTCTGTGTCCAACTAGAACAACTTTCCCTGTAGATTTGCTAACAACCTCACAGTATTCAGGTTGAAAATCTACATGATAACCTCTGTCACAGATTTGACTCACAGATAGCAAGTCATGCTTGAGTCCTGGAACTAGAGCTACATTTGTGATGATGACACTTCCAAGATTGATATTGCCATATCCCATAGTACGTCCTATGTTGCCATCTCCATGGGAAACTTTTGGGCCAGTTTTCTCCTCATAATCTGATAGCAGGGCTTTATTTCCAGTCATGTGCCCTGAACATCCACTGTCCAAGACTAGGGTGCTTTCCTTTATGCCCTGCAATCACAAACAATTACAGAGAGTTAGATTTAAGGATCCAGACTTGCTTGGATCCTTTGGCTTTATTAACATTGTTAGCTTTTGTAGCGGAATTCTTATCAACAGAGTTTAAGCTAACAGTTTCAGAGTTTACACTTGCAGAATCAACTTTAACCCATTTCAAATTGGGCTTCAACTCATAATAGTTATGATAAATAGCATGATAATTCTTGCAAGTATAAATAGAATGCCAAGTACTCCCACAGTGAGTGCATAAAGTCTGTGGTATAACCCTAACATAATCATTCTTTACTCCAGATTTGGAGGGTAAAGAATTATTGTCTTTGTTCTTCCTGCAGAAGCTTGCAAGATGGTTAGTACTACCACAATTATGACATGTTTTTCTAGGAGCATCAGTGATAGGCAAATGATTATTGCTTTTATTAATGCCTACTTTTCCATTTCTATTCTTCCTGGACACTTTCTGTTTTTCAACAGACTTTACCTTTTTGAGTTTAAACTTGAATTGTTTCTCTGTCATTAAACCAACATTAACCTGTTTAACACAAGTTTTTACTGGTTCTTCCTTAACATTTTCTTTTTCAAGTACAGAGTTTAGCTTACTGGATTCAGGAACAAATTTCATAGGTGGAAGATGTGTTCTAACTTTAACTTTATCTTTAAACCTAAGTTCATCTTTCTCACAGTAACCTAACCCTACTGTATCTGTTTGAAATACCTGATGTGTGTCCTTTCCAGAGTTTGTCCAGGTTTTAATTACCTTCCTCTCTTTTTCCAAATCAGATTCTAGTTGCCTAAATTTCTTAAGCAACTCCTGTTCAACATAAACAACATCATCTCTTTCCTTTTGAACTTGTTGCATGTTAACAAGTTCTTCTTCAAGAAATTTATTTCTCTCTTTAAGCTTTAGATTCTCAGATTTAATTCTCTCATTTTCTAAAGTCTGATCTCTATAACTAACATGTATGCTTTTAAGATAAATTCTCAATTTAGATATACTATCAGTATCATAAGCATAAGTTGTTAGGGGTACCTTATTTTCAGATGAATCAGCTTCATCTTTGATAGTTGCCATGAGAGCATAGTTGACATCCTCATCTGAATCTGAAGTGTCTGCCCAGTCTCTTCCTTTAGTGATGAGTGCTTTTTTCAGATTTTCCTTTCTTGCACTCTGGAGCATAGTGACCCATCTCTTTACACTTGTAGCACTGGATCTCAGACTTGTCTTTCTTCCTAGATTTGATATCCCTTCCTTCAGACTTTCTGAAATTCTTCCTTTCAGAGTTTGAATCTCTCCTAGAGAATCTCTTTCCTTTCTTGAAGTTCTTGAAACCCATCTTCTTAAAAGTCTTCACCATCAAAGCAGCCATTTGCATTATCTATTCTTCATCATCCTCGGTTTCAGATGATTCAACAGTGTTTGAGTCATCATCAGAGTTTGATGACTCACTTTCAGAGTTTATGACCAAAGCCTTTCCCTTAGCTTTCTTCTTTGATGTCTCTTTCTTAAGAAGTTTTTCTTCAACTTTGAGAGCAACAGATTTTGTCTTCTTTCCAGATCTTTTGTTTCTTTGTTCTATCTCAAGTTCATGAGTTTTAAGCAACCCATAAATTTCATCAAGATCTGTTTCTGCAAGATCATAATTATCTCTTTTTGTTGTCGCCTTTAAGTCCCATCTTTCAGGTACAGATAGAAGACACTTGAGATTTGACTCTTCAAGATCATATTCTTTATCAACAAGAGATAAATCATTCAACAGTTTACAGAATCTGGCATATGTCTCAGTCAAAGTTTCATCAGGTCTACAGTCAAAGTGTTCATACTCCTGTGTAAGAATAGTCTTCATGTTCTTCTTTATAGCACTTGTTCCTTGACATCTGACTTCTAAAGCATCCCAAATTTCTTTGGCAGTTTTGCAGCCAATAACTCTGTTAGACATGACATTATGTAAAGCACTATGGAGAAGATGTCTAACTTTTGCATCCTTAGCAATTGATGAGATGTCTTCAGGAGTCAAATCTTTCTTTTCTTTTGGAACGCTCTTTTGTTCTTGACCAGCAACTACTGGAGACAGTTTTGTTGGCATATGAGGACCATCATTGATTCTATCAAGGTATTCTGGATCTGTGGCTTCCAGAAACATGGTCATCTTTACCTTCCATATTGGATATTCCACTGGTCTGAGAATTGGAACCCTAATCGTCTCATATCGTCTCATCATCATCATTATAACTATCAGCATCAGAATCATCAGCATTATCAGGATCAGGAACAATAATACCTTTAAGTTTATCCTGTGACTCTGAGATAGGAGCTGTCATTGGCCGTGAGCTAAGTGGTTGTATCAGTATAGGCTCAGCATCAGGAGCACCACTAGCATCAGGAGCAACACTGTCAGGATTTGACTTGCTTGCATTAGTATTTTCTACCAATGGTTCTTGTGTAGCTTGAGGTTCAGAAGATGCTTCAACACTTTGAGTCAAAGGTTCTTGTTTGTTTCCCTCAGTGACAGTGTCCTCGACCAAAACTTGCATTTCAGGAATATCAGAAGCCCCTTGAGCATTGTCAGGAAGCTCCCCAGAAACTGTAGCTGTCTTTCCTGCATCTTCACATTGAGAAGATGGTTCTTGTGTGGCAGGATCTTCAGTAGCTGCTGAACCACTTTAAGGTTCAGGTTCTTGTGGGCTAGATCCTTTCAGTTTCTTCTGTCTCTGAAAAACTATATCTTCTGTCTTCCTCTTTTTCTGCAATGGATGTGTAAACCCAAGCTTGGAAGCAGTCTCAGCAACCTTCTCCCATGAAATTTCTACAATTCTTTTAGCTGGAGAGGCTGGAGAATCAGAGATGGAGACAATCTTGTTTTGTGATGCATCAGGAATACCAACGTCAGGAGTAGCTTGAGCATCAGGATTTGATGACTCATCAGGATTTGAAATGTCTTGAACATCAGTATCCTGCTTTTTCAAAGGAATATGATATCTGCTCTTTATTAATTTCCTTTTCTTCTGTGGCTTTGCAGATGGTGCCACAGCTTCACTAGCAGTATCAACTACTTCTTCTGAATCTTAAACTTAGAGGAAAGTACCATATCGTCCTCAGATGCAGAATCACCACCCAGAATCAATTTTCTCTTCACATCAACCTCCTCAACCTTATCAGCTTTCTTTACCAGGACCCCTTGTACACCCCCTTGTTTCTTCTGTTTAGTAAGTGGTGTAGAGGAAAAATCCTTTGATCCTAATTGTCTTCCAGACACATCAGATCTAGCTGATTTCTTAGATTTTACAACTAAAGTCTTTTGAGAGACATTAGAGGTGACTGTAGAATGTTTAGAGTGTTTAGGTTGGATGCTTGGGTCAGGAACAAGGTGTGATTGGCCTTGCGCCATAGCATCAGAAACTGATCCATATAGAGTAGACATTTTCTCTTGCAAGAAAAGCCTGACCTCATCAAGAATGAAGGCAGTGCCTTGAAAACCATTTGCCTTTTCACTGTTGACTAAGGACTTCACATTGTTCTCAGTAATTCTACAGATGGGTAGAATTACATCATCTTCAAATACAGCATTAGGACATAAGTGATTCAAAATCAATTGGAAAAATCTAACAAAACAGACATAACCTAATTTATCTGCTTTTCTATCACTCAAAGCTTTTAACACAAAAGAACCATAATAAAAGACTTTAGAGTAGAGAAGAGAATACCCAATCTTTAATGATCCTGATGGTAGAGCATCAAAATTAGATGTCTTTTTCAGGAAACATCTGCTAATTGTGTCAAAGAAGAAATTTCACTCCTTCTTAAGCTTTGTCCTGAATAAGCTGCCATACCTCTTAACTTCGCCATTGTATCCAAGCTTAGCAACAAACTCAAAGAGAGTTGAGTCTGTAATTGTGTCAGGAACATTGTCACCCAGAATTGGCAAATGAAGTGCCTCTTCTATAACAGCAGGAGTGATATGATGAGTAACACCATTAAATACAAACCACATCAAAACAGTTCCTGACGGGCCTTTACCAAAAAACAACCGTGTTCCGTACCTGCATCACTGACTTAAACGAAACACTTGCAGGTTCTGTTAGAGCATACATCAAAGAACTTGAAGCAAGAAAATCTTGAAGAATATGGAACTCATTTGGTAATTCCTGATGGTCTAAAACCGCCACAAAATTATTAGTGGCAAAAGTAACACCACTAATTACTGTTTGTTTGTTCATGAATGATGAAGACGCCATTGACACAGTATACTTGAGATTTGAGATTTTAAAAATTAGGGTTCTTGAGCACAGAGAGAGAGAGTAAGAAGATAAAAAACTAACGATGAGAGAGTAATCAACAATTTTAGAAAAACAAAATGTATTTTGTTAAAACAAAATTTACTCTCAGTGACAGGTGACAAAATGTGATTCGTGCAAAAATAATTAGTGGACCAAATTACTTGTGTAATTAAAGATAACTTCACCGTTTTTTATGTGTATCTATGTGTGTATATATATATATATATCAGTGTGACACACGCGCGCATACAGTTGTCCAACTAAAACTCAAACGTTTCTCATCAGATACTGACAAAAAAATAAGGCACAAATTAAGCAAATTAGAAATGCTAACCTGTCCATCAGGATTGACCAAGAGACTTCCTGTCAGGATTGAGTCCTATCAGGATTCGATCAAAATTACATACCTTACTGAATGACCATCAGGATTTGATAGTCATCAAGATTTACTCTCTGTAGCTTTTCTCAGAAATTCTCAAAGTTCATCATTCCAAGTTCATTCACCAACTTTTTGAAAGTAGCTTCAGGTAGTGGCTTGGTGAATATATCAGTTAGTTGTTGATCAGTAGGAACAAAATGAAGTTCAATTGTTCCTTCCAGAACCTGTTATCTTATAAAATGGTACCTGATACTTATGTGCTTAGTAAGAGAATGCTGAACTGGATTTCCTGTCATTGCAATAAAACTTTGGTTATCACAATAAATAGGGATTTTGGAGTATGACATGCCATAATCTAACAACTGATTTCTCATCTACATTATCTGAGCACAACAACTTCCTGCAGCAATGTACTCAGCTTCTGCTATTGATGTAGAGATAGACTTTTGCTTTTTACTGAACCAAGAAACTAGTCTACCACCCAAAAACTGACAACTTCCTGAAGTACTTTTCCTGTCTATCTTGCACCCTACAAAATCAGCATCTGAATAACCACAGAAACCAAAATCTGATTCTCTTGCATACCAAAGGTCAAGTGAAGGAGTGCCTTTGAGATATATGAAAATTCTTTTTACTGCAATCAGATGAGGTTCCTTGGGATTTGCTTGAAATCTTGCACAAAGACAGGTTGCAAACATGATATCTGGTCTACTTGCAATAAGATACAACAGTGAGCCAATCATTCCCCTGTAGTGAGTTACATCTACCTCAGCACCTTGATCAGGATCAAGTTTGGTAGCTGTAGCTACGGGAGTACTTGCAGAAGCACTATCTTGCATGTTAAACCTTTTCAATAAATTCCTTGTGTACTTTGACTGATTGATAAAAATGCCATCATCAGTCTTTTTAACTTGAAGACCAAGAAAGTAACTCATTTCTCCCATCATGCTCATTTGATATCTTGACTGCATAAGCTTAGAAAACTTCTCACATAGCTTATTGTTTGTTGACCCAAAAATGATATCATCAAACATAAATCTGAACTAAAAGCAAATCCTTACCATGATTCAAATAAAATAGAGTTTTATCAATAGTACCTCTTTTGAATCCACTTTCCAGTAAGAATTGAGCTAGGGTTTCATACCATGCTCTTGGAGCTTGATTTAGTCCATAAAGTGCTTTATCCAATCTGTAGACATGATTTGGATATTTTGGATCAATGAAACCAGGAGGTTGTTCAACATAGACTTCCTCCAGTTCTCCATTTAAGAAAGCACTTTTCACATCCATCTGGAAAACCTTGAATTTCTTGTGGGCTGCATAAGCCAGAAAGATCCTGATGGCTTCTAGCCTTGCAACAGGAGCAAAAGTTTCATCATAGTCAATTCCTTCTTATTGAGAATACCCCTTTGCAACTAGCCTTGCTTTAATCCTGATAATCACTCCATCTGAATCTGTCTTGTTTTTGAACACCCACTTTGTACCAACAATTGACCTATTCTTTGGTCTTGGCACTAGTTTCCAGACTTCATTCCTTTCAAATTCATTCAACTCTTCTTGCATTGCAGTAACCCAATCAGCATCCTTAAGTGCATCCTCAAATTTCTTAGGTTCCTCCTTGGATAGAAAGGTATGATAGAGACATTCATTTTGAGTTGCACTTCTTGTCTTAACACCTGCATCAGGATCCCAAATTATCAAATCAGGAGTATGATTTCTTGTCCATTTCCTTGCTGGTGGTAAGTTATTTCTTGAAGTAGATGCTCCCCCTAGATTGGTGTTGTCTTGATTAGAAGAATTTGATTCATTAGAAGCTCCCCCTGAATTGTTGTTGTCACCTCCTGATGGATTATCAGGATTGTCACTTGAATCAATATCTAAAGAATTATGTCCCGATGATTGGGTAGACTCAGAATTAGTAGCAGTTTCATGTTGCTCCCTGTTAGGCCGAATACACAATATATAATCAAGTATATGTATGAGAATAACAATAAGAACACTGTTTATGAATAATAAACTGTATGGAATTAAAAACTCCTCTCTCAGTGATGTAAAATATCACAGAGAGCTGCTAGGTTACAAGAATGATAATTCACGTATTCACGTCTCGTTTAGGGTTAACCTATCTGTGTTTATATAGTACACAACTACATACAATCTTTAATTGATATTCCTATAAATCAGCTATACAATTAATATCAATTAAGAATTGCTTCTGTCTTCTGTTCCGTTTCCTTAGCCATCTCGATATCTCTTTGCTTCTTTCCATCTTCAAAGAATATCGCTTCTAGAATCTTCATTGAATGACACCGACTGCTAAGAAAACTCTGGCTGTCAAAGTTTAACAAACTCTGACCAGTCTTCCAGCTAAACTCTGATGGTATCCTGATACTTTAAACACTGATAAACAAACATCAGCAATTATATCTGACACTCCCCCTCAACATTTGCACTGCTAGTAGTGTCACCATCAGTATATGATGCATCACAAGGATTTGATGTGTCATCAGGATTTGGTGACCCATCAGTATCTGATAAAGTGTTAGTATCTGATTCTTGTTCTTCGGGTTCCTTGCTAGCTTCATTTGCAAAGATCAAATTATCATGTGAGTCTTCAGCAAAACCTGTTATCTTCTTATCATCAAAAGATACATGTATTGAATCCATGACAGTCCTTGTTCTCAAGTTAAAAACTCTGAAGGCTCTTGAGGCTGGATACCCTATAAAAATTCCCTCATCAGCCTTTGTTTCAAATTTTCCTAGCTGTTCAGGATGAGTTCTGAGAACAAAACATTTACAGCCAAACATATGCAGATGCTTCAAACTAGGTTTCTTCTCATTGAGCATTTGATAGGGAGTTACACCATATCTGTTTATCAGTGTGAGATTTTGAGTATAGCATGATGTATTGACTGCTTCTGCCCAGAAATATGTAGGTAATTTAGCTTCTTCCAACATAGTTCTGCCAGCTTCAATAAGAGTTCTATTCTTTCTTTCAACTACTCCATTTTGCTGGGGTGTGCCAGGAGCAGAAAATTGTTGTATTATTCCTTTGTATTTGCAGAACTCTTCCATCTTTGAATTTTTGAATTCAGTACCATTATCACTTCTCAGAATCTTGACTTTATACTTTGTTCCTGTCTCAATCATTCTCACATGGTCCAACAGTATTTCAGGAGTCTCATCTTTTCTCTGCAGAAAATACACCCAGGTGAATCTAGAGTATTCATCAACAATTACAAGAGTGTACCTTTTCTTACTGATGGACATTATGTTAACTGGTCCAAATAAATCAAGATGTAGCATGTGATATGGCTCTCCAATAGAAGATTCAGATTTACTCTTGAATGATGTCCTTCTCTGTTTAGCTTTTTGACATGCATCACAGAGTCCATCAGGAGTATACAAAGCTTTAGGTAATCCTCTAACGAAATCTTCCTTAACCAACTCATTGATGTTGCTGAACTTGAGATGAGAAAGTTTCTTGTGCCAATTCCAACTTTCATCTACTGATGCTTTACGGATGAGACAAGTAGAGGAGCCATCAGTATTTGATTGAATGTTGGCTTCATATATGTTACCATGCTTGTAGCCAGTGAGTGCAACCTTTCCTGATGCTTTGCTGACTACTTCACAATGTGTGGAATAAAAGTTGACATGATAACCTCTGTCTGTGATTTGACTAATACTCAAAAGGTTGTGTTTTAGTCCCTTCACAAGAGCTACTTTTTCAATGATGATACTGCCAATGATTATATTGTCATATCCCAATGTTTGTACAATGTTGCCATCTCCATAAGACACAGTTGGGCCAGCCTTTTCCTCAAATCCTGATAGCAGGGCTTTGTTTCCAGTCATGTGTACAGAACATCCACTATCCATGACTAACACATTTTTCTTTTTACCCTGCAATCAGACAAAAGTACACTAGTTAGTATTTTTAAGAACCCACAATTGTTGGGTTCTTTTACCATGCATTTTACTAAATTTAGCAGCAGAAGACTTTTTTGACTTTGGCAGTCTTGTCAGGATAAAATCCATCAGGATTTGCTTTGTCAGTATCAATATTGAAAGATGCATGTTTCACATTAACATTCTTAGATTTACCAGAATTTGCACTTTAATTAAACTTAGGTAAAGGATCATAAAAGTTATGGTACAAATTATGGTATTCTTCACAAGTATAAATAGAATGCCATTTACTGCCACAATAAAAACAAGACTTCTGTGGTTTATAAAGTACTAATCTATTCCTAACATCAGATCTAGGAATTTCAGTAACCTTCTTTTTACTCTTCCTACAATCAATAGCAAGATGATTAGAATTACCACAGGTAAAGCAGCATTTTCTTGGTGCATTTGGGATAAACTTATAATTATTCTCTTTATTAATCCCAACTTTTCGATTCCTGTTTCTTTTGACAGTAGGTGATCTTTGTTTCCCTGTTTCTTCACAAACTTTATCCTTACGTTGTTTCTGAGACAATAAACCTACATTTTTCTTTTCAGTTTTCTTGACAGGTTTAGACTTAGCATTTGAGACTGGTTGAGCAGAAGTAGACCCCTTTTCAAAAGTAGAATTGGGATCATTACCAAATACAAATTTAACAGGCTTAATCTTTGATTTGGTCGTGTCTATAACATGTCTATAGGTCATTGGGTTAACTGTCTCATCTATAACAACTTTCTTTTTCAATTTCTTATCTTCATCTAACTTGTATCCTAGACATTCTTTCCAATTCTTAGAAGTATTGATTTCATGAAATTTCCTTCCAGAATCTGTCCAGGTTCTGATTTTCTCATTAGCATACTCAAGTTCTTTTTCAAGAGCAGTACATTTAAATTGCATCTCTAGTTTCATGTGTTTAGCATTATCACACTCTTTTTGTACTTCTTGCATAAAAGAAAATTCAGCTTCTAGATGCTCATTCATTTTCCTAAGTTCAGACATCTCAGATAAGATCCTAGCATTTTCAACAGACTGACTTCTAGAGCTAATATGCAATGACTTTCGAAAACATCTTAACTCAGAGACATTATTTGTATCAAAATCAAAAACAGTACTTGATACCTTTTCATCAGGAACAGCAGTTTCATCAGTATTGGCCATTAGAGCATAGTTGACCACCTCAGTGTCAGAATCTGAGGAAGCGTCCATCCAATCCTTGCTTGAAGTGATGAGTGCTTTAGCCTTCTTGCACTCAGTTTCAAAGTGCCCCATTCCATTACACTTGTAGCATCTAACCTTTGTCTTGTCAAATTTGCCACTTTTGTTGTCCTTTTTGTTGTACTTGTCTTTGTCAGCATTGAAGGTCTTTTTCTGGAATTTGCCTTGTCTTCTAGCCTTCCTGAACTTCATCTTTTTAAAGCCCTTGACTTTCATAGCAACCATCTCCTGCATGTCAGAGTCAGTGGAGTCATCATCAGTATTGGCATCAGGATTGCCATAAGTATCTGATGATGAGTCATCAGTATCTGACTCCACCATTCTTGATTTTCCTCTTGAGACCTCCACAACTTTTCCTTTTGATTTTGCCTCAAAATTCAAGGCTACAGATTTTGCCTTGCTACTCTTTTTATTCTTTCTTTGTTGAACCTCAAGATCATAGGTTCTTAGGATCCCATAAACCTCATCAAGAGACACAGTGTTTAGATCATACTGATGCCTAATGATTAAAGTTTGAGTATCCCACTCTTCAGGTAAAGCTCTCAGAAACTTGGTGTTTGAATCTTCAGCAACATACTCTTTGCCAACTAAAGATAGATTGTTCAGTAGAGTCAGAAATCTATCATACATATCAATAAGGCTTTCATCAGATCTAGCATCAAATTGTTCATACTCTTGAATGAGCAAAGCCCTCCAGTTTTTCTTGATAGATGCAGATCCCTGGCATTGAGTTTCCAAAGTGTCCCAAATTTCCTTTATAGACTTGCATGCAATCACCCTGTTTGACATGACAACATCAAGACTATTATGCAAAATATTCTTTACCTTTGATTCCCTGAGAACGTGAGCCTTTTCTTCTGGTGTCCACTCACTTTTCACCTTGATCACATAGTGTTCAGGTACAGTGTCTGTTTGGCCAACAATTCTCTTAGGTACATATGGTCCATCATTGATCCTGTCTATACACTCAGGATCTGTTGCTTCCAGGTACATCAACATCTTCACTGTCCATATAGGATATTCTGATTTCTTTAGCATGGGAATTTTGATGTTTTCATATTTGAATGTCGACATCTTAGATCGTATCTGATTCAAATTAAATCAGGCTGCTCTGATACCAATTGTTGCCCAGTAATTAACAATTGTAGAAGGGGGGTTGAATACAATTGTATAAGATTCTCGACTATAAACACAAATATGAAAATAATAACAGCTTTATTAAATCTAATATAAAACTGTTACAAAACTCTCTCAAGAAATTCTTATGTTCTTGAAATCTGCTAGGTACAATAATACTTGTGTATGCGATTGATTACAAATCAAAACCTAAACTGTGTTTATATACTACACGCAGCTGCTCTATCGATTACAAGATAAGACCAAATCAATTAAAAACAATATTGATACATATCCTAATTGACAGTTGCTTTCCATAAACTAAGAAACCGACAAATCATCTTTCCTTATTTCTCTGAACTTGATAGTTATCTTGAAATAACAATCCTGATCAGCTTCCAGTCCTGATGATAAATCCTGATCTCAGTCCTGATAGCAATCCCGATACTGACGCTCATGCAATACTGATAACGTCAACAATCCTGATCAGTAGTTCAGATCCTGACGATCATTGAATCCTGATCTAATAGTTTATTTTGTTGTGCTTTATTTGTTTTATTTTTGTTGTCTTGACAAATCAATATAGCTAAATGATGTTATGCACCAAGTGAAGTTGTCTATGAAATGATCCTCTAAGTAATATTCAATGAGATAGCAAGCTACTTTTCTCACTGGTATTAAATAGTTGATCATCTCTAGACGTTAACAAGCTAATGCATTGCTGTTATTTGATTTTTCCTATGGATGAGTATTCAGGGATATCATTTGTCAAATGTCATACATTTAATGAATGATGTCAGCTGAATATGTGTCTTGAAAACTCAAATAACTTGCTTGTAACATTGTTCAAATGATATTGATTTTTTGTAATGTCACTTGTCTAGAGAAATTTTTTTTTTAAATGAATTAGTTGGACATATTTATATGACCAACTATTAATTTTACTCTTATCTCTACTCAAATATCCCTGTCATGATAACTTTTTAATCTGAGCTGAGACACATTTTTCACTCTAGGAACTCGAGTAGTCACTAAATTTACATTAGGGTGATTTAATGCATGTATCTTCAGTTTTCCTAACCCCCGTTTAACCCTAGTTAAACACAAGGGTTATCTAGAAACTCCCTGCCTATTTAAAGGCACAGGTTGAGCCCTCCTCCTCATTTTCATCTCAAATTTTCTCTTAAAAATGGCACCTGGAATTCTTGACATAACCCCTGAGGAGTTCAATGCATTGTCAACTGTGGACAAAATTCTCCGCCTTCAAGAGAAAATTGACCAGCTCATTCAAGTTGAGCAGGAGGAGATAGTCAGGATGAGAGAGGCCTTGGCTATTCTGGTAGCTCGCAACCGTTGGAGAGGTCCTGGTGGAGCCTCTGGGGAAGCAGCAGCAACAACCTAGTTGTTGATTGATTGCTTCTCCAATGGAGAGGGCTAGGAACTTGGGGGGGCTGGGGAGTTTTTGTTTCTTTTTTTTGTTGTTGTTTTTCAAGATCAATTGTAATTTCCTTTTTTTTTTAATAAAAATATTAGGGGTTTTTCCCCTCTTTTTATTATCATTCTTGTGTGATGTGAATGTTTGATTTTTTTTCTGCACATTTAGATCTACTGACATGTCTAACTTCTTAAAAATGGTTTGCATGTTAACAAGATTTAAACTTTAACAAAAAGGAAATTTAACAAACGACTCATAAAAAGGAATTACACATATAAAAATCTGATCTGTTAAACTATTTTTTTTCTTTTCGATGACTTAATCAAAGTGTGACATATGTAAATTATCTATCAGATCATCAACTTTGATTCAGTTATCAAGAAACCCTGATTGTACAACTAACAAACTTGTGAGCTCTCTGAGCTACACAGTTCTGGTTTCATTTGTTTTGCATGAACTCAAAGAAGAAAAATCAGAAGAATACTGGAAGGTTTTGAAAGTATTTGAAAATTTAATCAAGTTGTCTGTTTGAAGCTTCCGATGATCTTCGTGAGAATGTTGTAACAATTACATGGAAACTGGTAATCGTGGACTTTAAGAGAGTAAACCTTCAATGAAGAAGGCTCTTAAAAGTACACCACTGATAAAGGTAAAGGTATATCTTTAACCTTTTTCAGACTCTCACATGCTAAATCTAAATCATAATTCTTTGTCTTTCTAAAAATTGAGATGAGAACTGATTGGAATGACCCCCAAGTTCTCTACCCTATCAGTTACACCCTAAATGTAATAAACAACTCCTAACCCCCTCTATAGTTTCTTAACAAACCATAGTTGCAAAAACTAGCAAATCTCAACCAGTGGGGAGTGATAAAGGAGTTAAGTGAGGGTGAGGGCAGTGGTGAATATCAAGAAACCACTAGAAGAATTGTGAGGGTGAGATTACCAGCCAAACTACCTTATGTCTTCTCAAAAAGGTATACTGGTTAAAAATGGATTAGCTCTTTTCTAGTTGTAGTCTCTCAAAAGATTATGATCATTGAAAAATGCTCTAATCCAGGAGCACTAATGAGGGTTTGGAACACTGTGTACAAAATGTGACTTAATTCCATTTCTATTTCTTGAAGTAGGAAGGAAAAGTATGCACATGCACATGGGGAACACACACTTTTCTTAAATTCAGCTTGATGCATCTTCTTCAAATGTGAGGATGCAGTCCCTATTCCATTTCACCTCATTAAGTGATAACAGAAGCATTCAACTCATGTGTACTTGATTCTCCATTTTATGAACTCTTGGAGAAGCTCCATTCACCTAGTGATCATTCTCTTACAGAGAATTCGTTGGATCACTAGTCTCTTCTTGATGATCTTGATGTAGGCACTGTGCACTTAAATGTAACATTCAAACTCCACAGAACTTACATCAATTTCTACTTCACAAGTCCATTCTTCAATATCCTCTACGGATATCCATCATCCGTAGACATGTGTCTCTCAACCTACGGATAAGCCTAACAACAGTTATCCGTAGAGAACCAATATTGAGTTCCCTAATTTTTCCTGTAAAATCATTCGGCTCATACCAACTGAGTATCAAGGAATTCAATATAGTTGAGACATCTATAGGAACGATGGAAGGGAGCGAGTGGAGAGGCTGGCTTGAGACCAGGAAAAAGGAGAGGGAGAGAATAAGAGGCATGCTATTTCTTCCAGCATGGCAAAATAAGAGTTTTTTAGTACCCCTTTAGTAAGGGAAGGTGAGTTGTGTGAATTGAGCCAGGATGAGATCCTGATGCAAGAATAGAGAGATTACAGAGAGAAATCTTTCGATTTATGAAGTGTTGGATTCCTATACCCAAATATCTTATTCAGTAACTATGTTAATACCTCTTCTATAAAACTTTCTGATAACAAAAAGGGGGAGGAAATAGAGAAGAAAGGTTGTTCTCAGGGGGAGTTAGAAGGAGATCTCAGAATTTAGAATTTCTCTACCCTTGATTATAACCTATTGGAACCCCTTAGAAGAAGGTATAGACTAAGTTACAGGAAAGTATATGGGATCTGACAGCTTCAAGTTTTTATTTTTCTTTTCGCAGCATCATCAAATTCTGTCCAGTATTAACATCTATATGAAGATCACTGAGAACTTTGCAGGGTTTTGTTATCATCAATATAAGGATTTATGGAGATTGTTAGGGTTGATACGTTTGGAATGATGATAACAAAATACTCAAGACAAGAATTTGATCATGATATCGAAGCTGATAGTCAGAAAGCTAAATCACAGCAGCTGATAATCAGGAAGCTAACTAGAAGGCACTTTATCTATCCAAGGACTAAAAGCCACATCAAATGTATGGAAGATATTCTGTCATCAAGTTAGGAAGCAATTCAGTAGCAAGCCAACATACGTCTAATCAAGCACCAAGTGTTTCAGTGGTAAGTCTGCCAAAACAACTCAGTAATGGTGAGTCAATAAGGATGAGAGATGTTTTATCTAAGGATGAAGCTAAATATATCTGTTCTACGGATAAAGCTATGGAAGTCTTATCTCATCTACGGATAAAGCTGAAAGTATCTTATCTCATCTACGGATAGAAGCTGAGGACATCTTATCTCATCAACGGATAAAAGCTAAGGACATCATATCCATCTATGGATAAAGCTGAAGATAGTTGATCTACAGATACAGCTAATGCTGTCATGTTCTATCTATGGATGCAACTAAGAATGTCATGTTCTATCTATGGATATAGCTTAGGATATTACTTCTACTGATATTCTGAGATTACTATTCTACGGATAAATGAAGTAGAATAGTAGTCTACGGATAAAGAATTAATATGCCTACTGATATTCATCTCATTCAACAAGAAAAACAAATCTATGTAAAGAAATCTTTTGGAGTTTTCTTTATTTAACAGGTTGAATGGATGACAGTCTCAGAGATCACCATTACACACCCGTGACTAAAAGATGGGGGATAACGACGTAAAAGATGTATGGAATAGGGAGTCAAACTGTAAATATTCGAAGGCTCAAATTCCTACAAATGAAATGTGAAGTCATCCATTATCTTCAATGTCTCGAAGGAAAAATAAGAGTTACACCAGCTACCCAGAAGTTTATCTTCTAACTGGACGCAAAGGAAAAGCTTGACAAGCATGAGGACCTATATGCAAAACTACATGTTCACTTATCTCAGCTGATAGTGACCTGACAATCGTGTATCCAAGGAAAGGTCTTTTTCATGCAGATGTCACATGGCCTTGGAAGCTAGGTCAAATTGCATGAACTTAGTAATTCTTGAAGAAAGAAACACATTGAACCAGAAAGCACTCTTTGGGACTATACAAGTTTATCTGTGATGCCAGCCAAGGCATTTCCCGAATAGAGGAGCTTCAGAGTCGAACATGTGAACAAACAGAACCAAAAATGCAATATTTTATTATGTTGTAGGTTTTGATTGTAACATACAGTTGATGTATATAAGACTGTATGGTGTAGCATAGAAAAGTGTGAAGAGAGCACCGAGCTAAAAGAAAAATACTTAGGCTCTCTTTCATCATCTGTGTAAGCAGCTGAGTTTGTTTTAAACAAACCCAAAGAATTCTTCTATATACATCTCAGGTGGGCTTTTTTCGATAAACCCGCATGAAAAGTTTAAAAAGTTTGCTTGTCTCCTGCATTTCTTTTTAACTTAAAGACTTCATTTTTGTTCAAAGCTTGACTGAATTTTAGTTAATTTACAAACTCTTATGTTCATACTCTACAAGGTTTGAAAAAGTTTTTTAAAATTAACTAGATTGTATTCAACCCCCCCCCCCCTCCTACAATCTAGGTTGCATTGTTCTGGGAATAACATATAATAAAATAATATAGATTTGCTTTTTAAAATTATCGATTTGGCAAGTTATTAGGAGAAAAAATAAAGTGTTTTTAACTAATTACATGATTTCATGATCAGGATCAATATTAAAGGTCAATAATAGCTATCAGTTTGAGTAAAGCAGGGAGTCCTTGATGGAAAGATAAATATGATAAACAACTAGAATCAATCAAAGATTTTAGAGGTTAAACGAATCAATTTACTTCCTATATAATCCCATCGATCATTCTATATCATTTTTATAACTGGTTCAATAATAAAACACATGTATACGTTCTGAAGAATGATAAATTTAGCATTGGGTAATTGAACTCTTCTTCTCAACTATGTGTTCATCTTCATAATATATTGTTAAACGTATTAAATTCTACTCTTTCTACGAATTGTTTGATACATGTATGAATGTCCACCATCATCTTGCAGCTCTTGGTGTAACAAGGACAAACTCGATATTGAAGGTTCGTGTGACAAGAATGTGGCCGTCTATAACCCAAGATACTATAGTTAGGCACAACATGATTGTTTTAGATTGTGAGGTGAAGGTCATTACTTTTATTTCATCGTTCATCTGCTAATATTTACCATATTGAATGATAAGTTTATCCATCACATTTAACCTTTACATATTAGACATATGCATGTAATTGTTTCTCCTCAACTGTGGAATCAATTTGGAAATCTTTTGAATGAAGGAGGTTTATATGAGATTGTCAATGTCCGTGTTATGGCTGCAATTGGTGTATTAAAGCTTGTTACATCCATTAACTACATTCATTTTATGCACACAACTACTGTCGAACAGTTGCTTGATGATTATTTCATTATTCCAATGCACAAGTTTGAGTTAGTACCTCTGCCAATTATTGAAGAGACACTGCATACTTCCCGTCAAAATGGTGAATCACTCTATTCCACAGGTACTATTGCCGTGTTGGTTTAATTTTCCAGCATTCATTTATTACTGTCACCACATATGTTTTATTTTGGACATGTCTAATGTGTTAGGACTATAGATGTTATCGGAATCATGGAAGATCTATAGCCAATGCAGACATATGAGACACGTTATGCTCCATGTCAAATCGTATGTTTCAAAATAACATATGGAAGGTTGTAATTACTGTTATTCCTAGACAATGAACCAAGATTGTAGAAGAGGGGGGGGGGTGAATACAATCTTCAAAACTTCTTTAGTTCTTGACAGAAGAGATATGAAAAGTAAATTCAAGAACAAAAAACAAGTAAATAAAAAATCACACAGGAATTAAAAAATTCAGGTGGATTGATTGATCCACCTGAGAGATTTTTATTTGAAGAAATCTCTGTGATGTTTATGAATAAACACACAGCTGCATACACACTATTCTAGCTTCAACAATTTACATAGGATATTGTTGTAAAGCATAATGTAACATAAGATTTAAAAGAGATAACTACAACTCAACAAAGGACAAGACAGACAATAATATTAACAGAAGCACATGAATCCAAAATCAAAGAAGAAAAGGTAAACTCAAAAAATCAAAATATGGTATGTATTCTTGAAGTCCGTAAACAGGTCACGGAAAGAAGTTCATGAAAATGTTCAAGCCTCGGTGACGGCAAAAGAAACAAGACTTTCAAGACGACAGAAGTATGTTAACGATTTAGGGTTAGTACCACAGGATTCCAGTGATTTATTTGAAGCAACCAGATCGACAAAGGACTTATCAGCAACATTGAATTGAAGACATAGAAGAATTGATCAAGTGTTATTCATTAGTGAACCAGACCAGTTGCACTAGTTGACGGCACTTAAAAGGATCAAGTTGTTTTATCGTCTCAGAAGAAATTGATACAGTCTAAAACTAGACACCCTGGAACTCAAATGGATTTTCAAATGATTAAGTACAAAAGCAAAGGTTCGATGGTTTTTCATAAATGAAAACCATCAAATATGGTTAAGGAAATTCTTTAAGAAACCCATAATTAAGTATTTGTCATTCGATAGTTTTATTTATAAAACTATCGAATGGAAAATACTTTTAATCCATTCGATGGTTTTCTAATTTGGAAGCAGGTGGAAAGTTATTTGTTGTGTCAGGTTGATGAAGATCCAACGGCCTAGATTATTTGTTTGATTTTGGTTCGATGGTTTTTCAAAACAAAGCCTACAATTACTAAGAGGGAAGTGTGTCTTCTTTAGTTAAGGTTTTAACACAGAAGCAATTACGAAGAGAGAAGATTGAGCCAGAGAGATTACCAGAGAAATTAATATTGCTCATAATTCTATCATTGTATTGATTGTGTATAACCTAGAACTCATTGAAGCTAATCTACGGATTAGAAATTGTAGCACCCCTCGAGGTTTATATTTATAAAACGATATATTCCTCGACTCGTGTTTTGATTTGGTGCTTTTGATTTCGTTATAGAACTGAATGACTAATCCGCGAACGAAATTAAATAATTTGTGAGTATCGTATTCAACCCCCCCCCCCCCTTCTACGATACTTTGGACCTAACAATTGGTATCAGAGCTACTTGATTGACATACAAATCAGATCCGGTGAATGAGACCAAAATCAAAAATAGCTTGAAAATTCGAAGCAAATTTTTTAACTTTCAAAATTTTTCATTTGATTGGAATTTCTTGAATTTTAAACAATTTGAAATTTTCAGAAACCATGAGTGCTCCAAAGACAACTGCTGGTATTAAAGTTCCCCCGTTTACTAGAGATGATTTCGGTTTGGGGAAGATGAAGATGCTGTTATTTATCAAGGCATCTAATCCGTTGTATATTGGCATATTAGAGAACAAACCGTTTGTACCAATGAAACCAGTTAGTGAATCTACAGCTCCTGATGGTACCAGGATTCCTCAAGGCACCCAACCTAATGATATCACTGAGTACACAGATTCTGACAAAGAACTGATTCCATTGGATACAGGCTTGATGTTGATATTGGCAGACTCCGCAGACAAGGAAATGAGCTATCAGTTGATGAACTGTACAAGCAGGAAATATATGTGGGATACCATTAATTTGATAATGGAAGGAACTGAAGACGTTCAGGAAAACAGATTGGACATCCTGACTTCTCAGTATGAAGCTTTTAGGTCTCTTCCAGGAGAAAGTATAACTCAGGTCTTTGAGAAATATACTAAGCTTCTCAATGAATTTGCAATGAAAGGGAAGATGTTAGATCAGAATTCAATGATCGTCAGGAGCTAGACTCAACTGATCAGGATTGCTGACGTCATCAGGATTGCATGGTCGTCAGGATCAAGATACATATCAGGACTAGGATCAGGATTGATCATCAGGACTGGAAGCTGATCAGGATTCCTACTTCGAGTTATATTTGGAGTCTAGTTAAACATGGAAGTTTATTTTGTCGGTTCCTGGTTTGTAGGATGTAGCTATCAATTATGGATAGGTTTCAATCTTTGTAATTGATTAGGACTTATCATTGATAGAGAAGCTATGTAGTATATAAACACAGTTTTGGTTTTGATTTATGTACGTGAACATAATCGAATAGAAGCTCTCAAGAACATAGAATTTCTTGAGAGAGTTTTTGTAAGCTAGCAGCTCTCAAGAACATCAGAATTTCTTGAGAGAGTTTGTAACAGTTTTATATCAGATTTAATAAAGCTGTTATCTTTCTTTCATATTTGTGATATATACATTAAGAAGTCGATTATCTTATACTATTGTATTCAACCCCCCTTCTACAATAGATTATTACTGGGCAACAATTGGTATCAGAGCAAACTAATTTAATTTTGAATCAGATACGATCTAAAGATGTCGATAACCAAGTATGAAAGCATGAAGATTCCCATCTTGAAGAAATCAGAATATCCAACATGGAGGGTAAAGATGCTGATGTACCTGGAGGCTATGGATCCTGACTATTTGGACAGGATTTGTGATGGACCATATATTCCTACAAGGATTGTAGAACGAACAGATATAGTACCTGAACATTATGTGGTCAAGGCTAAAAGTGAATGGACTCCAGAAGAAAAAGCTCATGTACTCAGGGAACCAAAGATAAAGAATATCTTGCACAGTAGTCTTGATGCTGTCATGTCAAATAGAGTGATTGCATGCAAGTCTTTAAAAGAAATTTGGGATACTTTGGAAACTCAGTGCCAGGGATCTGCATCTGTCAAGAAAAACAGAAGGGCTCTTTTGATTCAAGAATATGAACAATTTGATGCAAGACCTGATGAGAGCCTAACTGATCTATATGATAGATTTCTGACACTATTGAACAGTTTATCTTTAGTTGACAAGGAATATGAAACTGAAGATTCAAACACCAAGTTTCTAAGAGCTTTACCTGAAGAATGGGACACTCAGACCTCGATCATTAGACATCAGTATGATCTTAACACTGTGTCTCTTGATGAAGTCTATGGGATGCTAAGAACACATGATCTTGAAGTCCAACAGAGAAAGAACAAGAAAAGCAGCAAGGCAAAATCAATTGCTTTGAAAGCAGAGTCTAAATCAAAAGGAAAAGCTATGGAGGTCTCTAGAAGTAAAACAAGAGTAGCTGAGTCAGATCCTGATGACTCTTCATCAGATACTGATGGCAATCCTGATGCCAATACTGATGATGATTCTTTTGACTCAGACATGGAAGAGATGGTTGCTATGATTATCAGAAACTTCAGAAGGATGAAGTTCAGGAAGAATAGAAGACAAGGCAACTTTCAGAAAAAGGCTTTCAACTCAAACAAAGATAAGTATATCAAAAAGGACAGCAAGGGTAGCAAATTTGACAAGTCAAAGGTTAGATGCTACAAGTGCAATGGTATGGGTCACTTTGCTTCTGAGTGCAAGAAGACAAAGGCACTTATCACATCAAGCAAGGATTGGATGGACTCTTCCTCAGAATTTGATACTGAGGTGGTCAACTATGCTCTAATGGCCAACGCTGATGTAATTTCTGCTCCTGATGATAAGGTACTAAATACTATCTTTGATTTTGATACTGATAATGCTTCTGAGTTAAGACGTTTTCTAAAGTCATTACATATTAGCTTTAGAATTCAAACTGCTGAAAATACTAGGATCTTATCTGAGATGTCTAAACTTAGAAAAAGGAATGATATATTAGAAGCTGAATTTTCTCGTATGCAAGAAGTACAAAAAGAATGTGATAATGTTAAACACATGTACATAGAGATTAAATCTAAATGTACTTCTCTTGAAAAGGAACTTGAATTTGCGAATGAGAAAATCAGAACCTGGACAGACTCTGGTAGGAAATTTCATGAGATTAATAACTCTAAGAATTGGAAAGTGTGTCTAGGATATAAGTCAGATGAGGATAAGAAATTGAAAGAGAAAATTGTCATTGATGAGACAGTCAGTCCAAAGACCTATAGACATGTCATAGACGCAACCAAATCTAAGATTACTCCTGTTAATTTTGTTTTTGGTAAGGATTCCAATTCTACTTTTGAAAAGGGATCTACCTCTACTCAAGGAATTAAAATTATAAAGACTAAACCTGTCATGAATAAAGTCTTTAAGAATGTAGGTCTATTGTCTCAGAAACAGCTTAAGGATAAAATCTGTGAGGTGACAGATAAGAAAAAGGAAGCTACTGTTAAGAGAAACAGGAATGGTAAAGTTGGGATTAACAAAGAGAATGGTTACAAATATATCCCAAATGCACCTAGAAAGTGTTGTTTTATCTGTGGTAACTCTAATCATCTTGCTATTGATTGTAAGAAGAGTAAGAAGAAGATTACTGATATTCCTAAGTCTGATGTTAGGAATAGATCAGTATTTTATAAACCACAGAAGTCTTGTTTTCATTGTGGTAGTATATGGCATTCTATTTATACTTGTAAAGATTATCATGAGTTGTACTATAACTTTTATGATCCATTGCCTAAAGTTGATAAAAATAGTGCAAACTCTGGTAGCATTAAGAATGTCAAGTTGGAACATGCTTTTGTTAATACTGATACTGACAAAGAAAATCCTGATGGAGTAAATCCTGTCAGGCCTGCTAAGGTTAGAAAGTCTTCTGTTGTGAAAGTTAATAAATTGCATGGAAAAGGAACCCAACAAGTATGGGTTCCTAAATGTTCTAACTAGTGTGTTTCTATTCTGATTGCAGGGTAAAAAGAAAAATGTGTTAGTCATGGATAGTGGATGTTCTGTGCACATGACTGGAAACAAAGCCCCGTTATCAGAATATGAGGAAAAAGATGGCCCAACTGTGTCTTATGGAGATGGAAACATTGGACAAACCTTGGGATATGGCAATATAATCATTGGAAATGTCATCATTGAAAAAGTAGCTCTAGTGAAAGGACTGAAACACAACTTGCTGAGTATTAGTCAAATCACTGACAGAGGTTATCATGTCAACTTCTATTCCACACATTGTGAAGTAGTCAGTAAAGCAACAGGAAAGATAGCACTGACTGGCTACAGGCATGGTAACATATATGAAGCCAACATTCAATCAAATACTGATGACTCCCCTACCTCTCTGATCAGTAAAGCATTAGTAGATGAAAGTTGGAATTGGCACAAGAAGCTTTCTCATCTCAACTTCAGCAATATCAATGAGTTGGTTAAGAAAGATTTAGTGAGAGGATTACAAAAAGTGTTATATACTCCTGATGGACTCTGTGATGCATGTCAGAAAGCAAAACAAAGAAGGACATCATTTCAGAGTAAATCAGAATCCTCTATTAAAGAACCGTATCACATGCTACATCTTGATCTATTTGGTCCAGTCAACATCATGTCCATCAGTAAGAAAAGGTACACTCTTGTAATTGTTGATGAATATTCTAGATTCACCTGGGTGTATTTTCTGCACATAAAAGATGAAACTCCTGAAGTTCTGTTGGATCATGTGAGAATGATTGAGACAACCACAAAGTACAAAGTCAAGATACTGAGAAGTGATAATGGTACTGAATTTAAGAATTCAAAGATGGAAGAGTTCTGCAAATACAAAGGAATCATTCAACAATTCTCTGCTCCTGGCACACCTCAGCAAAATGGAGTAGTTGAAAGGAAAAATAGAACTCTTATTGAAGCTGGCAGAACTATGTTGGAAGAAGCAAAATTACCTACATATTTCTGGGCAGAAGCAGTCAACACAGCATGCTATACTCAAAATCTCACATTAATCAACAGACATGGTGTTACTCCTTATCAGTCACTCAAGGAAAAGAAACCAAGTCTGAAGCATCTGCATGTGTTTGGCTGTAAATGTCTTGTTCTCAGAACTCATCCTGAACAGCTAGGGAAATTTGAAACAAAGGCTGATGAAGGAATTTTCATAGGCTATCCTGCATCAAGAGCCTTCAGAGTTTTTAATTTCAGGACAAGGACTGTCATGGAGTCAATACATGTATCTTTTGATGACAAGAAGATAGCTGGAATCAATGAAGACTCTCATGATAGATTGATTTTTGAAAATGAAGTTACCAAGGAACCTGAAGAAAGTGAATCAGATCCTGTCAATACATCAGATCCTGATGGGTCACCAAATCCTGATGACACACCAGATGCTGATGGTGCAAATACTGATGATGCAATCAATAGTTATACTTCTAGTAGTGCTAATGTTGAGGGGGAGCAACAACATTCTACTACAAGTTCAGAGTCAACTCAATCATCAGGACATAATTTTTCAGATACTGATTCAAGTGATGATCCTGATAACTTATCAGGAGGACATAGCAATAATTCAGGGGGAGCTTCAAGACAAGCAAGTTCTTCAAATCAAGATAACACCAATCCAGGGAGAGCATCTACGTCAAGAAACAATTTAACACCAACGAGGAAATGGACTGCAAGTCATACTCCTGATTTGATTATTGGGGATCCTGAGGCAGGTGTTCAAACAAGAAGTGCAACTCAAAATGAATGTCTATACAATAACTTTCTATCCAAGGAGGAGCCAAAGAAAGTTGAAGATGCACTTAGAGATGCTGATTGGGTTACTGAAATGCAAGAGGAACTGAATGAATTTGAAAGAAATGAAGTCTGGAAACTGGTACCAAGACCAAAGAATAGATCAATTGTTGGTACAAAGTGGATTTTCAAGAACAAGACTGATTCTGATGGAGTAATAATCAGAAACAAAGCAAGACTAGTTGCAAAGGGGTATTCTCAACAAGAGGGAATTGATTATGATGAAACTTTTGCTCCTGTTGCAAGACTAGAAGCCATCAGGATATTTCTTGCTTATGCAGCACATAAGAAATTCAAGGTTTTCCAGATGGATGTTAAAAGTGCTTTCTTAAATGGAGAACTGGAGGAAGAAGTCAATGTTGAGCAACCTCCTGGTTTCATTGATCCTAAATATCCAGATCATGTCTACAGATTGGATAAGGCACTTTATGGACTAAAGCAAGCTCCAAGAGCATGGTATGAAACTTTAGCTCTATTCTTACTGGAAAGTGGATTCAAAAGAGGTGCTATTGATAAAACTCTATTTTATTTGAATCATGGTAAGGACTTGTTGTTAGTTCAGATTTATGTTGATGATATCAGTTTTGGGTCAACAAACAATAAGCTTTGTGAAAAGTTTTCCAAGCTTATGCAGTCAAGATATCAAATGAGCATGATGGGAGAAATGAGTTACTTTCTTGGTCTTCAAGTTAAACAGACTGATGAAGGGATTTTTATCAATCAGTCTAAATATACAAGGAATTTATTGACAAGGTTTAACATGCAAGATAGTTCTCCTGCTACAACTCCCATAGCTACAGCTACCAAACTTGATCCTGATCAAGGTGCTGAGGTAGATGTAACTCACTACAGAGGAATGATTGGCTCATTATTGTATCTCACTGTAAGTAGACCAGATATCATGTTTGCAACCTGTCTGTGTGCAAGATTTCAAGCAAAACCTAGAGAACCCCATCTGATTGCAGTCAAAAGAATTTTCAGATATCTCAAAGGCACTTCTTCTCTTGGCCTTTGGTATGCAAGGGAATCAGATTTTGGGTTGCGTGGTTATTCAGATGCTAATTTTGCAGGATGCAAAATAGACAGGAAAAGTAATTCAGGAAGCTGTCAGTTTTTGGGTGGAAGACTAGTTTCATGGTTCAGTAAAAAGCAAAAATCCATTTCCACTTCAACTGCAGAAGCTGAGTACATTGCTGCAGGAAGTTGTTGTGCTCAGATAATGTGGATGAGAAATTAGTTGTTAGATTATGGCCTGTCATACTCAAAAATCCCTATTTATTGTGATAACCAAAGTGCTATTGCAATGACAGGAAATCCAGTTCAACATTCTCTTAATAAACACATCAGTATTCGATATCACTTCATAAGAGAACAAGTTCTGGAAGGAACAATTGAACTTCACTTTGTTCCTACTGATCAACAACTAGCTGATATATTCACCAAGCCACTACCTGAAGCTACTTTCAATAAATTGGTGAATGAACTTGGAATGATGAACTTTGAGAAATTCTGAGGAAAGCTACAGAGAGGAAATCCTGATAACTGTCAAATCCTGATGGTTATTCAGAAAGGTATGTTTTCTTTGATCAAATCCTGATAGGATGTTATCCTGACAGGAAGTCAACTGGTCAAATCCTGATGCTCAGATGATGAAGCTGGTATGAAAACCAGAGGTTCTATGCTAATTTGTCATCAACACTTCTGGTAAACTCTGGAAACAAGATTTATGCTTAGTCTTTGATTAAGTTTTTAGTCTTAATTCTCAATTTCAATTATATTTTTATCAGAGTTTACTATTTGTCATTTTATATGTCAAATATCAGTGTTACTAACAAATTCTGCAGGCAAGTAAAGAAAGAAAACAGTTGAGAAAATAGACATATTTCATTAATTCTTGAAGATTCATTACAAATGAAAATGGAAATTTACATATTTTTTCCTAGTCTATTGTTCTACTCAGGAACACGTGCCCTACAGATTAGCATTAATGCTCCTGAGCAGCTTCACAGTCCATCAGGAATGGACTGTCTCTTGTTCCATCCTTAAAGGACAAGAAGAGGAGCTGATACACTTGAAGGCGGATCGTCACCGTGACCACCGGGACTCTTCCGTGCCTCCAACTTGCATGACATACAAGCATCACTGATTCTCTTCTTTCTTTTCTCAAGCTCTTGATTGAGCTCCTCATCCTCTTCATCATCCTCATCCTCTTCATAGATGAGGTTATCAAGCGGATTCCAGTCCGGATTGGCTTGCAGGAAGTTGTGCCAAACCACATCAAACATTGCGTTAACAACGCTTCATGTTCCCGAGGGTCAGGAACTGGTTGTGGCTCAATGTCAGCAAGAGCTTCTTCCATCTCTTGTCATATGATATCGAGCTCAGCATCAGGTATGTTGTGTTGTTGTTGGTTGGCAGCCATTGAAAAACAAAGAAGGTGAAAGGTTTTCGTAAGTTTTTCTCTGGAGAGGGTTTGTGTTTTAATAGATATATGATGTTTATGCTTAACAGTTCTATTTTATAGAGAATGTGTGTTAAGGATGCAGGTAATTTTTTTTATCGAGGCGACTGTTTAGTTTCTCATAATTACTTTGCCTCGGTAATTGGTAAGAATGGTTACATGGGTACTATGCTATTTGTTTTTGTAATCATTTTAAAAAAAACACAGCACTTATCAGGATTATCAAAATAAATTTTGTTTTCTTAAATAAAATTTTATTTTACTTCATTTTAAATATTTTTTTTCCCAATCCTGATAAGGCAAATGGTTTCATAGGAAATGCTTTTATTCCTGATGAGGTTAGGTTTTTCTTACATAGGAAAATGCCTACTCGTTATGGTTTAATTTCTAATGCTATAGGGCAAGGCCAATCACACCTTGTTCCTAACCCAAGCATTCATCCTAAACAGTCTAAACAGTCAACTGCCACCTCTAACGTCTCTCAAAAGACTTTAGTTGTAAAAGCAAAGAAGTCAGCTAGAACTGATGTGTCAGGAAGACAATCAGGTTCAAAGGATTTTTCCTCTACACCTATCACTAAACAGAAGTTACAAGGGGGTGTACAAGGGGTCCTGGTGAAGAAAGCTGCAAAGGGAGGTGAGGCTGTTTCTGTTAAAAGAAAATTAGTTCTCAGGGATGAGACTGACTCAGAGGATGATTTACCTATATCCTCAGTGATGAATGTGAATAAGGAAGTTGCTGATACTGCTACTGCAGTTGTGGTTTCATTGTCTACACCACAGAAGAAACGGAAGTTATCAAAAAGC
The DNA here is from genome assembly GCA_030848705.1 of Heracleum sosnowskyi. Lineage (NCBI taxonomy): Eukaryota > Viridiplantae > Streptophyta > Magnoliopsida > Apiales > Apiaceae > Heracleum > Heracleum sosnowskyi. Next base: position 89,724,507 of record CM061243.1, read on the forward strand.
AGGTATCATATTCCTTTAGAAAAGAAGCAGGATACTGATGTACATGACACTTCTATTCTGAATGAGCAATCAGTTTCTACTACTCAAGCAAATCCTGTTGTTAGTATTCTTGATGCTGCACCAAGTCAAGTGGTTAATATTTCAGACTCTCCAGCACAGGACTCTCCAACAAAAAGACATGTTGATATTTCATGGGAGAAGTATGGTGTTGCTGCTTCCAATCTTGGGATAAAACATCCAATGGAAAAGCTAAGGAAAGTAGAAGAGTTAGTCTATCAGAGACAGAATAAACTGAAAGGATCAAGCCCACAAGAACCTGAACCTCAAAGTGGTTCAGCAGCTCTTTCTGATGATCCAGCCACACAAGAACCACTCAATCAAAGTTTGAGTGAAGGCTTAGCTTGTGGAATGGTCCCACAAGAACCATTTTCTCAAAGGGAGAATGCAGACATCGACATTCCTGCTACACAAGAACCATCTTCTCAAAGTGAAGATGCAGGCCAAGCTACAGTTTCTGAGAAATTTCCTGACAATGCTCAAGGGATTTCTGGTGCAGATGAAGTTCAAAGATTGGTCGAGGACACTGTCAATGAGGGAAGCACACAAGAACCTTTGACTCAAAGTGTTGAAGAAGCTTCTGAACCTCAAGCTCCACAAGAACCATTGGTAGCAAATACTGATGCAAGCATATCAAATCCTGACGGTGTTCATCCTGACGCTAGTGGTGCTCCTAATGTTGAACCTATACTGATACAACCACTTCGTTCAAGACCAATGGATCATCCTATCACAGATTCACAGGATAAAATGAAAGGTATAGCTATTCCTGATCTTGATGATACTCATAGTACTGATGATGATGACTCTGATGATAGTGATGATGATGAGAATCGAAAAGAGAAGGAACAGCTTGCTACAGCACTCAAAATTAGTCTTGGAACTAATTTTGGTTCATCAAGTACATATATGACCGGCAAAGCTTCCACTGGGAAAGATCAGAGACAAGATTTTTCTATTCCTTCCTTTAATCCTGCTGAGGCACTTAGACAGAATGAATGGAACAATTCATGGCACAGATCTACTAAATCTGTAAGTTATTCATCTGAAGGCTACAACTCTGTTATCCAAAAGCCTAAAAAGTGAGATTGATTCTATCAAGAACTCAACTGAGTTGGTGAGGAATGATATTTCTCAAAATTTTACAAAGGTACCTACTGCTTTTCAGCTAAGGGTAGTAGAATCCCAAGTGAAATCTGTTATTTCTGAACAAACCTCTATCAACAGAAGGATTGATTCTCTGGATACCAAGGTAACTGACATTCAAGCCTCTCTTTCCTTAATTTTGAATTTTTTGTCAAATCCTGATGTCAAAAAGGGGGAGAAGGTTAGTCGGACAAAATGCACACCTGATCTAGTATTAAGGAATAATGATGATGATACTGGAGATGATGGTAGTGACAAAGTGATACAAGGAGAAACCTCTGATGCTGCTATTATGAAGTCTACAATTCAAACTTCACAAAGTCAAACAACGCAGTCAACTCATGTTTCTGATTCTGGAGTTAAGACAGTAAGAACGTTGGTGCAATCTCAGATCCTGACGGAAGAACAAATCCTGACACCTGGTCATGGACATACTCTTTCTACAATTCCTGAAGGTGATGAAGATATTTTTATTGATAATCCTGAAGATGCATCAGATTTATTCCAGAAGTTTTCTACAAAAGATGGCAGAATTGTTACTCTATATCACACTGATAAAAGAGTTCAACAATTATATGCAAGAAAAGCACTCTCTACAGCAAGTGAAGAATATCCTGATCTCTCACATGAAGAATTCTCAAGACAACATAGAGAAATGATGGAAAGCTTTAATAATCCTGCTCCTGCTAGAGGTAGAGGAGGCAGAGGTAGGAGAGGAGCTAGAAGAAGTAGAAGAGGTTCTTCAACTCAAACAATACCTAGACAGACAAGATCTAGAGGGTTAAGAATTGAAGAAATTCCTGAACCTATTCAAACTCTAGTAGTTCCTGACAGATCTACTTTTGCTGATGATGGAAATATTGAAGAAGAACCTGAATTGAGAAGAAAATCAAGAAAATAAACTCTCTGCAATACAAATCAAATTGAAGAATCTAATCCTGATGTTGTTCCTGATAATATTCAAGATCCTGATGATTCTGAAATTATGCAAGAGATTGACTTGATAATTTTATCTACTGTGGTTGATTTTCACAACAAGGAAGTAGATGAAGAAGAAGAAGCCAGAAGAAGTGAAATTACAAGATCAACAAATAGAGATTTCAATCTCTATGTACAAAGGCTTAAACTCTCAAACAGAAGAAAGTGGAGGAACCCAAGCAGACAAGAATCTTCACTGGAAAGAAGCTATGCCTTTGAAAAGGATAAGAAGTGGAAACATATTAGTACACTAAGTTGTGATACACTTATCAATTTTCAGTCTGGAGGAATTATTACAAACGCTTCAAGTGTTGTTGATTTATCTGGGATGGTTAGATCAAAAGCACTCTGGTTAAAGATGTTTTCAAATCTGAAGCAATTGACAAGTAATTCAAGAGGAGGTATTGGACACATGGATGCTGAATATATAAATATGTCATATGTTGATCCTTACTCCTTAACTGAAATTGGAGGTACTTTAACTTCTGAAAACCTGAACAATTTACTAGCTGTTGATATAGTTATAGATTGTCATGATGGTTTTGACAAGAAAGAAAAGCTTCTGTACTTCATGAAAGATGGTAGTGTGAAGATTTTATCTATTCAAGATCTGCTGATGAAAACTACACAGGAACTGAAATATGTTCATTATCTTTTGAGATCGAAGAATCAAATATGCAAGGAATGGAGTGACATGATTTTGTCAACAATAAGAAGAAGACTGGATGGAAACAGTAATTTCAATGGTAATTATACTCCCATGTACTTAAATCAAAGAGGTCAGGATGTGGAAATGCAAAGGGGTACTGCTGTTAAAGAAGTAACTTTTGGCATGACTCAACTTACTCTCAATCCTGATGGGAAGAAAATTGCTTATCTTTTGCTTGAAGATCATAGTCTTCAGAAAAGCTCCATATTGAATCTCAAAGCAGCTATCTACCAGATTAATGAGGAAGATGAAGAACTCAGAAATCTTAAGGAAAGACTGATTCAAATTCTTGAAGAAAAAGAAGAAAATTTGTTATCCAACTTCTTGAAGATGAATCTGTTCTATCAAAGAATTTAAACAGATAAGTTGTTGCTGCAGATTCTGTACATTTTGTATATATGTTTTTGACATCATTGAATCTTAGGAATCTATACTTTATTTTACAAAGTATGAGATTAGGGGAGATTGTTAGATCAGAATTCAATGATCGTCAGGAGCTAGACTCAACTGATCAGGATTGCTGACGTCATCAGGATTGCATGGTCGTCGGGATCAAGATACATATCAGGACTGGGATCAGGATTGATCATCAGGACTGGAAGCTGATCAGGATTCCTACTTCGAGTTATATTTGGAGTCTAGTTAAACATGGAAGTTTATTCTGTCGGTTCCTGGTTTGTAGGATGTAGCTATCAATTATGGATAGGTTTCAATCTTTGTAATTGATTAGGACTTATCATTGATAGAGAAGCTGTGTAGTATATAAACACAGTTTTGGTTTCGATTTATGTACGTGAACATAATCGAATAGAAGCTCTCAAGAACATAGAATTTCTTGAGAGAGTTTTTGTAAGCTAGCAGCTCTCAAGAACATCAGAATTTCTTGAGAGAGTTTGTAACAGTTTTATATCAGATTTAATAAAGTTGTTATCTTTCTTTCATATTTGTGATATATACATTAAGAAGTCGATTATCTTATACTATTGTATTCAACCCCCCTTCTACAATAGATTATTACTGGGCAACAGAAGACCTATCCACTGAGAGAAACAAACAGGAAGTTCATGATGACGCTGCCCCATCATGTAGAACACAAGTCCTCATCCATAAGGGAAATAATTGACTTCACAAAGATGTCATTAGAGATGATCTATGGCAAGTTGAAGACTTATGAGATGGAGCAAGAACAACGAGTGATAATCTACGGACCAGGGACAGTGGATAACAAGCACAATGCATTTGTGAGATCAGCAGCACTTGTAGTGGATGAACCAACAACTTCTGATATTCAGGTTCAAACCCCTAGAGCTGGAAAGGAGGTGATTATAGAAGCTGAAATGGATTCTGTGAATCCTGGTGTTGATGAAAGTGATTACTACACCCTAGAAGATCTTGAGCAAATGGAAGACAAAACCATGGCGTACTTAGCTGCAAAGTTTAGCCACATTCGTTTCAAGAGAAACCCTAAGTACAAGTTCAAGGGCTCAACCAATAGATTCCAGAAGAGCAAGTATTCACCTAGTACAGGTTTTAAGGGAGGCTACAAGACTGGCTCGATTGACAGAAGCAAATCAAGATGCTACAACTACAATGAGTTAGGGCATTTCGCCACTGAATGCCGAAAGCCTCGTCAAGCAAGAGACATGAAAGATGTCTATGAAAAGAAAGACTCGTATGTGGATTTGAAGAAGGAGAATGCCAAGCTGAAACAACAACTAGAGGCATTATCTGGAAAGCAGAAAGGGAAAGCTTATATAGCAGAGGGAAAACACTGGGATGATACTGATTCAGATGAAGAGGAGGAATATGTAAATGTTGCCCTAATGGCTGACTCTTCAGAGGAATCACCACAATTATCTCAGGTACCTATCCTAACTACAATTGATATGTCTAATTCTGAGTACAAGAAAACTGTGCAAGATCTAAGTGTAGAATTGTTTAATGTACACACAAGCATGCTAGCATCTGAAATGGAGAATGCTAAACTAGTTCTTAAGATTAAAAATCTAGAATCTAAAAATGAAGAACTAGAGCTTGTAGGTGTCACGTTAGAAGATCTTAAGCAAAAGAATTTGTACCTAGAGAACAAGGTCAAGTGTAATGATGAGATAGAGACTATCCTCAGGAAGCAGATTTCAGAGTTAGATTTGAAACTGAATGCTTTTAAGAATTCCGTCCTGATTTCTAAGGATATCATTGATACTCAGACCCAGGGTAATAAAACTGCTATAGGACTTGACTACTCCAAAAAGGCTGGGAAAAAGATTTTGGAATTCCCTGTGACATCTTCTGTTGTCAAGAAGGATATTCCATACATTCTTAAGAATGTGGTCAGTCCAGTCTTTGTCAAGCCCTTCTCAGAACCTTTTCATGAGGATGACTTATACATAAGACAAGAATTGCTTGAGGAGGATTTAGTGAAGGAAAAAGAGGTAAAGACTAAGTTGCCTAGGAATTCAGTAAAAACTGTAATACCTAAAACTGAAGTAGGTGACTTAGTTGACAAGGCTAAAAAGAACAGGAATGGGAAAAAGAAGGTTGTTAATCAGAATATTGTTTCTTCTTCTCCCATTGCATCTAGGAAGTTGTGCACTATTTGTGATTCTGTTGGACACCTTACACATGCATGTAAAAAGGTTAAAGTAGAAACTGCTGATACTTCTGCAATGCATAACATGTCTGACATGCCTGATGTTCATAAACCCTGTGGTAAGAAAGAGTGCTTGCTATGTACATACAACATTATGCATGCTTATTTTAAGTTGATGAATGCATCTGGTATCAATAGCACTGATAATGTTGAATCCACAGATAATATGAAAATCAAACAGGGTAAGACTAAATTGAATGTTACTCCTGTTAAATCATCTAAACCTTCAGGACCCAAACAATTTTGGGTACCAAAGTCCGCTTAATCAATCTGTGATTGCAGGGTAAGGTTAAAAGCTCAAAGGTTGTGTGGATTCTGGATAGTGGCTGTTCTAGACACATGACTGGTGAAGAGTCCCTGCTTACAGAGGTGGTTAAGAAGACCGGCCCGATTGTAACCTTTTGAGATGACAACAAAGGATTCACTACGGGATATGGTAAATTGAAAATTGGGAATGTCATCATTGAAAACATTTCTCTTGTTGAAGGATTGAAGCACAATCTTCTAAGTATCAGTCAGTTCTGTGATAAAGGCTACAATGTAGATTTCAGAAAGGACAAGTGCTTGATCACCAACAGGAAGGATGAGAAGCTTGTTCTACTGGGAGTAAGAAAAGGAACAAAGTGCTTGATCACCAACAGGAAGGAGAAGTTACATGTTTCTATGGAAAGGCATCTTCAGAACAAAGTTGGCTATGGCATAAGAAGCTCTCACATCTGAACTTTAAAACTATGAACTCTTTGGTAAAGAGAGAGTTAGTGAGAGGGTTGCCCCTGATGGAATTCAATCAGGAGGGACTATGTGAAGCATGTGAAAAGGGCAAGTCGAAGAAAGCATCACATAGAAGCAAATGAATGACAAGCATTGCTGAACCATTACAGCTGATTCATATGGATTTATTTGGTCCAGTTAATGTTATGTCACTTTCAAGAAAAAGATATGCATTGGTGATGGTGGATGACTACTCCAAGTACATGTGGGTGTTGTTATTACAATCAAAGGATGAAGCAACACACCTAATCATTGATCACATCAAGAAGATAGAAGTGGAAGCTAAGCTGCCTGTGCGGACAATCAGATCAGACAATGGAACTGAATTCAAGAATGCAGTTCTTAATGATTTCTGCTCAGAGAAAGGAATATCAATACAGTATTCAGCACCAAGAACTCCTCAACAGAATGGAGTAGTGGAAAGAAAGAACAGGACCTTGGTTGAAGCAGCAAGGACCATGTTGAATAAATCAAAACTTCCCACTTACTTTTGGGCTGAAGCAGTGAGTACAGCTTGCTACACTCAGAATCGAACCCTGATCAACAAAGATCATGAAAAGACTCCGTATGAGTTAATGGCCAACAAGAAACCAACACTGAAGTACTTTCATGTGCTTGGTGCAAAGTGCTTTGTACTTAAAGATGGAGAACATCTGGGCAAGTTTGATGCCAAAGCAGATGAAGGCATTTTTCTGGGCTATTCTCTGGAATCTAAGGCTTACAGGGTATATGTGATTGAAGATAAGAAGGTGTTGGAAAGCTTTAATGTAACATTTGACGACACCAAAAGACCAGGCCTACAAACTGGAGAGAACTCTGAATCCTTGGTATTTGAAAATCTATCAGGAGATCTCTCTGACATTGAAGAAGAACCTGAAGTTGTTACAGGTATTAATAATAATCATGATGATAATGATTCTGGACCAAGTGGTGATAGTGGTGGAAATACACAGACTACTACTGGATCCATTAATCAATCAACAGGGTCAACAGATCAAACCGTCAACAACTCAGGGGGAGCAGGAGAAGGATCAACTAGTCACACTCCACAACATCTAGAACAAGGAGAATCATCAAGATCACATCTTCCATGACAAAGGGTATGGAATAGAGATCATCCCTTTCAATTGATCATTGGTGATCCGGACACAGGAGTGAGAACTAGGAGGACATCACAAAATGAATGTCACTATTCTGGGTTTCTTTCAGAAACAGAACCTAAGAAAGTTGAAGATGCCCTAGATGATCCAGATTGGGTGATTGCTATGCAAGAGGAACTCAATCAGTTTGAAAGGTAGAAAGTTTGGAAGATGGTACCCAGGCCTAAGGGAAAATCTGTTATTGGAACAAGATGGGTATTCAGAAATAAGTTGGACAAAGATGGCATTGAAACGAGAAACAAAGCCAGACTGGTTGCTAAAGGTTACTCTCAAGAAGAGGGTATAGATTATGATGAAACCTATGCACCAGTAGCAAGACTTGAGGCCATCAGAATGTTTCTGGCATTCGCAGCACATTCCAATTACAAGGTATATCAGATGGATGTGAAGAGTGCTTTTCTGAACGGGGAGTTAGAAGAAGAAGTGTATGTGGAACAACCTCCAGGTTTTGAGGATTCAAAACTGGCAGACTTTGTGTACTTTCTATTCAAAGCTCTCTATGGACTCAAACAAGCTCCAAGGACATGGTATGACACTCTCTCTGAATTCTTACTTGATAATGATTTTACAAGAGGTGTTGTAGACAAGACTCTCTTTTACAAAAAGCACAAAAATGATTTGATATTGGTGCAAGTATATGTTGATGACATAATATTTGGTTCTACTAATGATGATCTATGCAAGAGATTTGCTAAGTTAATGCAGAGTCGATATGAAATGAGCATGATGGGTGAATTGTCATTCTTTCTTGGCCTGCAAGTATACCAAAGACAAGATGGTATATTCATTTGTCAGTCCAAGTACATCAAAGATCTTCTGAAGAAGTATCAAATGGAAGACTCATCTACAGCAAAGACTCCTATGCCAACTGCCACTAAGCTTGATAAGGATGAAACTAGTAAGAAGGTTGACATCACAGGCTACAGAGGTATGATAGGCTCATTACTTTATCTCAGTGCAAGTAGACCAGATATAATGTTTGCAACATGCTTATGTGCTAGGTTTCAGTCTGATCCTAAAGAATCTCATCTAATAGTTGTTAAGCGAATATTTAGATATCTTAAGGGAACCCCAAATCTTGGAATTTGGTACCCTAAAGATACAGGATTTGATCTTATTGGATACACAAACTCTAATTTTGTAGGTTGTAAGATTGATCGGAAGAGTACTTCAGGAAGCTGTCAGTTTCTTGGAAGAAGGTTAGTTTCCTGGTATAGCAAGAAACATCATTCAGTGTCCACATCAACAGCTGAGGCTGAATACATTGCTGCTGGTAGCTGCTGTGCTCAGATCTTGTGGATGAGAAACCAACTCCGTGACTATGGGCTTTTGTTGACAAAGATTTCAATATTTTGCGATAACACAAGTGCTATAGCAATCTCTAACAACCCAGTGCAACACTCGAGGACGAAGCACATCGACATCAGGTATCATTTTATCCGAGAGCATGTCATGAATGGAACTGTGGAGTTACACTTTGTACCCACAGAGGAACAAATTGCAGACATCTTTACTAAACCGCTTGATGAATCCACTTTTTCAAGGCTGGTTGGTGAACTTGGGATGTTAAATCTTTCTAATTGATTTTGATTAGAAGTCAGTAACTGCAAGATAGTCCTAGTGAATACATGAGTTTAAGAATTTCTATATCCTTAGGACTCGTGAATTTATTTTCTGGAGCAATTCTCGTAGTTAGGATTATTGTACTAATTTTATGTCATAATTATGGATGATATATCTTCTGGCATTTAATTGGTTATTAATTCTAAAAATTATTTAGGTGCTAATATTTGTTCTAAATATTTAAGCATCTATTTAATTTGAATTAATTTACTTTGTTTTTAACATTGTAGATTAATGCAACATAATTTATTGGATTTTAATTCATTAATATCATTTAATGATATTTAGTTGATTTTATTCTAAGAAAATTGTGAATTTCTGTTAACAATTGATTTTGATAAATTTGAAAAGATTTATTCAAGTTAAAAGTTCACAGAAATACAAAAAAGTCTGAATTTTAAAACATGAACAGGTTTTAAGAATTGGACAGGAAGCAAAAATATCGAATTAGGTAATTCGATAGATTTTTTTAAGTACAAGATAAAAACTATCGAAAGCTTTTTTCGATGGTTTTTTGAAAAGAAAATAAAATATATCGAAGCCTTTGTTCGATAGTTTTTGAAAGTAATTGAAAATATATCGAAAGGAATTTAATTTATTCTATATTCAAATTCTCGATAGTTTTTCAAACAAAAAGGTGTTCGATAGTTTTTGGATTTAACAAAAGAAAACTTTTGATAGTTTTTTTAGAAAAGTGTTTTATATTCTAAATTCTCATACACATCGATAGTTTTTAGAAAACCATCGAAGTAAAGATGACCATTTTTGCCCCTCTGAAAATCTATCGGTAGTTCAAATGAAATCCATCGAACACTGAAGTTACTAAATTACCCTTGATACTTCTGTGAGTATAAATCAATGCCTTGGACGTTTTTTTTCTCTTATTCTAAGATCTAAGTGCTTTTGTTATATACTTACAAACATACACACGGCCAAGAACTGTAACACTTGATAGTTTCTTCCTCTTTTCACTGATTTTTACTTTCAGGAATCCGTTTTTACCACAGTCATTTCATTTCAACCGTGAAATTGTTGTGGATTGGTGTTCTTTTGAGTCTTTATTCAGTTTCAAGAGAACACCGTCGAAACGGATTTTTAAACCTTAGTAGTTTGATTTAACAGAACATACTTAAGGTTGTATTGTTTCCACAAGCTTCTTCTTAAGTTTGTAGTTAATTCAAAAATTGTCAATTTAAATATTAGGGTTCTTAATCTCGAGAAGTGTTTGTGGTTAAGGTTTTTAATAAAGGAAAAGGGTAATTTTGTTAAAAAGTTTAGTTAATTAGTAATAATTAATTAAATTTAATTGGTAAATTAATTTTGGTTTAAAATTAATTTTCTGGAAATTTGAAAGATAATGGCCGGGGAATTTATCGTAACCAAAACTAATCATGTGTCGTTTCAGAACTTGCAATCCATAACGAACTTACAGTTTCGTGCATGGGCAGAGTTTCTGAATACACTTTCATTAGTAGCATATGCTTTGAGTACTCCCGTAGTCCTTTGCATTGATCAATTGACTGCGTTGTACACATCCTCCACAGATACAAGTGAGAATAACGTAAGGTCCTTTAGTTTTGTTGTGCCAGGGGGCAGAACAATAAGGGTGACGGAACATGACTTTAATAGAATTCTACATTTTCCAACAGAAAACCATGTTCCGGATCCCACAACTGAGGAGATACATGCTTTCTTCACTCTCATAAGAAGTCAACAACCCAACTTCTTTGTGGGAGAGTTTCTTAAGCATTACCTGACAAAGCCATGGAACTTCTTCTTTCACACACTTATCCATGTTTTTACTGCCAAGCTGACAAATCTGCATGGTATTCCCTTATTTCTTCAGAAGATAGGGTTTGTCATTGCTAACAATAGGCATATAAACATAGGAAGATTAGTGATTGATCAAGTCATTCTATGCATGGGACCACTGGATGAAAGAACAGGCATGAACGATGTGCTTTGTTTCTATCCTAGGTTCCTACAGCTAATTCTCAATGATGTCTTAACAGATAATGAACGGGACACATTCGAAGGCGAGGAGACCATGGAGTGCCTGAGGATGAAGAGCAATGCAATAACCACTCTGATAAGAAAGAATCATCTTCCAGGGGTACCCACTGTTCTCACTGAATATCTAAGAACGGTGCCCCTACCACTTCTACCCCCAAGGGAACAGGTAAATGAAGGTAATATTCCTCAACCTGAACTGGCTCCTGAACCACAACCAATGGATGTAGATCCAGAGCCCTCGGTGGCCATTCCTGACCAAGAGATTGCAAACCCACAATCTCTAACCACGGTCATAGAGCCTTTGGACGAGCCAAATGAAAACATAAACGAACCTCATTCCCCTACTATACCCAACATTCAGACATCCGTGAGTGTAGAGGGAGATAGTACCAAAGCAGCACCACATAAGGAGATACACCCTTCAACAACAACTCTGCCTTCCTCTAAAAGGAGAAGAATAGAAACCGAGGCAACTGTTGAAACTTCATTTCAATCATACAAAGAGCCCTTTGTAGATTTTTCTGATGCTGATTGGGCTACGCTAACTAAAGCAATATTTGAACCAATAGCTCAATCTAGCAAGGAGGAATTGACTGAAACAACTGGTGTTCCGACCATATTACGGTCAGGTTCACTGGTTGAAGGTTCTAAGAACCAAGAGTCTTCACAGACGTCGAGAGAAGGTTCTGACCTAAATGCAGAATCTAAAGGGTCATTGCCTAGCTCCCCAGATGGAACATATCTGGATCCTGCGGGTAAACGGTCTGACGTAGGTGCAGATCGGCAACTCGATGACAATGAATCAATTCACATTGAGGAGTTAACTGAGGTAAAGTCTTCACAGACTATTGGGGAAGTTTCAGGATCTCTGCTGTTAATAGAGCCTGATTCTAGCCTCCTATAGATTCAAACTCTAGATCCTACAAAGGATGCATCATCTACGGATGATCAGCAACTTGGTTTAACCAAGGACGGGGACTTTCGAAGCCCCATTGCACCACCGGTGACCTCCTTAAGGATGGCTACGGTGTTTTCTGATGCAGGTTCAACTAGCAACAAAGGATTGAGTGAAACACAAACACTTACACCTGGCCTGAGTGAGAAAGGAAAGATGAGTGAAACACCAACAGAAACGTTGAGTGCACACCCAGAGCCAAATGTGAGGAGTGACACCCTAACCCTACCAAATATTCATGATCTGCTACTACCTACAGAAAGAGAAGTACATGTTCAATCCACACTCAAGGAGATGACGGTTCATGATAAGCAAGGAAATCCACTATTCAAGGTTCCACTGAGACCTTCCTTTGACCAAGGGATCTCCTCTGATCAAGCCAATGCTTCTTTAATGTCTATTCAAGAGAAGGTTGACTTGGCGGCGGTTGATTCTAGAAGAACTTATCGGGTCTTAGGCAGTGCATCTGGCACTATAACATGTACCAAACAAGAAGTGGACTCCTTGAAGAAGGAAGCAATGGAGGAACTAGTCGACTTGAGGACTGACGTCAAAGAGCTGAAAGACGGTTTCATGAATGAAGTGAATGCTCTACAACAAAGTCAAGAAGCTTTAAGAGAAGACGTTCTGGTTATCCGTGATGGTCAAGCTAGGGTAAAAGATGCAATGAACACCCTTTCTAGAGTGGAGTCTAAGCTGAACCAGAGGTTGGACAGAATTAAAAAGACTACCAAGCTGAGATTGGATGACATTGACCTGAAGCTAGCTTCTATACATGAAATGAATAGAGACATTTCTGACTTCATGGAGAATCAAGGTGACGGAGTGCAGTCTATTTGGAATATGTTGAGGAACCAACAACCTAGACCTTCACATCAACAACCTGATCCTTCTACTACCTTTTACAATGAGGATAACTACATCGAGGATTCCTCAACTAAGGGGGAGAAAGTTGGAGAAGTTGGAGAAGAGACAAATGAAGGATGGCAAACAACTGGATGGGGAGTTTGGGAAACCAATGAAGCTATTCCAGTTAGACAGTATTGGATTCAGAACATTGTGCAAGAAGAGGAAAGTGAAGAGGAATTTGATATCATGCAAGAGCAACCACTTCAGGAGGATAATGAGCCATATTATCCAGAGCCAATAGAATATCCTATCTTGGATGATGATATGGAAGAAGAAGCAAATTCTCTGTCACTAGAAGAAGAATCTGCCTTGGAGATAGTAAGAGCTGAAAGAGCTGAAAGAGATGCCAGGCAAGCTGAGAAAGAAAGACACCAAGCAGTTCTAAGGAGTGAGAAGCTTAAAAGATTCAAGGTGTATGCTGAAGTGAGGAAGAAGAAGATGATGGATTTAGCACAGAAGCAAGGTATTGACTGGGAGATGGCTTACAAAACCTTTTGTGGAGTTGAAGACGGATTAGAAGTCAACGACAATGCGGAGGTGGAAGTCATAATTCAGGACATAAGAAGTGCAAATCCTGATGATCATACTTACTTCACTACACTGAGAAATAATGCGATCTTTCTGAAAGCTGGGGTTAAAGCAAACGGTGCCTGGAACATAGTGATCAACTTTCTTGAGAAAGGTACCTTTGTGATTTCCACTAAGTTTTTTGAACAGAGAACATACACAGAACTGCAGGTGATGCTCATCAAGATTCAAAGGACGACAAGGCTAAATGAACTGCTCCGTGAGCATGTTAAAGAGATCTTGATGAAAGTCGGTCCAGAGATTACTGAAGATCCTCCAATGGTTAGATTCATGACGAATGACTTGTTCAGAATCTGCTATTTGACTGAGGACAAGCTGAAGGATTATCCAAATAACTATCTTATATCAGTGGAGAAGTATCTCAGATCCACTGGATTCACTTCAACGGAGAAGGACAAAGCAGCAGACACTCTGAGGAGATATCTAATGGAGAATGTTCCTTACTATAGGAAGAGAGTGGAAAGAGGATTGGAAGTGCGTACCAGACTACCAAACATGCCAAAGCTAAAAAAGAAAGATGTTAACATTGCATGGTTGTGGGCTGGAGTGGGTCAAGAGGTTGAATATATTGGAAGACACATCCAAGGAGCAATCCTTAAACCTGGAGATTCATTGCACTATCCATCAGTGATTGATTATCAAGTTGCTAACTCTGATCCAATGATTGAAGAAGGTTAGATCGAAATGGACTAAAGATCATAAGCAAAGAACAAAGAACTCTCAGCTCAGTCTAGAGGAGCAACTTCAATGTATAAAGTTTTATTGTTTTTTGATTTATGAAATCTGGAAATGTATATATATCTGATCCATAATGCATTTAATATTATCAAGCTGTCTTACTTTAATTAGTTTCATGTTTCCTTAGTTAGTTGAGTTATCCTTGAAGTATTTGCTTGTCAAACTCTATACAATCAAATAGGGGGAGATTGTAAAGCATAATGTAACATAAGATGTAAAAGAGATAACTACAACTCAAAAAAGGAAAAGACAGACAATAATATTAACAGAAGCACAGGAATCTAGAATCAAAGAAGAAAAGCTAAACTCAAAAAATCAAAATATGTTATGTATTCTTGAAGTCCGTAAACAGGTCACGGAAAGAAGTTCATGAAAATGTTCAAGCCTCAGTGACAGCAAAAGAAACAAGACTTTCAAGACGACAGAAGTATGTTAATGATTTAGGGTTAGTACCACAGGATTCCAGTGATTTATTTAAAGCAACCAGATCGACAAAGGACTTATCTGCAGCATTGAATTGAAGACATAAAAGAATTGATCAAGTGTTATTCATCTGTGAACCAGACCAGTTGCACTAGTTGACGGAACTTAAAAGGATCAAGTTGTTTTATCGTCTCAGAAGAAATTGATACAGTCTAAAACTAGACACCCTGGAACTCAAATGGATTTTCAAATGATTAAGTACAAAATCAAAGGTTTGATGGTTTTTCATAAATGAAAACCATCGAATATGGTTAAGGAAATTCTTTAAGAAAACCATAATTAAGTATTTGTCATTCAATAGTTTTATTTATAAAACTATCGAATGAAAATACTTTTAATCCATTCGATGGTTTTCTAATTTGGAAGCAGGTGGAAAGTTATTTGTTGTGTCAGGTTGATGAAGATCCAACGGCCTAGATTATTTGTTTGATTTTGGTTCGATGGTTTTTTAAAACAAAGCCTACAATTACTAAGAGAGAAGTGTGTCTTCTTTAGTTAAGGTTTTAACACAGAAGCAATTACGAAGAGAGAAGATTGAGCCAGAGAGATTACCAGAGAAATTAATATTGCTCAGAATTCTATCATTATATTGATTGTGTATAACCTAGAACTCATTGAAGCTAATCTACGGATTAGAAATTGTAGCACCCCTCGAGGTTTATATTTATAAAACGATATATTCCCCGACTCGTGTTTTGATTTGGTGCTTTTGATTTCGTTATAGAACTGAATGATTAATCCGTGAACGAAATTAAATAATTTGTGAGTATCGTATTCAACCCCCCTTCTACGATACTTTGGACCTAACAATTGTCTTTAGCTTTTTAAATTGCCTAACTGATTTCTTAACTTCTAGAATAATGCTACACTTGGTTATATATCCCAAGTTTACAAGATATTTCGAACAGCTAATAATACAAAAAGTAACTATGTCCAAAATCCTTGTTTCTTCATTATGAGTAGTGGTCTATGTGTTGGTAGCTTGCCCTTCTTGGCTGATTGTATTTTATGGAAATGCTACTTTTGACCAGACAAAACAGAATGCTTCTTCTTTTCGTGAGTTTACCAGAAATGTTGGTTTCCATGCTCTGTGAAAACTGTCAACCCATGTGCTCTGTCTGAACTGTCCCTTTCACAAAGTACAGAGTGTATCCGTAGAAGCCATTTGAGTTGTATCCGTTGAGAGTATCTTGATCACATCCGTAGACGACTAGTACTGTTATCCGTAGACAGTACAATGTCCACATCCGTTGAAGGCTAATGTTGCTATCCTTAGACAGTTAATTTCACTTATGCAAAATTACAAGTCATACACTATTTACAATTAGCCTCCCTATTCTACATATCCATTAATAGTCAACATGACTTATTCAGCCTAAAAACTAATACTCCAACTTCTACATCAGGATTACAAAATAGGAATACACATCAGGACTGCACATCAGGATTGCATATCATGATTGCATATCAGGAATGTACTTCAGGATTGTACATCAGGATTGCATATCAGGATTGCATCTCAGGATTGTTCATCAGGATTACACAAGCATATTACATTGAGTCTTATCCGTAGATAAGCTACCCTTCTACAGATACTGCAAAAGCATGCTATCCGTTGAAGGCTACATTTTTACTTATACAATTTTCACTAAGTTAGTCTAGTTATCATCAAGAAACAACATAGTTCTTAACAATCACCCCCAATTTATACCTGGTTGAGAATCAGATATTAAATACTGATGACAACTGTTATGATAATTAAATCAGAATATTTAGTATTAAATGTCATATCTTCAGTTATAATATTTGGTCTGTTATGTTTTATTTTGTATTATATATATACGTGTTGGTCGCTGTTGATCATTCCTATTACTGTGAGTGGATTGATCTGTGTTGTTTTATCCTGGAAGTGATATTGTTGTAACCCAACACAGCGTAAGTGGGGCAATTGTAAGAACCCGAAATTTTCGATAGAATTAAAAAAAAAAATTTATGATAAAGTGCATCAGTGAATATATGAATGATTAGTGGTTGTAACCACAATGTATTAATGATTTTGAGATTCAAGATTATAAAATGAATATGGATTTCAGTTACAAGTACTTTGTGAATAGAAGGGATGGACTGACCATCTAAATAAGAACAATCTATCTGGAAAATGGGAATATAATATTCCAAGAAAGAAAAGTATTTTCATGTCATCCAAATCGATATCTGTTATGCATCCGACAACTCCGTAAACAAGATAGAGTATGCCTGAGAAGGCACTAGAACATTTTCTAAGTACAAGAAATGTTGGAATTGATATTGATCTACAAGATTGTGGTGAATAGTGAATTCCTCTAAGATGAGAGGGTGATCACACTACACTATATACGAGTCTATAAATGGAACTTTGGAAGTTAGATTGGTAATCTTGAATGTAAATAAGTGTATGTAAATGTCGTCAGAATCAGCATTCGAGGACTTTCAGTTTTCTCCAAAATTCCACCAGATGAACGTGGACTTGAAATTGTGATATTAAGGTAAAGGAATTAAAGAATAAGATACATGAGATCGTAAATATGAGATTATTTTCAAGTACTGGAATACTAAGGATGTTTAGAGAAATCATTTCAAAAGGGGCTATAGCGGAACCATTGAGAAGGTTTAACAGAGTTGAGCAGAATCTGATCAATGAGGCACGAATTAATTTAAGTACGAGATTGATGAATAGTGATCCGACACGAGAACCCTATGACGATGGAATTTATGAGGAAGAATAATATTTAAGGAATTAAGGATTCGTCGGAATAAGAAAATAGAAATTCTGGAATTAAGATGATTGAAGCAGTCTAAGATGACTCGAAGTGAATAGTAAAATGTTTCGAACTCCGAATGGAATGAATTTTAAGAGCAAACTTGGTTAATATATTAATTAGTGAAATGTGAAGTTGGAAAGTGGATATAAGTTAAAGAACTCGAGAAAGTTGGAGAAAAGAATGGAATAAACGAGAAACAAAATGCGAGCGTTATCAAAAAGAAGCTTCTAGAGAAAGCTACAATAAAGCAAAGGGCAAGATGGTCATTTGCACCAAAAATATCAGCCAAATATAAGGATAAAGCAAGCATTTCTTCATCACTTTTCTAGAAAACCCGAGAGAGAAGGAGAAAGAAAATGGAGGAGAAAGAAATGCTCATAACTCGAGATTCTGTGGTCTGTTTTTGGCGTTCTACCACTCAAATCGAAGCTCTCGAAAAGCCCGATGTAACCATGGTAAGCAATCACCTCAACTCCGTGATTTACCCCTCCGATTCAGTGATTAACAGTTGGAGAAGATGATGAATAGTAACTTGTATCTTGTTTTGTTTTGTTTTGATAATGAGTTTGTAGCTTCCAAAGGTTGTATTAAGAAAGAATCTAAGGCTACATCAGGAGTATGGCAGAAAGCAAGCTTGGAGGAGGTATAATTTTGAAACCCTTGAATTATTATAAGGATTATGGATGATTAATGGTGTTATGCATGATTATAGCCTTAGTTGTTATGATTGGGTTTTGATTTAAGTGATAATGAGTTATATGAACGGAAAGGCATTGCTTGGCCTCAGTTCTATGATATATAAGATGTATGTGTTATGTGGAGTGATCGATATGTATTTTGGATGATTTGAAATTTGGGGATATCCGAATTATAGCCGTCGTAATGCCCAAATTTTTACCTACTGATTGGTTCTCTGTTTTTCCTCTGTTAGAGCTCGACCCTTGAGTCCTACTGCCCATGATTGTGTAGTTCATGTTATAAGCTTCGTAATGATATGTGATTCGCCTAATTTGGCCGAATGGTTTAAGAGTTATGCTAGTTTTAGTGAACGTGGTTCAAGAGGTTGCATCGCAGAAATGTAACTACTTTAATGCTAAGTCAAAGACCTCTAAGAGTCGAATCCAAATGTGAAACTTTGGGGATATAATGCTAAGGACAGTTAGCAAGCCTTGTGCGAAGATTTCGAATCAAAAAGATTATTAGTTGATTTTATAAAAATGTTTTAGCCGAGGTTGCGCAAGTGTAAATTCACTGAAAACGAGACTTAGAACCAAGGTTCCAAATGGTTAAGTATAACTTGGATTTGAGGATGGATTTCGAACCAAACTTATGATATAAGTATTTGATGAGTAACATGGACTTAGTGTGAGACTAGAGCGAGCAAATAATGCCTTGGTTGTGTTTCGCTTACGTGTTTAAGCATTGAGTTATAAGTGGTTTATCGAGGGGATTAACCGTGTGTTTTCGTTTGACTTTGTCTAGATTGTCCGGCATCGTCGCGAACCTCTATCACTTCTCGAGCATCAGGCAAGTTTCTAAAACCATACTTTGAAGTATACATATATTAGATGCAAGTTTTCTAAATCCCATGCTGTATTTCAGATTACATTATACTGATGATGCATAAGATATGATAGATGCATGCTTTCAAACCTTACATCGTATATAGATGTAACGGTAATAAAAGATAGTGAGATATATATGTTATGTGTTTCTGATTTCGAAATGATACTTGTGGTGCTAAGTAAAAGTTATTGATATGAAGTTGAACTTATAAGCTATGGATATAGTAATATTTTGGAGCTGATGTGCTAAGTAAAACCCTCAGTAGGGGGAATATACTCTGCATTATACTTTGGACCGGGAATGGTATCAGTTGTTATCTAGAGATATATTATATATTCTCTATATTTATTTTACATACTAAGAATGGTATCAGTTGCTATCTAGGGTTATTTTATTGTGTTATTACAATTAATCTCGATAAGTGGTTTACAAATTAAAGATCATTTGGAGTTTAATCTATTAAGGGTATATTTTAAATATATGATGAATAGTTGTTATCTACCCTTTTTGATAAGAAAGTACTTGAGAATTATTTCTAAATAGATATTCTTTATTAAATATAGTTTGCAGTAATTATTTAAAGCCCTACTTCTTAAGGAAGTATTTTGTGAAAACTATTTCAAACCCTAGATAGCTAATAAAGTATATTTCAGTCAATTTTTTTTTTATTATAAATAGAGAGGGTTCCCAAATCTATTTCCCGTTTAAGTCTATATTCAGAAAGACTTAAATGTCCGCTCAAACTACAAATGCATGGGACCTTTCTCAAGATTTTATGTATGTTTCCAGTGGACTGCCCGGTCCTAAGCCTTTTTAAATCAATGAATTTATCAGTCTGGTTTACTACCATCAAAATGATTTTGATTACCTCCTCAAGATTCGAGGGGTAAGATCAGTGGAATCAGTTGTATCCATGAACAAGCATCAGCTTGGGAAATATGGGTGAATTTTCCTTTCCAACCAGATATGACTACTTTGTGGAGTCGTATACTTGGGAAAAAGGGAAAGGAACTTTATGTTTCAAAGTTATGGATTTTCTTGAACTCGGAGAATATGTAAGGGACTGAGTGGCGACCTGTCCCCTAAGGGAATTACGAGGAGACTGACAGTCTATGAACTGGTCTGTACTTCCCTTAGATTATCAGATAGTGCCCGACCGTAGGATGAGAGAAGAGCATCGGAGGCCCCTAAGGAATGGGTATGCTCTTCCCCCTACAACCGATTGGCGGGGAGGTAGTGGTCAGTTAGCGTCTACCCTATTTTCCCTTCTACGTAGAAAAACAGCAGTGGGGATTGCCTTACGACTGATCATCGTAGAGGTATCCCTGTCGCCCAGCATCTCCATCTACAGTTCACTATTCATGAAAGAGCACATCTTGTGCAAGTTTTCAGAGAAAGAGAAATCACTCCAGTTACTCAGTTTTATGCAAGTTTTCAGAAAAGAAAGTTTATTCCAGTTGTCAGTCCTATGCAAGTTTTCAGAAAAAGAAAGTTTGTTCCAGT
This sequence comes from Heracleum sosnowskyi, assembly GCA_030848705.1. Lineage (NCBI taxonomy): Eukaryota > Viridiplantae > Streptophyta > Magnoliopsida > Apiales > Apiaceae > Heracleum > Heracleum sosnowskyi. The sequence goes on from CM061243.1 coordinate 89,745,157, forward strand.
TATTCAGTTTCATGAAAGTTTTCAAAGAAAGATAGTTTATTCCAGCTATTCAGTTTCATGAAAGTTTTCAGAAAGGTTACTCAAGAGTAATCCAGTATATTCCAGTATATGAGTTATCAGAAAGCATATGAGATTACAAAAAGGTATATGATTGTTTTGAAAAAGGTATATGGAATCAGATGAGCTTAGAAAATGAATTGGAAATATTTTACATTGTATTTATTTCCAAATTATGATATGAGGTAAATGTTTGATATGAAAGATGATATTGAATTTTCCTTATAACTTCATCTTTTAAGTTATATGTTGATAGTCTGCTTATATTTATATAGCAGATATTTTACGGAAAGGATATACTGAGGTACCTTGTTATTTCATCTTTTATACTATACTAGAACTTTGTTCAATAGTATGAATATCGAAAGTTTGCAGAATATTATGGAGATGATATTTGAAATACAACAATGGTATTTTTGGAATACATTCCGATAAGGAAATGATTTCAGTATCAAGATATTTTGACAAATTATTGTCGCATACCCGCTTTATTTCTGGGTTGAAAAAAAAAAGGGCAGAATTATGCCATACTTTCATTACCTTGCTGAGCTATCGCTCACTCTTGCTATTATTTTATATATATTATATAGCAGCGAAGCAGGATGCCAATGGGACGGCACATACCTCGCAAGGCGTTTCCATTAAGCAGTTTCTAGCAGCGATCCCGAGAGTAGTACGAACCAATCGAATCAGGCTACGGCTTTTGGTATTCAACTCATGTATAGACATGAATGGTTTAAGAGGATTGTGAGCATCAGAAGGCTAAGTTGGTAATGTAACAATACTTAGAAATTGTATCAGTAGCAGATTCAAAAGACATTTGGGTATTGTAATAAAAGTTATTTATTCCGCAGTTGTTGTATTGTGTCGTTTCTGAGACTCTAACCTGTGTGTGTGTGTGTGTGTGAGAGACATATGTTGTGGGGTCATGAGCAGGTGAATTAGGAATGGTGTGAGTAATACAGGTAAGGCAAGGAGTACATGGATTGTGACAACCCTAAATCCCTGACCCCGGATTTGGGGCTGTTACAGAGATGGTATCAGAGCTTTAGGTTACAGTCCTCAGAAACGATAGGAGATCGAGTCTTACAATACCCTTAAGAATAATAAGAGCATCTAGAGCTCCAATTGAGTTCGTAGTCGGGTTAGAGGACATGACCCTGACTGTTTAAGATGAAGCCCGAGAGGGGACTTCTTTTGGAAACCGTACTTAGGACTTCATGGTTAGTCACTTCGATTCGTATGAGTTATAGATGGATGGGACTCTGAGATACCAGACCCTGAGGCCTTCGAGTAGGCATTTAATGATGCGCTCCTTGATATGGATGGAGACCCGATAAAGGGAGATCCATAGGAGGATCTAGAGGAAGACCCCATAGTGGGTCGAGGAAAGAATCTTGTAGAGGACGTGTTGATTGATAAAGATGTGGTGTGTTACTTGAGACTTAATAATAAGACAGGATAAACCTTCAAGGGATGAATAAGTGACGAGACGAGAGTTTAAGGATCGTTCATGACTCATCAAGAGTATGACAAGGGAAGTGGAGTAGAGTCTCCAAGCAGAAGAGGTAGAGGCAGTACATTCAGTATCAGTGGATTGAAATAGAGACCAGATTTAATCTTGTAGTTTCTAACGATCTTCCGGAGTACTGCCCAGTCGACATGAGGAATTGTCTTTGCTATGGGCGACAACGGTATCGAAGTCTTCTTATGGAACATAACATTTACTTGGGATGTTTGCGCCTAGTCGAATAGAATTCCCTGCGATTGCAAAGGTCGATGGTTGAATCCTTAGCGACTATTATTAGTCGGCAATGACGTAAGTATCGAGCACCTTAGGGTGTGCCTGGAAAAGAAAAGCTTTAGAATTGAACGAATATCCATCAGAGGAGCCGACATAAAAGGCATCCGTAGAGACCTTGGTAGTACCCTCCCCATTTGCAAATTATGTGGGATATTTCCCCAATCTATCATCTATCTTAATCTCTCTCCAGGAAAGAATTCTGGTAAAGGGTATATTCCCTCTTCGAAGTTGTTTTATAGCACTTATGCTAAACCATATTCAGTTTCACTTGTGTTAGAGGCTGTCACAATGCCTACTTTCAGGCTTTCGAAGCCCTGTCAAATGATGTTATTTAAGCTTTCACTTTTCTTCAAATAATGAATAACCCTTGCTTGTTAAGTACCAGTATTTTCTTGGTTATTCTTTTCTTTGTATTTTCTTTGGAAACCGCACCTTTGGAATCTGTTCAAGGTGTTCCTTTAAGAAATATTGTCGAAAGGTGATAATCATTAAATTGATCTCGAATTGCTTTCATACTTTTCAACTTCCACTGAGATGAACAACCCTATACTTATAGGGGCTACAAGGACTATCTGTCTGTGTGATAGAAGTCGGATGGGACGCCATCACTTGTGAGTTGTGAAATACAAGAAGGCTAATTACCTTTAGTATGTCTCAATCGAGGCACACAACATTGAGTTCTTATGATCATGTTGATCTCTCGGTAAATTCTTTTACCTCCAATAAGGTTATCTTAAAACTCATAACCAGTGTGTGACGTTTTCTTTGATATGGGAGCTGTCTTTTCAAGGCCCCATAATTTTGTTTATCCTCATTGAATTCTAAGGGGAGGCCACCCAGGTCAAATAAGTCAAAAATTCGCTGATAGGAATTAGATTCGCAACGAAATCGCCTATGATAGGAGCGAATCCCTAAGACGAATAGAATGTTAATGACATATCAACGAAATTGGTTATTCTCCCAAAGATATTATGATAATGGAAAGCGTGTCAATCGATATATGTGAAAGGAATGGCGGTATGCCGTGAACTCCAGTGACAACGGTGTTAGATGGATGCCCTATAGTGAAATTGAGATTTTGAAGGAGTGTTTACGAGTGGACACTACCTCTGGGTTAGCAAGATAATTACTGACGTTGGAGTCAGAGGGAGCTGGTATTGTGACATGGGAGATGTGCAGCGTGTGTTGTTATAAAGGAATAATTTTCAGAAATATATGAAGACCCGGATGAAAATAAAAGTTAAAGAGTTAAAACAAGAAACCATAAACTGTGACCGAGTATTCAGAGTATAATGGGAATGAAAGGGTTAGTGACTCAGTTACAAGAGTTGTTGTATAAAGGTGTAATAAGACCCAGTGTACCACCATGGAGAGCCCGGTGTTGTTGTAAGAGAGAAAGATGTTAGCACAAGATTTTGTATCGAACCCCGAGGGTTGTATGAGTTCGACATGGAAAATAGGTACCCTTGTAAATGATTGTTTGATCAGCGGAAGAACGCTGTGTATTTCCAAATTTATTTAAGAACCGGGTATCACCAGTGGTAAGTTAAATCTGAGGATATACCCAAGACTGCGATTCGTACTAGGAATAGACACTTCGAGTTTTTAGCGAAGTTATTTTGGGTTGACTAATGCACCCACAAATTTTATGGAATGTGATGAAGTGGCTTTGAGTTATCCGTGATAGTAGATAACATGAGATGGAGAAATGGCTAAAGTTGACCAAGGATTACGATTGTGAGATACACTACCATCCGGGGAAGGCCAATATGGTGGCCGACACCTTAATTAATATGAGACAGAGATGGATTCCGAATGATCAGGAATTAAAGGATGAGATTTTACACGAAACTCAAGTTAACCCAACAAACTGGAAAGACAAAATATTTCACCAACAAGCGGCTAGTGACAACTAAGACAAACAAAGAAAGTATGCGGACTAAGCCCGCGAGCATAGAGATAATCCTGCTATGGATAAGCTAAATGGCATGTTGATGAATGACAAGCGAGTTTATGCTGGTGTATTTCTGTACAAATAAGATAGAGAGTATGAGGTCAGAGATTTGTAATGCGGAAGGTATTTTCATGGAAAGAAGTAATGAGAATTAGAGAGAAAGAAAAGATGAGTCTTAAATGCATTGGACCGTTTGAGATTTTAAGGCGAATCGTAAGGCTAGCATACGAACTAGCACTAACCCGAATCTGCAACAAGACCGCAACGTGTTTCATGTTTCGATGCTAAGACCATACAAGTCAAATGCTAAGCATATAGTGGAATTCGAGCATGTGGATATGCAACCAGACTTACCCTATATGGAGTAACCAATGGAATATTAGATCAAAAAGGAACAAGTGCTCCAAAACAAGGTCATCAAGTTCGTCAGAGTTATGTGGCAAAATCATAACGTGGAAGAATCAAATTGAGAGCTAGAGGGTGAATTACTAGAGAAATACCACCATTTGATTCAGACAGATTCCGGGACGGAATCCTTTTAAGGAGGGGAGAATGTAAGAACCCGAAATTTTCGATAGAATTAAAAAAAAAATTTATGATAAAGTGCATCAGTGAATATATGAATGATTAGTGGTTGTAACCACAATGTATTAATGATTTTGAGATTCAAGATTATAAAATGAATATGGATTTCAGTTACAAGTACTTTGTGAATAGAAGGGATGGACTGACCATCTAAATAAGAACAATCTATCTGGAAAATGGGAATATAATATTCCAAGAAAGAAAAGTATTTTCATGTCATCCAAATCGATATCTGTTATGCATCCGACAACTCCGTAAACAAGATAGAGTATGCCTGAGAAGGCACTAGAACATTTTCTAAGTACAAGAAATGTTGGAATTGATATTGATCTACAAGATTGTGGTGAATAGTGAATTCCTCTAAGATGAGAGGGTGATCACACTACACTATATACGAGTCTATAAATGGAACTTTGGAAGTTAGATTGGTAATCTTGAATGTAAATAAGTGTATGTAAATGTCGTCAGAATCAGCATTCGAGGACTTTCAGTTTTCTCCAAAATTCCACCAGATGAACGTGGACTTGAAATTGTGATATTAAGGTAAAGGAATTAAAGAATAAGATACATGAGATCGTAAATATGAGATTATTTTCAAGTACTGGAATACTAAGGATGTTTAGAGAAATCATTTCAAAAGGGGCTATAGCGGAACCATTGAGAAGGTTTAACAGAGTTGAGCAGAATCTGATCAATGAGGCACGAATTAATTTAAGTACGAGATTGATGAATAGTGATCCGACACGAGAACCCTATGACGATGGAATTTATGAGGAAGAATAATATTTAAGGAATTAAGGATTCGTCGGAATAAGAAAATAGAAATTCTGGAATTAAGATGATTGAAGCAGTCTAAGATGACTCGAAGTGAATAGTAAAATGTTTCGAACTCCGAATGGAATGAATTTTAAGAGCAAACTTGGTTAATATATTAATTAGTGAAATGTGAAGTTGGAAAGTGGATATAAGTTAAAGAACTCGAGAAAGTTGGAGAAAAGAATGGAATAAACGAGAAACAAAATGCGAGCGTTATCAAAAAGAAGCTTCTAGAGAAAGCTACAATAAAGCAAAGGGCAAGATGGTCATTTGCACCAAAAATATCAGCCAAATATAAGGATAAAGCAAGCATTTCTTCATCACTTTTCTAGAAAACCCGAGAGAGAAGGAGAAAGAAAATGGAGGAGAAAGAAATGCTCATAACTCGAGATTCTGTGGTCCGTTTTTGGCGTTCTACCACTCAAATCGAAGCTCTCGAAAAGCCCGACGTAACCATGGTAAGCAATCACCTCAACTCCGTGATTTACCCCTCCGATTCAGTGATTAACAGTTGGAGAAGATGATGAATAGTAACTTGTATCTTGTTTTGTTTTGTTTTGATAATGAGTTTGTAGCTTCCAAAAGTTGTATTAAGAAAGAATCTAAGGCTACATCAGGAGTATGGCAGAAAGCAAGCTTGGAGGAGGTATAATTTTGAAACCCTTGAATTATTATAAGGATTATGGATGATTAATGGTGTTATGCATGATTATAGCCTTAGTTGTTATGATTGGGTTTTGATTTAAGTGATAATGAGTTATATGAACGGAAAGGCATTGCTTGGCCTCAGTTCTATGATATATAAGATGTATGTGTTATGTGGAGTGATCGATATGTATTTTGGATGATTTGAAATTTGGGGATATCCGAATTATAGCCGTCGTAATGCCCAAATTTTTACCTACTGATTGGTTCTCTGTTTTTCCTCTGTTAGAGCTCGACCCTTGAGTCCTACTGCCCATGATTGTGTAGTTCATGTTATAAGCTTCGTAATGATATGTGATTCGCCTAATTTGGCCGAATGGTTTAAGAGTTATGCTAGTTTTAGTGAACGTGGTTCAAGAGGTTGCATCGCAGAAATGTAACTACTTTAATGCTAAGTCAAAGACCTCTAAGAGTCGAATCCAAATGTGAAACTTTGGGGATATAATGCTAAGGACAGTTAGCAAGCCTTGTGCGAAGATTTCGAATCAAAAAGATTATTAGTTGATTTTATAAAAATGTTTTAGCCGAGGTTGCGCAAGTGTAAATTCACTGAAAACGAGACTTAGAACCAAGGTTCCAAATGGTTAAGTATAACTTGGATTTGAGGATGGATTTCGAACCAAACTTATGATATAAGTATTTGATGAGTAACATGGACTTAGTGTGAGACTAGAGCGAGCAAATAATGCCTTGGTTGTGTTTCGCTTACGTGTTTAAGCATTGAGTTATAAGTGGTTTATCGAGGGGATTAACCGTGTGTTTTCGTTTGACTTTGTCTAGATTGTCCGGCATCGTCGCGAACCTCTATCACTTCTCGAGCATCAGGCAAGTTTCTAAAACCATACTTTGAAGTATACATATATTAGATGCAAGTTTTCTAAATCCCATGCTGTATTTCAGATTACATTATACTGATGATGCATAAGATATGATAGATGCATGCTTTCAAACCTTACATCGTATATAGATGTAACGGTAATAAAAGATAGTGAGATATATATGTTATGTGTTTCTGATTTCGAAATGATACTTGTGGTGCTAAGTAAAAGTTATTGATATGAAGTTGAACTTATAAGCTATGGATATAGTAATATTTTGGAGCTGATGTGCTAAGTAAAACCCTCAGTAGGGGGAATATACTCTGCATTATACTTTGGACCGGGAATGGTATCAGTTGTTATCTAGAGATATATTATATATTCTCTATATTTATTTTACATACTAAGAATGGTATCAGTTGCTATCTAGGGTTATTTTATTGTGTTATTACAATTAATCTCGATAAGTGGTTTACAAATTAAAGATCATTTGGAGTTTAATCTATTAAGGGTATATTTTAAATATATGATGAATAGTTGTTATCTACCCTTTTTGATAAGAAAGTACTTGAGAATTATTTCTAAATAGATATTCTTTATTAAATATAGTTTGCAGTAATTATTTAAAGCCCTACTTCTTAACGAAGTATTTTGTGAAAACTATTTCAAACCCTAGATAGCTAATAAAGTATATTTCAGTCAATTTTTTTTTTATTATAAATAGAGAGGGTTCCCAAATCTATTTCCCGTTTAAGTCTATATTCAGAAAGACTTAAATGTCCGCTCAAACTACAAATGCATGGGACCTTTCTCAAGATTTTATGTATGTTTCCAGTGGACTGCCCGGTCCTAAGCCTTTTTAAATCAATGAATTTATCAGTCTGGTTTACTACCATCAAAATGATTTTGATTACCTCCTCAAGATTCGAGGGGTAAGATCAGTGGAATCAGTTGTATCCATGAACAAGCATCAGCTTGGGAAATATGGGTGAATTTTCCTTTCCAACCAGATATGACTACTTTGTGGAGTCGTATACTTGGGAAAAAGGGAAAGGAACTTTATGTTTCAAAGTTATGGATTTTCTTGAACTCGGAGAATATGTAAGGGACTGAGTGGCGACCTGTCCCCTAAGGGAATTACGAGGAGACTGACAGTCTATGAACTGGTCTGTACTTCCCTTAGATTATCAGATAGTGCCCGACCGTAGGATGAGAGAAGAGCATCGGAGGCCCCTAAGGAATGGGTATGCTCTTCCCCCTACAACCGATTGGCGGGGAGGTAGTGGTCAGTTAGCGTCTACCCTATTTTCCCTTCTACGTAGAAAAACAGCAGTGGGGATTGCCTTACGACTGATCATCGTAGAGGTATCCCTGTCGCCCAGCATCTCCATCTACAGTTCACTATTCATGAAAGAGCACATCTTGTGCAAGTTTTCAGAGAAAGAGAAATCACTCCAGTTACTCAGTTTTATGCAAGTTTTCAGAAAAGAAAGTTTATTCCAGTTGTCAGTCCTATGCAAGTTTTCAGAAAAAGAAAGTTTGTTCCAGTTATTCAGTTTCATGAAAGTTTTCAAAGAAAGATAGTTTATTCCAGCTATTCAGTTTCATGAAAGTTTTCAGAAAGGTTACTCAAGAGTAATCCAGTATATTCCAGTATATGAGTTATCAGAAAGCATATGAGATTACAAAAAGGTATATGATTGTTTTGAAAAAGGTATATGGAATCAGATGAGCTTAGAAAATGAATTGGAAATATTTTACATTGTATTTATTTCCAAATTATGATATGAGGTAAATGTTTGATATGAAAGATGATATTGAATTTTCCTTATAACTTCATCTTTTAAGTTATATGTTGATAGTCTGCTTATATTTATATAGCAGATATTTTACGGAAAGGATATACTGAGGTACCTTGTTATTTCATCTTTTATACTATACTAGAACTTTGTTCAATAGTATGAATATCGAAAGTTTGCAGAATATTATGGAGATGATATTTGAAATACAACAATGGTATTTTTGGAATACATTCCGATAAGGAAATGATTTCAGTATCAAGATATTTTGACAAATTATTGTCACATACCCGCTTTATTTCTGGGTTGAAAAAAAAAAGGGCAGAATTATGCCATACTTTCATTACCTTGCTGAGCTATCGCTCACTCTTGCTATTATTTTATATATATTATATAGCAGCGAAGCAGGATGCCAATGGGACGGCACATACCTCGCAAGGCGTTTCCATTAAGCAGTTTCTAGCAGCGATCCCGAGAGTAGTACGAACCAATCGAATCAGGCTACGGCTTTTGGTATTCAACTCATGTATAGACATGAATGGTTTAAGAGGATTGTGAGCATCAGAAGGCTAAGTTGGTAATGTAACAATACTTAGAAATTGTATCAGTAGCAGATTCAAAAGACATTTGGGTATTGTAATAAAAGTTATTTATTCCGCAGTTGTTGTATTGTGTCGTTTCTGAGACTCTAACCTGTGTGTGTGTGTGTGTGTGTGTGACATATGTTGTGGGGTCATGAGCAGGTGAATTAGGAATGGTGTGAGTAATACAGGTAAGGCAAGGAGTACATGGATTGTGACAACCCTAAATCCCTGACCCCGGATTTGGGGCTGTTACAGCAATAATCTCTTCCAGAACAATCAAGACTTCTCTAAGGCTTGGCGACTCAACTGTTCATTATTTATCAGTACTTGTTAAAAGCTACAGAGAGATAAGTGTTCTTTCTTATCTTGTTATTTACAGTCTCTAATTATAATCTTGTTTCGACCTTCGTGTTTGTTTTGTTAATTGGTATATTTGCATGTTCTTGGTAATACAAAATATATATAACTGCCATATTGTTGCTGTGTAGTTAGTGAATTATACCCAACAAATAATTCTTCTGATAGCAAACATCTCAGACTCAGCCTACAAACATAACAGCTGGAACTGATTACCAATCTCATGCATATACACCCTTTTCCGTTTTTGATGAATAAATTATTTTTTAAAAAATGGAACCCTTAAAATTTGACACACCTGGGTACATTCTAAAATCAAACTAAAAAATTAGCCTGCCCATATCTTTCTATACCTACAATCTATAATCAAAACAAATGCAGCAGAAAACATGAGGGGGGGGGACACTCTGGACAGGCTTAAAATGCCACTAAACGTAGATATGCTCATCACGTGGCGACCAGAAGAAATTGGGGCACCGTCGTAATAGCAAAGTTTCTTTGTCAAAACAGCAATGAAACCAAGGCACACTTAAAATTGTAAGAAAAGACCATGATGAAGGGGGATAGATAAATTGAAATTTTCATGTTCAACGCTAGAAGAGATCATTACATTATGTGTGATTGTGCGTGTAGGAAAATGAGATGTTTAATGCGTATCATGCTCTTGTTTATACATAAATTAAAGGTAGTTTAATATGTCCAATGGTCATCTTTGTTCATTTTCACCACTACCCTTTGCAATTTGTCGACCAGTGGTGGTGCAATTAGACCTGGCAATTTGGTACACGACGAACACGAAAGTACACGAACACGAAAAAACACGAATATAATTAGTGTCGGGTTTGGATTTTCATAATAGGTACACGACACGGAACGAAAGTACACGAATTAATGAAGTAAATAAATAATTTAAAAAAAATATTATTTATAGTATTGCATATTTAGAAAATATATAAGCAATTACATATGAACAATAAATAAAAGTTTAACGACTAATTGGTAGTAAGTTATACATTTATATATAAGAAGTATACATATATATATATAAGTTGTATTTACAAATTTTTCTAAAATTGTATGTAATACATATTTAATACACATTTCATAAAAATTTACATAATTAAAATAGTTTTATAATATATAAATTTTAATTAAATTATATTTATATTTTTGTTTAATGTACACGAATACGACACGTAAAGTACACGACACGTTTTGAATTGGATATGTGTTTCAAATTTAGTACACGAAACCAAAACGGGTCGGATATGGGTTTTACATTCAAGTTCACGAAAACATGAAAGTACACGACACGGTCCATTTCCAGGTCTAGGTGCAATGCATATATCTACTAGCAAACGAAACTTGTACCGTATCACCATATTCTTTGTAAGTTGAGAGATTCTAATGTACTTGCAAGAACATAACATTTGGCAAATTTTGTTTACATGTTTTTTATAATTTCTATATTCTACAATTCCTTAAATTTTAGAGATGCGGATTCGAATTCGAACTATTGTCTTCAAGTAGTTTAAAGGATTCGAATTCGAACTACTGTCTTCAAGTAGTTTAAAGGACACCCACAAGATTCCTAACAATATCTACCAGAAGTAAAACATCACAAAGGAGAAAAGGGAAGTAGTGCATTTCATTCTCGTAGGAAAATTTCATTACAAATATATACTACTAGTATTGAGCTTACAACAAGGACACCCACAAGATCCCTAACAATATCTACCAGAAGTAAAACATCACAAAGGAGAATTGTTAAAAACACTTACACTGAAAGTACAAAAAAAGACCCTCTTTCATTTCTCTCTTTTTATCTTTCTGCCACTCTTCGGGTTCTTGTGTGATAATCAGGTGATCATGGTTTTGGAGCTTCCACCGCTAACATTGGTAGTGTTGGGATTGGTGCACTGATCGCAAATGTTGCTGGTGACATGACTGTTTTAACCTCGTTCTTCTGCATTACTTCTACGTTGTTTGCTTTGATATCTTTAATCATCATCCTGGCATTGTTATTGTTGGTATCCTTTACTGGTTCAAGAAATTCCTCTGCTTCTTTCTCTTTGTATTCCTTGTACTTTCCCCACAGAACAGCGTATAGTCCTGTTGGAGGCCCAAGTGTAATTGGGCCGAACAGGTTTGTTGGATAAGTCAGGTCCATTACTTCGGTCCGGTCAGCTACACATGACCGTTGTAGAATGGACTGGGTCTTCCGACTTCCAAGGCGGGTGAAATGGACAACGCACGATGATGAGTGGCTCCGAGGATTTCGGGCGAACGGTAACAAATGTGCTTATAAAAGCTCATATCAGGTTTCATATGAGGTTAATACTTAATTGAGAATACATACAAGCACTTGCACGTTCAGTTTATACTCACCGGAACCTTTTAATTCATTCTTACACCTGAGGTGAATCTGGGGCCAACCCCTCGCTTTCTTCTCATTTTTCAGGTGAACCCGAAGAGCTATTCGGAGTCCGACCCCTCAGAAATCTGGTTCCAACATTTGGCGCCGTCTGTGGGAACGTGCAAATAAGCTTGTAACACCAAACGGAAAACGATGGCAATTGATAGCGTTGATGATAGGGCACTGGGTTTTACTGAATCTCATCGCCAAGGGACTTCTACGTCCACGCCTCCGACAAATCGAGTCCTCAATTTCGATTCTGAGTTGGAGGAAGGTCCAACACCCACTCCTGAGGAGCAGAAAGCCATGATTCTCAAATGGCGTGAAGAAACAGCTACGAAGAGTGGGAAGCAGAAAGAAAACGAAAGGGCGGAGGCAGAAGCCCAAGCTAGAGCGAAGAAGAGGGAAGAGGATCTCGCCAAACTAGAAGCTATTAAATGACGAAGGGCTGAATTGGACGCGGAAGAAAAGGCCCTTCAAGGTGCCGTGGAGATTGGCGAACAAACACTGATAGTGTCCGGCCATAGGAGAGAGAAGAGGGTGCATAATGATGAAGATGAGTCTTCGAACTCTGAATCACACCCCCGAAGAATTCGTTCAAAGATCACAGTTCGTTCAGATACCGATGATGAAGGCGATCCTCGTATGAAAGATAGATTAAGCCGCATAGAAAAGGCAATGTTTGACGACCGTAGAGTGAGTCATGAACCAGTCGTATCCGAAGAGATCGAGCAATACAGACCTCCTTCGGGAGGACAATTCCCGAAGATGAATGAGTTCAGCGGAAAAGGGGATCCTGAGGACCACTATGAGAAGTATGAGTCCCTTATGACCGAAATGGGACACTGTGACGTAATGTTGTGTAAGATGTTCAAAACGTACTTGAAGGGCGTTGCCACCATGTGGTATAGGTCGATGAAACCGAGATCAATCTGCTCATACGACCAATTAAAAAGGAAGTTCTTGAGGCACTATTCACATTTGTGCCAAAGAGAGAAAGATACTGAAGCTTTGATTCACTGTCGACAAAGGCCGAACAAAGAATTGGGGGACTATCTAGCCAGGTTCAAGGAGGAAGCCGGTATGGTGACGAACTTGGACAAGGTAAAGGCAGCTGGATTCTTGTCGGCAGGATTGGACCCTATTAAAGGTGAAAAAACTCTGATCCTCTCTTTATGATATTCCTCCTAAATCTTTGAATGATATATACTTGAGGGGAGAAAGCATCCGACGAAAGATGGAATCAATTGGGGGATACAAGGAAAACAGAAGAGAGGATCGGGGGAAGAAAGGGCACTATAGGTACGAGTCTGGCCGAAGATATGAGGACAGACGAGACGAAACAAAGGGCAGAGATAAAGGAGCCAAACGAAGAAGAGATAGAGATATCACGGCGTTCACTCATTTGAACGCACCAATCTCGAAAATTCTCCATGAAATAAAAGGGAAGCCTAGCTTTGTCCGCCCAGCCCGAATGAAGATGCCTGACTACAAAAAGAATGGTAACAAGTACTGTGACTACCATCAGGACAAAGGCTACAATACCGATGAATGTTACCACCTAAAGAAGTTAATCGAGAAAATGATCAAGGACGGAGAGTTAAACAAATTTGTCAAAGACCTCAGGGATAAATTAGCCCCGAAAGAAGACAAATGGAAGGAGCCCGAAGAGGGTGAAAGGTATAGAGGCGAGGTGAAGACTATCTCCGGAGGAAGTACCCTGGGTCGGGACAGTAAAACGGCGAAGAAAAGGTATGCAAAGCAGGTATACAATTTGTACCAGTTTTAGTCAGCCAAGCAGGCAATGCCGATCATGTTTACCGAGGACGATTATGAAGATGTGATTTGGCCTCACGAAGACCCTCTGATCATCAATCCTGTGATCGGGAAAAACAAAATCTGGAAAGTACTAGTGGATGGGGGAAGCTCGGTGAATATTCTATATCATCGGACTTACAGCAAAATGAACCTTTGAGGTGAACAGTTGGAGCCATGCCACGAAGCCCCCTTGTATGGTTTTGGCAATCAGCCAGTCCCCATCGAAGGTACCATTACTTTATCCGTTCTTTTAGGTAAAGCTCCCTACACTGTGGAAAAACAGGTGAAATTCTATGTGATCCGGGTGGAAAGCCCTTACAATGCTATCCTGGGAAGGCCAGCTCTTACATCTTTCCAGGCAGTGGCCTCGATTCCTCACCTTAATTTAAAGTTTCCAACCGAGCATGGCATCGACGAAATGTGGGGCGACCAGAAAACCGCTCGAATCATAATGCTGGACGACCTAGAGAAAGATCGGGATTTTGAAATGTCTGAAGGAAGCAAAAGGAAAAGGGCTGAAGGCGAATCTAGTGGAGGTCGCCAAACCATGAACATTGAGTTAGAAAAATTTAGGGCAGACCTATCCAGCCCGATCGCCAAACCAGCGGCGGAAACCGAGGAAGTAGAGCTATATGCAGGTTGTCCGGGTAGGATGGTCCAGATTGGGAAGAACATGAAACCCGACCTAAAGAAGAAAGTGATTGAAGTAGTCAGGCAATACCATGATGTCTTCGCATGGGGCCCCGAAGATATGCCTGGGTTAGATCCAAAGATGGCAAAGCATTGTCTCAATGTTAAGCCCGAGGCCAAACCAGTGAAACAAAGGAAAATGACTTTCGCTATGGAGAGACAGAAAATTATTGAAGCCGAGGTTGAAAAACTGTTGGAAGCAAAGTTCATCGAAGAAATTGAATACCTTGATTGGTTAGCCAACGTGGTGGTGGTGGTAAAGAAGGCCAACAACAAATGGAGGATGTGTGTTGACTATACCGACCTAAACAAAGCTTGCCTGAAGGACCACTATCCACTGTCTAGCATTGATCAACTAACAGATGCTACCGCAGGGTACCAGGTACTTAGTTTTTTGGATGTTTTTTCAGGTTATCACCAGATAGCAATGAATGTTGAGGATATTCCGAAGACAGCCTTCATCACCTCGAAGGGAACCTATGCATATATCAAAATGCCCTTCGGCTAAAGAATGCGGGGGCCATATTCCATAGGGTGGTCAACAGGATTTTCCATAAGCAAATTGGCAGGAACATGGAATGCTATGTGGATGACATGATCGTCAAGTCACAGTTTGAAGATCACATGGAAGATCTGAAAGAATGTTTCGAAACACTGAGGAGACACAGTATGAAGATTAATCCGAACAAATGCACATTCAGAGTGTCTAGTGGAAAATTCTTGGGATACATGGTTAGCGCTCGAGGGATTGAGGCGAACCCGGAAAAGATACAAGTTGTAATCGACATGGAGCAGCCGAAGACAGTTCGGGATGTGCAAAAGCTGACCGGACGAATGGCTGCCCTGCGTAGATTCATTTCCATGTCACCAGAAAAAGCTTTGCCTCTCTTTGAAGCGCTTCGGGGATCAAATAATTTTGAATGGGGGCCAAAGTGTCAGAAAGCATTCGAGGAGGTGAAAGAATATCTTACTAAGGCACCCCTCTTGATGAGGCCAGATCTGAAGGAAACGTTAAAGCTATATTTGGCAGTAAGCGACCGAACGTTGGGAGCGGTATTAGTAAAAGAACATGAAAGCTGTCAACACCCAGTTTTCTATGTGTCGCATATGTTGAAAGACGCAAAAATGAGATATCCGAACGCAGAAAAGTTCGCATATGGGCTAGTAATGGCGACCCGAAAGTTGCGTCATTATTTTCAAGGGCAAACGGTGCAAATCATAACCGATCAACCCCTCAAGAAGATCTTGACAAGGCCGGAGGCGTCCGGAAGGGTAGTAGCATGGTCCATCGAGTTAGGAGAGTATGATTTGGAGTATATCCCCAGGACCTCTATCAAGGCACAAGCGTTAGCGGACTTCATGGTCGAATGCTCTTTCTCCGGACCGAAAGACCTGGCTCCCGAAGAACAGCTAATCCAGTCACCCGGCAAGTGGAAATTGTTTGTAGATGGTTCGGTCACAGGTTCAAAATGTGGGGCCGGGTTAATTCTGTCCAGCCCAGATGGCTTCGAAATCTGCCAGGCGATACGGTTCACTTTTCCCTTGACAAACAACGAAGCCGAGTACGAAGCATTTCTTGCGGGATTAAATCTAGCCAAAAATCTCGAGGTAAGAAACTTAAGAGCATTCAACGATTCTATGTTAGTGGTGAAACATTTTTCAGGGTAATACGAACAGAGGGAACCCCGAATCAAGGCCTACGCCACAAAGGTACAGGACTTATCAATATCGTTCGAATCTTTCGAACTAAACCAAATTGGGAGAGAGGACAATAGCCGAGCCGATGCACTATCCAAACTCGCTTTGGCTGAAACTCATAACCTGACAGGTTCCATTTACCTGACTGAAGTGAAAATTCCCTCAATCGACAAGAAGCAGTGCATGGAAATCCACCAAGGCATCAACTAGATGACCCCGATAAGGGCTTACCTGGAAAAAGGGATCTTGCCCCTAGGCCGAAAGGAGGCTCAGAAGGTAAAGTACAGAGCGGCAAGCTACACCATCATCGGGAATAAGCTGTATAGGAGATCGGCGACGGAACCCCTCCTTAGATGTTTGGACCCCGAAGAGCAATGACTGGCCTTGGAAACTGTACACGAAGGAATATGTGGGGAACATCTTGCTGGTCGGTCACTTGCCTTTAAATTCCTCAGGCAAGGGTTCTATTGGCCGACTTTGCGAGCAAACGCAGCTGATTATGCAAAGAAATGTCGACAGTGTCAGCTATTCAGCACCATCCCGAAGCAACCACCCGAAGAAATGGCATCGGTTATGAGTCCAATTCCTTTCGCCATGTGGGTCGTGGATATCGTGGGAATTTTACCCAAGAGCACTAAGCAAGATAAATATTGCTTTGTGGCAATCAATTATATGACCAAGTGGGTAGAAGCAAGTGTTGGGTTTTATACTAAACTATTCATTTGTAGTATATAAACATTGTCCATTTTATTGAGAATCTTGATTGCATATTTTTACATTGTCTGTTTATTATATATTGTGGATAATTTAGTATCAAATGGGATAACAGAAGATTAAATTATCAGTGTCTATATAAAATATAAAAGGGTTCACAGTTTAAGTGGAATTAGACAAACCACTGGAATAAGTGAAGTATTATTTGGGAATAGTTTATCTTGACTATTAAATAATACTTGTATACTTTGTGTATATTGAACAGGATCGAAATATTAGAATTGTTCTTCTATTCTGACAATAAAGAAGAACTAAGATTCTATGATATTATTAATGCTTAGGTTCTCAATCCAAGTGTAGTGATTGACACTTGTATGCAATGCACATGCTTTGATTCATATGTGATGTAATTAATTGTTAATTATAATATTATGTATTGAGCAATGACATTGCATGCAGAGTGGGATATTAATTACATAAGGAAACCATGTCTTGATAATATTCGGGTTGATGGTGTCCTCTTGAAAGCTCATAAAGATAATTTTGCTTTAGTCCTGCAGGCAGATTTGTTCTTGCATAATTATAAGGTTGAGTGGATGATCAAGGATAAAAGATATTAATTAAATTAATTATCAGAAATTAATTTAATTAATGGACATACGATATCTTAAACATGGGGAATTTAATAAGCAAATAATATAGGAGCCGAATTTAATAATTACGGTATTAGGAAAGGTAGTGCAAATATTAATTCGTTAGTGGATAGAATTAATATTTAATGACATTGGGCTTGACCCAGAATGTCATTGGGAGGCCCGACCTAATTGTCCATGATCCCTACTGGAGCCTATATATATTCTTGTTCTCCTAAAGCTGCAATGAGAAGAATTCGAGATTAAAAACCTAGGGCAGCCGCAAGGAGCTAGGGTTTTGGGATTTCGAGGCTTTAAGGAGAGGAAACTTTGGGAGATCGAAGGCCACACTTCGCTCGAAGGGAATCAAGGAATTCAGTAGAAGACGTGGATCTGAATCGTAGCGATTAAGGTAAAGTTTTCTTTTCGAACTCATAATCAATCATATAGTAAGAAACTTGAAATATCAGCTCCAAGCAGCCCAGTACTATGACTCCGGGGTGAAGAAAAGAGCATTCATGGTCGAAGATCTGGTATTGCGAGAATTGGCCACCTCTATGCCAATGAAGAAAGGGAAGTTAATGCCCAACTGGGAAGGACCGTACAAGGTGATTGAAGTTGTTTGACCAGGGACCTACAAATTGGCAACCTTGTCCGGTGACCCGATCAAAAACACCTGGCATGCCTTGCGATTACGCCGGTACTACCAGTAAGCTTCACCCGACTTAGAGGAATGTCTACAACTACAAGGTGTTCGCCCCCCAAGTTCTTATTCAGCATTGTATTCTGATTCGCCTAAAAAGCATGTAAAGTTGAACTAAAGTATCAATAAAAATATATGCTTGTTGTTTTAACTCTTTATGCCAGCCTTATTTTAGTATAAACGTGAATTGCAGCAAGTCAAAAATTTATCTAGGGACGACCGAACAAGATAAATGTTACAAGACTTTTTTTTAATTAAAAACATTTTATAAATTAGGCGACCGATTAGACAGGGCTACCCGAATCTATCCACGTTTGGGGAATCCAGATTATATTAAGGCAAATTTGAAGCCGAAGATACGTTAATTTATTCAGATTATGTTAAGGCAAATTCGAAGCCGAAGATACGTAAATTTATTCAGATTATGTTAAGGCAAATTCGAAGCCGAAGATACATAAATTTATTCAGATTATGTTAAGGCAACTTGTTGCCCAGTAATAATCTATTGTCGAAGGGGGGTTGAATACAATAGTATAAGATAATCGACTTCTTAATGTATATATCACAAATATGAAAGAAAGATAACAGCTTTATTAAATCTGATATAAAACTGTTACAAACTCTCTCAAGAAATTATGATGTTCTTGAGAGCTGCTAGGTTACACAAATACTCAAGTGTATGATCGATTATGTTCACGTACATACATCGAAACCTAAACTGTGTTTATATACTACACAGCTTCTCTATCAATGATAAGTCCTAATCAATTACAAAGATTGAAACCTATCCATAATTGATAGCTACATTCTACAAACCAGGAACCGACTGAATAATCTTCCTTATTTAACTAGACTCCAAATATAACTCGAAGTAGGAATCCTGATCAGCTTCCAGTCCTGATGATCAATCCTGATCCTAGTCCTGATATGTATTCTGATCCTGACGACCATGCAATCCTGATGACGTCAACAATCCTGATCAGTTGAGTCTAGCTCCTGACGATCATTGAATTCTGATCTAACACAACTCTGAAGCCGAAGATACATAAATTTATTTCGATTATGTTAAGGCAAATTCAAAGTCGAAGCTACATAAATTTTTAAGATGTTAAGGTGGTAATTAAAGCCGAAGAGACACGTATCAAACAAGAATATGTTAAGGCAGCAATTAAGGTCGAAGAGGCATAAATGAAAAATTATGCTAAGGAAAATAAACTGAATATGCATAAAGTTAAAAAGGAAAAAGCCCGAATGCTACAAAGTTAACGCCCGAAGGCTTAGTACTTTACAAAAATTAAAAATATCCTACTCGGATAACTCCTCATCTTCGCCTGAAGAAACCACGGGGAGCTCGTCCTCATCAGGGCGACCGACCGGATCGGTAAAGCTAGGCTCGATCAGCGGAAGATGATCCAGACCCATGGCGGCGGCCCTCCTCACGACTTCGTCGTGGCCCATCTGATAACAGTGCTCATCCGCGTTCAGCCTTAATTTGGTTTCCCTTCGGGACAGCTTCCTTGCGGCCTTTAGAGAAAGGTTGCGCTTAGTAAGCCGAGCCCGAAGAGTGTCATTCTCCTTCTGCATGGCTTCCCAATCACCCTTCAGCGCCTTATCTTGGCCCTCCAGCCTCTCTAGGTCCCCTTCCGCCAGGCGAAGACCATCCTCGGCTTTCACAGCTCGAGACTCCATCTCCTGGACCTGGGCGAAGCCACTTTGCATGTCCTTCACTTTATCAGTGATGGCAGAAGCCATTGGAGTCGCCTGTAACAAAAAAAATAAAATTCGGTTAAAGACTGAAAGAACAAAAAATAAATGAATAAAGGGTTATACATACATTGGAGAGCAATCCCAGGAGTTCGGCGCAGGCATCAGTAGCGCTCAACTGATCGTATGTACGGCGATCAGCCGGGAGCATTAAAGCCCGACACAAGTCAGGAGCTATCTCCTTGACCGACATTGGATCAGATGTGGCGACCGAATCTGTTTCCAGCACCGCCCATTAAGGGACGTATGTTTTGATAGTGTCCCCTTTTCGCATTCTCTTCCTGGAAGAAGGAGATGGAGGCACCCTTTCGGTCTGGTCGGCTCGGAGGCGAGGAGAAAGCGGAGCAGATTGTTCGGGAACATCTTGCTCACCTTCCCTCCGAGTGGGATTCGGCGAACCCCCTGCCTGGGTCGCCTGAGAAGCCTGGAACTTGGCCCTCTTCCTTTTGATAATTTTTTGGCGAGAGGACACTGCAAAGAAAAAACAGGAGAGTTTAAATGCAAATGTATTACTAGTAAAGGAAAATGAAAAGCAGTGAGAGTATAAGTGTTAGAGCTTGTTACCATTACCCCATAGGGCGAAAAGCCACTGTTTGTCCCGAAGATCCTTTAAAGGAATTCGGTCCATATCGAACTGACATAGTCGTTCGTACTTGTGCTCTTCGGCACCAAACAGCGTGGGTTTCACCACCTGAACGGTAGGGTCGACTACACGCCATTGGGACATGGCCGCTATCTTCGGCCCAGATAGATAGCACCATTTGTCATGGCTGCCTTTGTTATTAGAGTTCGTCTCCGCCCATTTGGCCATGTTAGTTCTGTGGGAGATGGTGTAGAAACCCTTACTCTTGCCATTCTTTCTGAAATCGTGATGATGCCAGAACAGTTGGGGTGTTGGGTTAACTCGGGCGGTGATACACCGGCATTGGAAGCCGTTCATATGCAAAAATCCATTCGGGTCCATCTGACCCACGATGATACCCATCTGGGCGAATAGTTTCTTTATAAGCGGAAGTACAGGTACCCGGAAACCACACTTAAAGGCAGCCTCAGAAATACCGGTAGCTACCTGCCCATAGCCTTCGGGCACGAGCGGATTGTGCCATATTCGACCGTCCGCCCTTGGTATGTATGTATGCCATGCGCCGGTCGGGATCTCATGTTCTTTGGCCAGTTTGGATACGCGGTCTTTGGAGAGTTGCGATCGGAGGTTTGCTGCAGGATAGTCGCCGACGTGAAAGAAGGGAGATCTCTCCGGGGACACTGATCCCGAAGACCGCGCCGATTCGGAAGATGACCGATCCATAATTCCTGCATTTGGGAATGGAGAAATCAGCCATGTACTCGGAAAAGATTTTTTAATAAAATAAGTGGAAAAAATAAGGCTGAGTACAGAGGGTCCGTGGATCGGTCGGGTAAATTGTAAACGCCTAAGTCAAGGGCACGAAAGGGTTCCCAACATATTTAAGTCATTCCGAAGACTGTTCTAGGGGCAAAGTCATCCCGAAGATTGTTCCAGGGACATAATCATCCCGAAGAATGTTCTTACGGCGAGAAACTAAAATTATCTACTGGGGACTCTTAATGCATGCCTACAAATATATATATATATATATATATATATATATATATATATATATATATACGTTTCTAGGCGAAGGGTTCTAGATAGTTACACTCGTAGGAGATAAGAATATGAAGCACATTTTTTAACAAGCATTTGTTTAAAAAATTGAATACCTAAAGAGAAAGTGATTCAAGAAACTTACTTGTAATGGAGAAGGGAGAAATAACAGAGACTGAGGCAAGAAATGATATTGATGTCGCCGACGGATGGATTCGTAGAAGATATTAGGAGTGTTTTTGAGAATGTTGTAAAGACATTTGAGGGGAGGGGGAATTAATATTTATACGCTGGTGAAGCAACGTTTGGAAACGTTCCATATTCAACGGTGTGATTAAGTCATTTCAAATTCGACGGTTGAGATCTGGCGCAGGTCTCAAGAAATGACAATTGTCATGATTTGTTATTCCCAGGCAATGAACCAAGATTGTAGAAGGGGGGGGGTTGAATACAATCTTTGAAAACTTTTCAATTCTTGACAGTAAAAATGTGGAAAGTAAAAGCAAGAACAGAAACACAAATAAGATGATACAAGAATTAAAAATTCAGGTGGATTGTTTTTGTCCACCTGAGAGATTTTTATAGAAGAAATCTCTGTGATGTTTATGAATAAACACATAGCTGCAAGTACACAACTCTAGCTTCAGCAACTTACAAAGGATACTAATTTGTGCTCTCTAAGTTGCTAAAACCTGATTTCTTGATTTCTAGAGTTATGCTACTACTTGGTTATATAACCCAAGTTTACAAAGATATTTGAACAGCTAATAATACAAAAAGTACATGTGTTTAGAATCCTTGTTTCTCCATCTCGAGCAGTGGTCCGTGTTTCTAGCTTGCCCTTCTTGGCTGATTATCTTTTATGGAAATGCTACCTTTGAGCATGCAAACAGAATGCTGCTTTCTTCTTGTCACCTTTCTAGAAATACTGGCTTCCATGCTCTGTGTAGTCTGTCAACCCATGTGCTCTGACATCGCTGTCCTTTTCACAAGTATAGAGAGTATCCGTAGAAGCTGTCTGAGTTGTATCCGTTGATAGTTTCTTGATCAACCAGTACTGCTATCCGTAGACAGTACAGTGTCCATATCCGTAGAAGGCTAATCAAGCTATCCGCAGATAGTCAATTTCATATATGCAGAATTATAAGGCATCGACTATTTACAATTAGCCTCCCTATTCTACATATCTATTGATAGTCAACATGACTCATTTAACCTATCAAGACTACTTCAACTTCAACATCAGAAATACACAAGCATGCTACTGTTAAAATAATAATATAATCTAAACTTTGGATTATTATTTTTATTATCTAGAATGTTCTTGAAAGTATCTAGAATAGACTTTTGAAGTTCAAGACCTTTTGTATTTCAAGATGGTTCATGTACATGGGGAGTTACATATTAAATAAGGTGCATGTACTAGAAGTGTTTAGAAGTGTTCTAGGAGGTTCCATGTAGTCCTATAAATAGGACAATCTTCCAAGCTTTGTATAATCAAGAATTATCAAAATCTTTTGAGTGAAATACATTTGTGAGTTTTATATTTTGTGTGAGTAAGTTGTGTGGATTATTGAGAACAAGTTTCTTCTCTTTAATCTCCAACACATTATACACTTAAAATTCCTACAAAGTGGTATCAAGAGCAAGGTTTTAGAGATGGCTTCCAACAACAATATGTTGCAACCTCAACTTCCTCGTTTGACGGGAAAGAATTACAACCAATGGAGCATACAAATGAAGGTTTTATATGGCTCTCAAGATCTTTGGGAGATTGTGGAAAGTGGATATGAAGAACCGGCGAATCAAGCCAATCTCTCACCACAACAATTGAGTATTTTGAAGGAAAATCGAAAGAAGGACAAGAAGGCTCTCTACTTTATTTATCAAGCGGTGGATGAAGTAATTTTTGAGAGAATTTCAACGGCATCAACATCAAAGGAGGCATGGGATATCCTCAACAAGGCCTACAAAGGAGAAGAAAGAGTAAAAATGGTGAGACTTCAAGCTCTAAGAGGTGAATTTGATTCACTCAAGATGAAGGAAAGTGAAACGGTGGAGGAATATTATAATCGAACAATTTCGATTGTTAATCAACTTCGTGTAAATGGTGAAGATATTACGGATAAAAGAGTTTTGGAAAAAATTCTTCGTAGCATGACTCGAAAATTTGAGCATGTTGTTGTGGCTATTGAAGAATCAAAGGATTTAAATACTTTCTCTCTTGAAGAATTATTGGGTTCACTCCAATCTCATGAACTTCGCATCAAACAATTTGATTCCTCTCCTTCCGAGCAAGCTTTTCAAGTTCAAGACACTAATCGTGGCGGTTTTAGAGGAAGAGGTAGAAGAGGATCATTTCGTGGTCGAGGACAAGGAAGAGGAAATGTGCCAAGTGAAAATTCAAGCTCATTCCAAAGAGGAAGAGGAAGAGCTCGTGGAGGTTACAATGGAAGAGGAAGAGGTAATTCTTTTAATTTTCAATGCCATTATTGTCATAAAATTGGGCATATGAAAAAGGATTGTTACAAAAGGATTAATGATGAAAAAGATGACTCAAATTTTCTACATGAGGACATTGAGGAGAAAGATGAAAGTATGCTTCTTGTTAGTAATGTTCAAGAAGTTCAAGAAGAATCTATTGATGATGTTTGGTATATCGATAGTGGTTGTAGTAACCACATGACCGGAAAGAAAAATTGTTTTGTGAATTTTGACGAAAGTGTCCAACGAGAAGTCAAGACGGGTGACAACAAAAGGCTCATTGTCAAAGGTTGTGGTGATGTTCCAATTCGAACAAAGCAAGGTACAAATTATATCTCTAATGTTTATTATGTTCCCGATCTTAAACATAATCTTTTAAGTGTTGGGCAACTTTTAAGAAAGGGGCATCATGTGAATTTTGAAGATGATTTTTGTGAGATCAAAGATAAAAATGGGATTCTTGTTGCAAAAGTCAAGATGACATCAACTAAAATGTTTCCATTGAAAATTCAAAGTGAGGCTCTTCCATGTTTTGCTAATATTGTGAACGACAAGTCTTGGCTTTGGCATCTTCGATTTAATCACTTGAGTTTTAGCACTCTATCCAAGATTTGTAAAGGTCATATGGTAAGAGGCATTCCAAATATTCAAAAGCAAGATCAAGTATGTGAAGATTGTGTTTTTGGAAAGCATCACCGAGATCCATTTCCAAAAGAGAAGGCATGGCGAGCTAAAAAACCATTGGAGTTGATACATTCGGATTTATGTGGACCTATGCGCACCAACTCTATTGGAGGTAGTCGTTATTTCCTCACTTTTATTGATGATTATAGTCGCAAAATGTGGATTTATTTTCTCAAAGAAAAATCTCAAGTATTTGAAACATTTAAAGATTTTAAAGCATATGTGGAGAAAGAAAGTGGTCATTCTTTAAAGACACTACGATCTGATCGTGGTGGTGAATATATGTCCGAAGAATTTGGAGGTATTTTGAAAAAGCATGGAATTCGCCATCAACTAACGGTTCGTTCAACCCCTCAACAAAATGGGGTAGCCGAGAGGAAGAACCGAATAATCATGGAGCTTGTTCGAAGTATGTTGAAAACAAAAGGATTGCCTAAGATGTTTTGGGCCGAAGCGGTTGCTTGTACATGTTATGTTCTCAATCGTGCACCTACTAAAAGTGTGGAAGGAAAGACTCCACAAGAAGCTTGGAGTCGCAAGAAGCCATGTGTCTCTCATTTTAGAATTTTTGGAAGTATTTGTTACTCTCATGTGCCCGATGAAAAGAGAGGTAAGCTTGATGATAAATCTGAAAAATGCATCTTTGTTGGCTATAGTGAAGCTTCTAAGGCATACAAATTGTACAATCCCATCACAAAGAAAGTCATAATTAGTCGTGATGTAATTTTCAACGAGGAGGCTTCATGGAAATGGAAGGATGAGAAAGAAAGTTCAAGTACTTTTCTTGATGATGATGCATTTGATCCAATTGAAGAAGAAGGATCCACTCCACCTACTCCACTATCTAATTCTCCACCAAGCTCATCATCATCATCTTCAAGTTCCGAGTCACCACCAAGAAAGACAAGATCAATGGCGGATCTTTATGGAGCAACAAGAAGAATTTTGGAAGATGAATTTGTTGATTTTGCCTTATATGCAAATGCGGATCCGGTTGCTTTTGAAGATGCCGCTAAAGAAAATAAATGGAGACAAGCCATGGATCAAGAAATTGATGCAATTGAAAGGAATGAAACTTGGGAGTTAGTTGAAGCTCCTAAAGGAAAGAAATCCATTGGAGTCAAGTGGGTTTACAAGACAAAGTTGAATGCACAAGGTGAAGTTGAAAAATATAAGGCACGTTTGGTGGTAAAAGGCTACAAGCAAAAATATGGTGTTGATTACAAAGAAGTATTTGCTCTCGTGGCACGTCTTGAAACAATTCGCTTGTTAATTTCTTTGGCCGCTCAAAACAAGTGGCAAGTTCACCAAATGGATGTCAAATCCGCTTTTTTGAATGGAGTATTACAAGAAGAGGTGTATATTGATCAACCACCGGGCTATGTGAAAAAGAACGAAGAAAATAAAGTTTATCGTTTGAAGAAGGCTTTGTACGGTCTAAAGCAAGCCCCACGTGCATGGTATAGCCGCATCAATGATTATTTTATAAAGATGGGATTCAAGAGGTGTCCATTTGAGCATACACATTACATCAAGGAGTTAAAGAAGAAACGTGGCATGTGCAAAGTTTAGCTTAAGGGGGGCTGTTAAAATAATAATATAATCTAAACTTTGGATTATTATTTTTATTATCTAGAATGTTCTTGAAAGTATCTAGAATAGACTTTTGAAGTTCAAGACCTTTTGTATTTCAAGATGGTTCATGTACATGGGGAGTTACATATTAAATAAGGTGCATGTACTAGAAGTGTTTAGAAGTGTTCTAGGAGGTTCCATGTAGTCCTATAAATAGGACAATCTTCCAAGCTTTGTATAATCAAGAATTATCAAAATCTTTTGAGTGAAATACATTTGTGAGTTTTATATTTTGTGTGAGTAAGTTGTGTGGATTATTGAGAACAAGTTTCTTCTCTTTAATCTCCAACACATTATACACTTAAAATTCCTACAGCTACATATAGTCTTATCCGTAGATAAGCTGCCCATCTACGGATACTGCAATAGCAACTTATCCGTTGTTGGCTACATTTACTTGTACAATTTTTACTAAGTTAATTTGGTTATCATCAAGAAACAACATAGTTCCTAACATGATTAATACGACACGTTCACCTAGGTGATGTGTCGTGACGTGTCGAATAGATAAACACAAGATTTGTCTAAGGGTTATCCCGAAGAGGAGCACAGGGTTAGGACTCCGCTCGAAGTGGACATTCGCCCAAAGCCCGGGGACATGTTGGAGGCCCAAGTGTAATTGGGCCGAACAGGTTTGTTGGATAAGTAAGGCCCATTACTTCGGTCCGGTCAGCTACACATGACCGTTGTAGAATGGACTGGGTCTTCCGACTTCCAAGGCGGGTGAAACGGACAACGCACGATGACGAGTGGCTCCGAGGATTTCGGGCGAACGGTAACAACTGTGCTTATAAAAGCTCATATCAAGTTTCATATGCGGTTAATACTTAATTGAGAATACATACAAGCACTTGCACGTTCAGTTTATACTCACCGGAACCTTTTAATTCATTCTTACACCAGAGGTGAATCGGGGGTCAACCCCTCGCATTCTTCTCATTTTGCAGGTGAACCCGAAGAGCTATTCGGAGTCCGACTCCTCAGAAATCTGGTTCCAGCAAGTCCAATTACAATTAGTACGGCACCAAGGACTCTGTAGTAACAATAGACAATTAGTTAGTATTGTTTAATGCACTGAATTACACCAACACAAATACTAGATTATCTAAACCGGTGGTTTGTAGTACTGTGATGATATTTCTCGATGTTGTAATTGTGTCGCTGGTAACTGTGATTTGTAGTGGTTTGCAAAATTTACAAACATAGAAGAATAGAGAAGAGTGAATGATGGTATTACCCTCCAAGGAAAATCTTTTCGGCAAGGATGAAAGAACCCATGATAGCAACAATGATCATCATCAAAGGGCTGAAAGCAGTTACAAAGATTGTCCCTCTTTTCTACATTACTAATCCTTGGACATAGTATGCAATGCTAGATGATACAATTAGAGGTGGCCAAACAGGGCGATTTTGCACGGATGAACCGTAAATCGCTCGCCAAAACAAATCGTCTGACTCGGCTCGCAATGGGACGGTTCAAAATCGGCACTAACCGCAAAGACATAAAAACCGTTTACAGGTTGAATATTCTGGAACCGTATTCGGCACGGCTCGACACTGAAAACCGGTTCGTGCCCGACTCGCCCATGAGTCGTCCGGCCCGCACGACACGGCACAAGCTACATGTTTAAAACAGTTAGGCTATTATATATTTTCCCAAGAGAACATTAGAATTCAAAACAAACCTAACAAGGAGTGAATGAGTGATACAAAGTTATATTATACAATTAGCATGTACCAGTACTGCAATATTACAGATAAAGTATTGAAAGAGAAGTCTAAAATCTAGATCAAAGTCTTTCTTATAGTATGCAACACAATCTTTTTATAAATACTTATCTGATTTGTGAATCCATTAATTTGTGCACACCAGAAAATAATTTGAATATATATAGAATAACCAGAAAATAGATATTAACTAACGTAAACAGCTAAGCTTATTCCAAAAAAATTTGTACAATTTTAAATAATATTTAATAAAATTAAAAGTTAAAAAAAAAAAATTGAACCGCCAACTGCCAACCCGCCCCGCCAACTCGCCTGGACCGCCCACCAACTCGCCCAAGCGTCCACGAGTTCTACTCTCTTGAACACGGCACGGTTCGTCACCGGAGATGTGCCGGTTCTGTCCTACTCCAAAGCCAACTCGGCACTAGAAAAGCCCGCACTCGTTTGACCACCTCTGGATGTCATAACTAATTATATTAATACTTTTAGCCAAAATTAAAAATTTAAGAATAATGAAACAGCCTGATGAGAGGGAGAGGACGGAATGGGAAAAATACTTACAGCATAGGCAGCAGCGAGAAGGTTCATGTCGAAGCCAATTCGCCAAACATTAGGTTTGTGCTCCATGGCAAAAGTTACGGCAATAGATTGCAGAGTACCCATGAAGCACACAAGTGATGTGAGTGACAGGGGAGCTGTGTATCGTCTCATTGTCACGTTCTGTGACTGTAACAATATCACAACCAAAAAAATTTAATATCCATGAATAAAACATGCATATTAGCATATAGAGAATGATATGTAAAGATAGAAGAAAGTAGTACCTGAATGATGAAGAAAAGAAGGCCATGCAAAAGTAGCGATGATAAGGAGAATAGAGCCCTTCACCCGGTCCTTGTCAGTGTCCACAGGGGTACCAGGGGTAGTGGATTTAAGCGGATGAATGTGGCTGCTCCAGATCATTTCTACTACTTTCCCTTTGTACAATGTCATTAGCATTGCTCCTGCCACCGTCAACGCTGTTCCCAACACCTTTGCCTGGCATCTTATTTTCTTCATGTCTAGTATCTCCATCCTATACAATTACATTGTTACTATCAACACTGGAAAGTCTAGTAATATTATGGATGATTTATGTGTGTCCGAATATACGATGAGATGCATGCATGTGTAGATAAATCTATACCTGCAGAGAAATGCCATGACAAATGTCATTGCTGGGAGCATGTTACTCTCCTGGCACATGAAAAAGTAGGGGATGTGAATTTCAATCTAGCATAGTAGAAATTTTGATCAATCACCGGCCTGTACATCAATTATAAGAACACACATAATTTAGCATTTGAGAAACTCCAAACTCTATCCTTAGTCCAAGCTCTTGCGACATGAAAATTACTGAAACGCTAGCTTATAGCCTAGTATATATAGTACAACTCAGAACAGCAGGAATTGTGGACTTATCATTTGTAGAGAGTTACAACTTACATCCATTTAACATCAGTAGCAGTTGTGTCAAATACCAATGATATCTGGCAGGTCATGTTACTTGTGTTCATCTATTTCTTCCCTGAAGGTAGCAAACCTGATCCGTATGAGTAGCAGTAATCCTAAGTTTGTACCCGCTGATTGGAAGTCTTTACAGAGCAAGTTGCTATTTTCACTGTCACAAATTAGATAGTTGTATGAATTTTCAAAACTCGAAAATTCAGCCATTTTTTTGAAAATTGGTGTAAAATATAGATACCATTATGTAATTTACTCTACTTTTAACTACATTCTAGCTTCTAATGTTGTGTTTGGTTGGGGTGAATGGAATAGAATGGAATGGATGAAATTAAAGAAAAGTAATGGGAGTTGGAGGGAAGATTTGAGAAAAAATGAGATAATACAAAATTGTTATGATAAGAATTGTGAAGAAAATGAATGAGTTAAAGAATGAAGCTTTCCATCTCAGAGTGGAGTTTTTGAATTATAATGTAGATGATTAAGAATGGAATGAGTTAAGGAAGGAAAGTTGTGAGTATTTCACTATTTTACACTTTAAATCTCATTCCATTCCATTCCAATCATCCCAACCAAATACAACATAAGAGAATATTGCTATCATTTTAGAATGAGTTGTTGGTGCTGAAGAAGATATGACAGTAACAATTTTACGCTTGCTAAAAAAACAGTAACAGTTATAGCAGCATCCAGGGTTTGATGGAAGAAACTAATTGTATATCATTTATGATAATAAATGTGTGTTCTTGATGTCTGTGACCTGCTTTCCAGGGGTAAATATAGGCCACGATGCGAGGAGTGTGTCGGCCGAAACTCCTGAGTACCGACATCCATCCATAGCAGAACAACAAAAAGAGGGGCTGATGGATCAGTAGTCTAAGATTCAACTATAATTGCCTGAAAAACCCCCATTGTTAATATTTCGATTTCAGAATCAACTGGTTGCAGTCTATTGTGGAGACTGGAGACAGCAGACAAACCTCGTTTTTTAAAATGTA
Source organism: Heracleum sosnowskyi (assembly GCA_030848705.1). Lineage (NCBI taxonomy): Eukaryota > Viridiplantae > Streptophyta > Magnoliopsida > Apiales > Apiaceae > Heracleum > Heracleum sosnowskyi. The sequence goes on from CM061243.1 coordinate 89,775,727, forward strand.
AGTGCCGCGTTAGTACTTTTCAAACTCAACGTATGAGTCGCTTAAAAGTTATAAGTTGTACACAGATTTACAAGTTGAGTTAAACAGACCCTTAATGTATTATAGTGAGGACCATATTTAATAAGAGTAGACTATTGGTACAAAATTGCATTTGTTAGACTTAAACCATGAATGTGATGTTTTTAAAAAAATATTAATGATCAGCTTGCCAGCTAACCTAAATTATTAACTACCAATTCCTGATGGGTGCAGAGTTAAAGAGGAGAATTGTTAAGCTTTCTATCTCGGGTGAGTTTTAGATTAGCAACCTGCTTACGCAAGTGACCTTCACCGGGGAAAAGAAGAGAGAAATGGAGTAGCAGAAAAGAAATTCCTCTCTTTATTGTATAATTTCTATTTTCAGGGTCATTGACTTCTGTTGATGACCATTTCTTTTAATAAAGGTTTCCAGAAAGGTAAGCATTTGCCTCTTCTTTAGATCACCTTTGTGTGTGTGTATAAATAAACATTCACATGTTCATGTCACTATTTTGTAGAGAGCTGGTTCTCAAAAGCTAAAACACAGAAGACAAAAAGATATAGGAGGGAGAGGGAGAGCTATGGGGAGGCCTCATTGCTGTGACAAAGTTGATATCAAGAAAGGTCCATGGACCCCCGAAGAAGACATCATTTTAGTCACCTACATCCAAGAACATGGTCCTGGAAATTGGAGATCCGTGCCTACAAACACCGGTAAGCAATCATGAACTAGGATCAATTTTATGAATTAAAAAAATCGTGTCAGAATTCTGTTCTTTTTGAATTCGAAACTCTTTGAATCAGGTACTGAAATATTTCGGATCCGACATGTTCTCTTTTGAAAGATATTTTACGATTCTTATGTATACATGACCTTGTATATGTTCATAATTTGAGGATATCTGTTACCAAGACAATTGGCTAATGAATTATTCATTGCTGACCTTTGTTTTGAAACAAATGAAAGGGCTGCTAAGGTGCAGTAAAAGTTGCAGACTGCGGTGGACTAATTACCTGCGGCCAGGAATCAAGAGAGGCAATTTTACCCCACATGAAGAAGGAATGATCATCCATCTCCAATCTTTACTTGGTAACAAGTATGTTCATATTCGTATTTTCCTCTCCACTCTCTTTCAGTTTCTTTGACAAGCACAGCTCTATACTTGTGCTGTTGTACATGCATGGCCAGTTCAGTTCAAACTAGATAGTTTTTATTTTCATTAGACACAAAAGTACTGAATTTGCAATAATAATATATGGTCAGATGGGCAGCCATAGCTTCATACCTTCCACAAAGAACAGATAATGATATAAAGAATTACTGGAACACACACTTGAAGAAGAAGATCAAGCAGACGGCTTCTTCCGATGATCACGTTCCCCACATACTAGCATCATCAGATCATTCCAATCATCATCGGAAAAGGAAAATATCTGATATAGCCACAAATGATCTCGACTCAACAGATCTCACTTTCCATAGTAACAGTTCCAGTTCAAGCATCTACGCCTCAAGCACAGAGAATATCTCAAGGCTCCTTCCTGGTTGGATGAGATCTTCAATGAAAACATCAGGTGATACTAATGCTGTTGATGCCTTTTCCATTGGCGGCTCCCAGGGAAACATGATTGGAGACTCTTTAGCAACAGTTCCTGTACGTGGTTATCGCCCTAAGACTGAGCAACCACAGGGTGAAGAATTAATGTCTAATGAGGTGTTTGAATCCATATTATCATTTGATAAACTGAACACCACCATCGGCAATTGGGATCCCAAGAACCCTTCTTCTCACAAAAGTTCAGATGATGATGCCAACATTAAAGATGAATATGAAGATGTGAAGCATATGAGAAAATCAAGGCCGACCGAGGATCATAAAAATAGTCATCCTCCATTGTCTTTTCTTGAGAATTGGCTCTTCGATGAAGCCTCAACTGGTCAAGTGGGCGATATGATGGAACTTCCTTCCATTTTCTGATAAATATTAACACTGCCTTGTTGTTCATACTCTTTCGTCAGAGTAATCTTGGTTTGCTTGGTTCTAAAAGTTAGAAACTGTTGGCAAATTGTAACTTCTGAATAATTAAATATATTCTAGACGGAATTTTCTTAAGACTGTTATTGATCTGTTGTTCTTATTGTCCTTTACATAGCATATTATTGCAGGCTTTAAATGTAATGGTTTTACCATATATATATATGAGCAGCTCCTGATACATATTTATGCAACCATGCAATGAGGTTGGTTTAAACTGTAGGCTAATGTGTGAGTTATAGCAGAGGAGCCTATACCAAGATTAGTAGTTAGTACTCTTCGATCCAGTCCAGACATGCAAAAAAAGGTCATGAATAAGATGATTGGTTCATTTTCTAACTCCCCTCGCTCTACTACAAAAATATGATTCAGCTTTCAGTCATTACCATATAATGTAGCCGATCGTGTGAAGCATTAGCAAAGGTAGAGTTTTCGAATTTTCATGATCTGACTAATATGCATGCATAAACGCATTTGTTAAATATTCTCTCTTGTTTTTTACTAAATAGCTGTAAAATGTTTGTTACTACCAAAAACAGTGGATAATAAGAAAAAGTCACGAAAGTCATGCAACAGTCTAGAGAAGAAAGTGAACAAGTAGTTGGTCTCTCTCAACAAACAGCTAGCCCATGCATCGATTGATCCATGCAATCTTTCTTTTCAAGGCCAAGGGAAACATGTGAACTCCTTTCGGTGCTCTCCCATCCCATATTTGATGTTCCCATGCACAAATTAAACATCATCTGTACGGTGTAAATTTTATACTATTATGTAAAAGATGTCGAAAAAACACTTGCAAGAGACCGCGGCCCAAATATGTACATAATTAGTTACGTTACTGGGATCTCTTTTGTACGTCGTAGAGCTCCAATGGAACTATGTAGTATCTGTAAATGTATTGGAGAAAAAATATATAATCAACTAAAAGGATTAATTTTGTTTGGGGTTGCCCTCTTTAAGTGGCCAGCAACGGTAGGTAGCCTCGCTAATAATACATATGAACACTAGTTAATACGTTTGAAAGTGAAATGTATATCATCCTATCTCCCCATTTTCATATCCATTTCTCACATTCATACAAATCTCTTCGTATCCACTGATTTCTCTTTCATACATTACTTGCTGTCGAGACACATATTAATATAGTATATTATAGCGTCATATCTTAGGTTAATATTGTTGAATAATATTTCTTGTATCATAAGATTATGTTAGAACTCGGTTTATTAGGTATGGTGTACTAGTGTCAACTTCCACACTTTAAATGCACAAAATTTGAATCCAATCTTCCCCTCCAAGTGTCTACTAGTGTCAACTAAATTATTTCATAATTTGAAGTGCCTTCTTTCCGATATTGAACCATCTGAAATGTCACTTGCATTTGCATACACAATATAACTGGGTCCTGGTCTTATTCAAATCATTTATATGCGGAAGATTATCGTGGACTAAAAATTGATGTGAATGTAAGGGGTCACGTCACTCTATCTGCGAATTTTTTTCAATTTTAGGATTTTTTCCTCTCGCAGATGATTTGACATTCATGGCTTGTTGTGGACTAACATCTTCTATAATTGTATCAGTGTGACCTAGAAGTCGGATTTTCCTTATAAGCATTGGCCAAGGAGAATGCTTCAATTAATTGCTTGCGGGAGTCTGGTATTTGATCATTCATTCATCCACCTCTGCCTGATGGCTGATTCTATATGTTGCTATAAATCTGAATATTAAGAACCGAAGCTCTCAGCCTAAGTAATATGGGAATTAATATATTAATTTAAAATTTAAAATATTAAATTACCAGTAATATTATTTGATTTTAATATTAAAATTTAAAATATGAAAATATATTTTTCTCTTTAGGTGCAAATAATTTATTATTGTACAATATTAAATGGCTTAGTTACAATGGTTCAGATAATATTAAGAAATAGGTGTTACTAGTAAAGATGGGAAAAAAATTTGAGCATCCATTATCTCAAAAATTAAGAGTCAATTATTACAAAATTAAATAACTCCTTAAAACTAATTATACTAGTAGAAAAATATAATTTTAATTTTAATTTAGAAATGGATAAATAGTTTATATTAACATACATGTATATCTATTAATTTCTATTTTTATGAATTTGTTTTGTATATCTCGCATGATTATGGGTAGTATGAACGAATCACTCATAATAATTAAATATTATTTAATTATATAGTTAAATATAATTATATCTTTATATATAATTAGTGTAAAGCACTTAAATTTAAATGGTATGGTTTGGTTGGTTGCGGGTAAAAATTCTCTACAGATCCTATATAGCTAATTAAAAACTCTCTAATCTAAAACAATTACACAACTAGAGTTATTAATAATACTCTACTTTAGAGAAAAAATAATATTTCTATAAAAGTAAAGAATAATAGAAGTAGTATAATTTTAATATTTTAAATATTTACACTAAAATTTATTAAAATTGAATTTATAAAAACAATGAATAAACATATAAATAATCATTATTTTAGTGAATTTGTATATATAAAAAATTCGTAATTTTTATCATTTCAAGTACAACATAAACCGAAATAATATATACATATGAAAAAATATATTATTAACTTAATGAATTTATATTTTTATGAAAATACACAAAGATATCAATAAATAAATAAAATTATAAAAACACTAAAATAAAATAACTTATTAAACGTTCATGGTATAAAGCTAGTAATTAATAAGTATTAGTACTTAAAAAGGGATTAGTGAGATAAAAAGGTAGTTACAAGAAACTGAATAAAATTGAAATGGAGTTTTAAATGAAACTAATTAATTTAATTGTGTAATAACAACTAATTAATTTAATTGTGTTTAATGAAAAGCTGAATTTACTTGTCAGTTTTTTGCTTCTTATTGCAGATTTTGGATTGAAGCTGGTGCCAGGTTGAATGACCTGCATTTCTTTATATTTGAAAGTTGATTTTGGCTGCTAAAATACGCATCTGGAACTAGAAGTTCAATTTTCGTTTTGAACTTCTTGCTTTGTAATTGAAGTTCACACTTCAGACTTCTGATATTTGAACTTGTGACTTGTAAGGTGCATTGACAAGTGATGACAGTCGTTGCCTGTTGGTTTTTTCTATAAAACTAACGTAACAGCCCGTGCACGGGCCTGCATAGAGATTTTAATAATTTTTATCGTGAAAAAGTTGGTCGTGATCGATTTATTAGATTAAGGATTGTGTAGTCTTAAGTTTGACAGCGTAAAATGAGAAGTATGGTTCATGCATAGTGAGGAGTAAAGAATTTTTTTGACGAATAGTGTAATTACTTTGAATCACAAACGTAACTATGTCAAGGCTCTAAGACTTGTTTATAGTGACTATTATTGATTTTGAGACCAGATTGAAATAATGTAGAATTTGAAGCACGAATGTACTATTGTTCTTCTTGTGATTATAAGCAGGTTTACCTGTGTTTTGTGTGTCAGAGAAAGGATAGTTTGTAGATTGGTAATTTGCGTTAGAGAGCGGTTGTTATATGTTTTTCGGGAATTGATTGTTTTTTTTTTTTTTGCAATCTAGGTTATGAATAGGTTATATGCATGCAATGTTATTGTAATATAATCGAACATGCATGAATGAGATAGAGGATTTTAAAAAGAAGCTGAAGGCCGACGCATCTTTGCACACCCTCACATCACCCAAGTTTGTGATAAACACCTTGGGAGATGAACACCTATTACAGTTTGGAGTATTCATGTCATCTATTTGTTTTTGGTTTTTTACTTGGGAACTGATTCTGCACTTCTCTCATGTGTTCATCTTTATATTAAATTATATTAACACACTTAGTAAATGCATTAAGAATGTGTTTGGAATATCGTTTTACAGTTACACATTTTAATCCAATTTATTACTATATATTAAACCTCAACACAAGGGCAAAAATTTCCAATTAAATGGTCGTCAGAAAAATGTCACTCATATATTATTATGCAAAAATATATTAATAGTTGTTAGTACAAAGAAACAAACCTCCAACCTCCTTCTAAGATGTTCATGGGTTTAACCACTATTCTACATGCCTGTTTGAGTTTACTTCAAAAAATTTATTAGATAATTCACGTCTTTCTTCTCTTATCTTATATTATTTTTACTTTGATGTTTAAATAAATAAAATATTGGTTTGTATTATTTATATAAATCAGTTTTTCTTTTCATCTTTTCGTAATTTTGGTCAAAAATTTTATTTTCCGGACACCCCAACCGGTATCACGCCAGACCCTAAAGTGCAGGAAGAATTCCCCACGCTCCCATGAATCAAACCTTGAATGCTTTGGTCAATAACCAGTGCTCTCACCAACTCATCTACAGGCCCGGAGGCTTCTTTTTGTAATTTTATATACCTATATATTCAATCACTGAATTTTATTACAATTGTATGTTTTCGATTAAATATATATTAATTATGTTGTTTAAAATTCATACTTTTATATTATATATCTTTATTATACATTATTTGAATTAAACTAATTATTCATACATAAAATATACTATTGAAATTCGACCTAATATAAGAAATATTGTATATGTTGTAGAGGATGTCGTCAAGGACCCACAAACCCTATTTAGAATTTCATTTTATCAAAATGGTTATATGACATTACGAATCAATTTAATGTATTCTATAAAGTTCTATTATTATTATGAAAGATTATACTTTTTTTTAACATCGTACAATAATTTTTGGAATACAATTTGAAATTATATTTTCAAAACTTGTAATTTTCAATTTTCCCAAACTTTATCGTCTACTAACAGTCTGACTGATCATTATGTAATTATATACTATGTAATATCCTATATTTTAAAAACTCACCCCGATTTTTGACACGAACGTCACTGGGGTTGAAGGGGAGGGGGTTAGAAAGGTGGAAAAAAATATAGATAAGTTAATAAAGAATGACATGTTACTTTAGAAAATGTTAACAAATGAACAATACATTCTGGAAAAGAAAATTGTTAAGAAATGGATGCGACGAACAGAGTAGGTAGACGAAGTTTTTGTATAATTTGAATGCTAATGTTCTTAGTTTAAAAATTATAGAAATAACTAATAATGAGAGATATAATGTGTATAATATTTCTTATATTAGATCGAATTTTAATAGTATATTTTATGCATGAATAATTAATTTAATTCAAATAAAGTATAATATAAATTATGAATTATAATCAACATAATTAATCAATACTATTATATAATAGACGAAACATTAAAAGTTTGGTTGGTCGGTATGGTACGTTGTGATTTTACTTAATTGCCCTTAATTAACTGTACTTCGTGTTTTTACTTAATTAACCTTACTTATTTATAGAAAAATATTATTAAATAATAATATTACCTTTTTCACCTAAAATACATTATTTTTTCTATTTTTCTAACAAATTCCCCTACTTTTTCAAATATATCACGGGCAATTACTTTTTTTAACTAAAACGTGTTTGTTTTTCTATTTTGTTTTTACTAAAACCCCTCTATTTCCAAAAATATCACGGACAAACCTTTAGTTATTTATTTTTAAACATATTTTAATATTATAATTATTTTTTAAAAGTTTACCTATTTTAACATGTCTACTTATTTTTCTTAACAAATGCAATTACTAAAAATATTAAAATATAAATAATCAAATACCTATTTATAACAAATTATCTTTTCAGCTAAAACACATTATATATTTTTTCTAACAAAGTTCATCATTTTCTAAATATATCACGGGAAATTGCCTTTTACAATTTACTTTTTCTATTTTTCTCACTAAAATCCATTCTTTTTTCAAAAATATCACAAGAAATCCTTTACTTATTTATTTTAAAACGTATTTAAATACTTTTAATTACTAAATTTTAAAACCTCATTTTCCAAAAATATCACGGACATTTACCTTTTTAAACTAAATATATGTTACATTTTTTAATTTTTCTTACTAAAACCCCTCATTTTCCAAAAATATAACGGACAAACCCATACTTATTTATTTTAAAATCTATTTTAATGTTTTTAATTAATTAAAAGTGTTTAGCTATTTTAACATTCTTGCTTATTTTTTGCACAACTACAATTAATAAAATATTAAAAATAATAATAATAAAATAACAATTAACAATCCGTGCATCGCACGGGTTTTAATCTAGTATATATTAAATTGAAAACATACAACTGCAATAATATATAGTGATTGAATATATAGATATATAAAATTACGAAAAGGAAAAAAGAAAAACAAATTTATATAAATAATTCAAACCAACATTTTATTTATTCAAACATCAAAGCAAAAAAAAATAATATAAGAGATAAAAGATGTGGGTTATCTAATAAGTTTTTTGAAATAAACTCAAAAAGGCATGTAACATAATGGTTAAGCCCATGGATATCTTGGAAGGAGGTTGGAGGTTCGAATCTTTGTAGTAACACATCTATTAAAAAAAATTTGTATAAAAATATACGAGTGGCATGAAAAGGAAAAAAGAAAAACAAATTTATATAAATAATTCAAACCAACATTTTATTTATTCAAACATCAAAGTAAAAAAATAATAATATAAGAGATAAAAGACGTAGGTTATCTAATAAGTTTTTTGAAATAAACTCAAAAAAGCACGTAGCATAGTGGTTAAGCCCATGGATATCTTGGAAGGAGGTTGGAGGTTTGAATCTTTGTATTGACACATCTATTAAAAAAAATTGTATAATAATATACGAGCGACATTTTTGTTATTTTTCAAAAAAAAAAGGTAAAACAGTAATTTTGCTGAAAAGGAAAAAAGAAAAACAAATCTATTATATATATAATACAACATGGGGGTTTGTTGAATCAATTTAAATTGAACTGACCATTTTACCCTTCTTTCCATTACATCATGTTAGGGTTATTTTGGTCTTTTAGTATCAATATATTAATTACATATTATTAATTGTAGCAAAATTAATATACATACATACATACATACCTACATACATACATACATAAATACATATACATACATACATACATCCATACATACATACATACATGCATACATACATACATACATACATACATACATGCATCATTTTATCTTTTTTTTCATTACATCATGTATTTTGGTCTTTTAGTATCACTATATTAATTACATATTATTAATTGTAATATACATACATACATACATACATATATACATACATGCATGCATGCATACATCTATGTATGCATGTATACATACATACATACATGCATACATACGTACATACATACATACATACATACATACATACATATGTATGATATTATCTGACCATATTCGCTAACATATACCAAATCTAATTATTCTATTATTTAGTTTCACTATAAATATTTTCAAATTAAAAATTGGGAAAAAATTTATTTGAATGAAATTTATATATTAAGCATGCATGTGCATTGCAATTATTTATACCTCTAATAAATCAAACTATAAATAACCTCTCATTTTTTCTAGTATTATATTTGTATGACACAAATATGTCCAAATCAATACAAAGATAACAAAAAAAACCATTTTATGTATATAAGTGTAATATAAAATTTTATTAACATTACTTATCCTATAACTCGTAAATTATTACACTAATAGATAAACGTAAAAAAAAATTCCGAACAAATTACTAATTTACTCATATTTAAAGTATGCACGTGCATTGCACGGGCTAAAGAGCTAGTTTATATAAATAATTCAAACCAACATTTTATTTATTCAATCATCAAAGTAAAAAAATAATAATATAAGAGATAAAAGACGTGGGTTATCTAATAAGTTTTTTGAAATAAACTCAAAAAGGCATGTAGCATAGTGGTTAAGCCCATGGATATCTTGGAAGGAGGTTGGAGGTTCGAATCTCTGTAGTAACACATCTATTAAAAAAAATTTGTATAATAATATACGAGTGGCATTTTTGTTATTTTTCAAAAGAAAAGGGTAAAACGGTAATTTCGCGGCCATTTAATTGGCAATTTTTGCCCTTGTGTTGGCCTATTATATATAGTAACTAGCATAAAAGCCCGTGCGAGGCACGGGCCGCTAGCTTAAATTGTGTTTATAAATTATTCTATGCATGATCATTATCGTTTCAAGTATATGATTGATATATATAGAGTTTTTCTTATTGATGGTATATGTAGCTATTGGGTGCTTACTTAAGTATATTCAAGTTTTTAATTTAGAAATTAATACGAGTATTACGAATAGCTGTCATGTTAGTTTACAATTTTTTTTTTGCGTGATAGAATAGATACTGGGTGTTCTAGATGAGTTTTAGAACATTGCAATCCTAAATTTTTTCCAATTCTTCAAGATGTTACATTTTGGAGAGTAGGTTTTATTACTAATTTTGATCAAAAGCCTTCATAAATCTTCTAATACTCTACTTAGGTCTTGCGCTTTCAGTTCATAAAACTTTCTTTCTAACTCGTTCATATCTTTTCTTGAAATTTGTTGATTTTAAGCATTCTTTTCCTTTGTTTCGCTTCCTCTATCTTTCAGACTTTTAAAAAATCAAATAATTCAGTGCCAAGTAATTAGCCCAAATGCAACAACTTGGGTAATCCACAAACCCACCCCAAGTTCCCAAAAGATCATGATTTGTTGGTGCAATTTGTAGTAATACTTTGTGTTATAAACTGAACTAAAGTCCCAACTCTTCTCAATTTTGAGACTCGAGTGGTACAAACTCCCCCACTTAAACTCTTGACGGCATCGTTAGATCTGAACGGATAGCTCATAGGTCCAAGATCGTACATCTCTAGCGATTGTGAGATAATACTGGCTAGTTTATGTCCCCACCTCTGGACCTCAGTCCATTATGAAATAATACCACCAGTCTTTGTGTCCCCGCCTCCAGCAACTTCACGAATCAACTGCCGACCAATTGGCCCAAATGCAATAACGTGGGTAATCCACAAACCCACCACAGGTCTCCAAAAGATCATGATTGTTGGTGCACTTAGTAGTTGTACTTTGTCTTATAAACTGTACTAAAGCCCCCACATTTCTCGATGTGAAACTCAGGTGTTACAATATGTTTTAATTTAATAATATTTCAATATATTGTCAATATTAGTTCTTTATATATATATATATATATATATATATATATATATAATTTTCAAATACAATAATTTTTTTTATTTTACTACTAAAATTTTAAAACATAATTATGTTTAAATGACCTGGGTATGTCTAACTGATAATAATATTAACATTCGTGAAATATTATTTGCTATTATAACTTCAATTCTCATATTTTGTTGCATGAACCCGTGCAAGGCACGGTCATTTTATAGTGATTAAAATAAAATTTTATTCTTTGTTGTTTAAATATTATATTTAGTTATATTTGTACATATTTTGTTCGTCTCGTTATAATATATTTACTTTAATTTATATAGATAATTTGATTGATCGGGGCCTGTGATTTTAAATAACCCGGGGTGTATAATGTGATCGATCCGATCATAATATTTTTGTATGCTATATAATATCTTGTTTTCTAAAATTTGTTAACTGGACTATATATTTTTATCTATTTATTTTTTACACAAATTAGTATCACCAAGTATTTTTCTAACCCAAATTTATGTGTTTATATTGTCTAACCTTTTCAACATGGCCATATAATTCGTTTTTTTTGGTACTATCTATTTATTTTTATTATCTCATCTTTTAAATTGTTTTAATTCAAAACAAATAGTGTTCATATGTTATATATATGTATATATTAATCCAATTCCAAATAACTAATTATTTTCTTCCATAAAATAACATTAAAATTCATGTGATAATAATTAAAAATGTCTCATATACACAATGCATCCAACCTAATTATAAATCTACTCACTTTTATTATATCTATCTATTTATATTGTATTATTAAAACTGAAACATTGAAAGTTTTGTAGTCAGTCAGTACGGTACTCGTATTTTGGTATTTGCACTTTAGTTCTTTTGTTTTTACAACTTAACCTTAATTTATTAAAAACAACGATCTTGATCAAAATATAATGTAGTCGGTCGGTTAGAATGATACTCATATTTTGATATTTGCACTTTAATCCATTTACTTTTGCAACTTGACCTTGATTTATTAAAAATAACAATTTTAACTAAAAAATATTTTTTAAATACTGTTAACACAAAATTCTTGAAACACAATTTAATCACGCTCAAACACAAACACATACGTCAATTCAACATCGAGTTCAACAATCACATAAAACTATTTAAATTTAAGTTCATCTTCGTTAAAAAAGTATAAATATAAAAAAATTATTAAAATACATATAACATAACAAATTTAAAAGTCAGCTTTGCATTGCACCGGCCCTATGTTTGTATACATAAGAAGAATATTCATAAATATAAATATCATGTATACATTTTGTCTATATGTGCTATATAATAATGCTTATTGTAGAGATAGACATCCATCCCTTTCCGCCCAACCCCACTCCATTCTCTGTCCCGTTTCGGGCGGAGAATTGAGAACTTTTCTGGCGATCGGGAAAAAATATGTAAAAATTTCGGGGATCGGGATGGGGTCAGGGATTAGTGTCTCCCTGCCACGCTTCCCGGTACCCAATTTCTATATTTAACAAAAATATTATATATTTTCATGTATATTAAATAAATATTGTGAATAAATATGATTTGTATATATTCTTATAGTTCAAACTTTTAATCCATTTTTCTAATTCAAAGTTTTCATATGTAGAATACAATTAAATTAAAATAATATTTATTTTACATCTTATTTTAAATAAATATTAATTTGAATTATTATTTAAAATATTAAATTAAATTTAAAATATAAATTATATATCATGATTTATCAAACTAATTTTATTATAAAATTTTAAAGAGATTTTATAGAAATTAATAAGTATGATTTAATAATTTAAATATATTGTATAGTACAAGAAAAGTTAGACCCTTATATAAGAAAATAGAATATATTATAGTTAAAATTACACAACCGAAATATTTATTTTAAACTAAAGGAAAGATAAAAATACACCACACTTAATATTGTTTTTGAAACTTAATATAAAAATTTTATAAGATTGATAGTATATAGTTTTGTATGATATTTTAATAATTAAAAAATAAATATTATAAATATCTTTTGCAAACATACTCTAAAAAAAGAATTTAAAAAATAAAATTTAATAAATATTATAAATCACCTTGATTTTTACTTAAAAGTTTAAATAATAATTAATATAGGATTAAGAATGATGTGAGGTTTATGTAATGTGATTTTTCACTCAAAACCAAAATGAGTCATGTAGCTCAATGGTAATAAGAATGGTTTCCTTAGGGAAGGTCAGGGGTTCGATTCTGCACAAAAACATTATTTACTCTCTCTTTTTTTCTTTAGATAAGAGAGTAGTGGCATGCCATGTAATTTTAAAATATAAAAGGGTAAAATTGTAATTTTACAGTGGTTTTATTTGCTCTTTTTACCCCTGTGTTCTCCTATTATATATAGAAGAGATAGAGTAGGAGAATAACTGTAAAAACAGGCCTAGTCAGTTCGGATTTTTAGGGAACCCAACCGAATAAACTGAACATAAACAGTTCGGTTTATATGTTGAACCGATTCGGCTCATTTAAGAAAAAATGAGTTATTCCGTTCGGTTTGCTCGCCCAAATTTGTACTAGTTTATAACCCGTGCGGCTTCTTTTAATATAATATGTTAGATATAATTGCTGACGTTTGTTCATCAGTGTTTAAGTACCAGGTACTCATCAGAGTTTACTGGAAGCCAGTCAGAGTTTATTAAAGTCTGACGTGGAGAAAGTTTACCTTACCTGTCGGTGCTAATATAAAGATTCTAGAAGCAATATATCTTGAAGATGGAAAGAAGCAAGATATATTGAGACAGATAAGGAAACGGAACAGAAGACAGAAGCAATCCTAATTTGATATAATTTGTATAGCTAATTTATAGGAATATCAATTAGAGATTGATTATGTAACTGTGTATTATATAAACACAGATAGGTTAACCCTAAAAGGGATGCGAATACGTAAATTATCATTCTTGTAACCTAGCAGCTCTCTGTGATTCTTTAACATCACAAAGAGAAGAGTTATTTATATAATTCAGTTGTTGATTCATAAACAGTGTTCTCAATTGTTATTATTATACTTATATTGATTATATATTGTGTAATTCGGCCAAACATAATACTTCCTCTCTCCCACTCAAACTGGCTTGTTTGACTTTTCCTGATTAAATTGACCAATTTTGTAATTTAAATTACGTATATTATATGTCAAATATAATTAATAAAAAATATACTAGTTGAAAATATAGATAATTTATTATAGCATACAAATTTTAGATTTATAAAAATGCATGTCAATTTGTTTTAAAAATTAGTCAATTTGACCCAAAAAAGTCAAACAAGCCCGTTTGAGTGGGACGAAGGGAGTATAATATTTCTTTTATAGTAAAAAGATTTTTTTATATTAATAATATAAATATATATAATATAGTATAATTGACATATTTAATAAGAATATATAGTGTTTGATATTTTTTGTATGTATTAGTAATTGAAATTATATAATTTTAAAAAAGCAAAGTTAATGATTGGAAGATACAGTCTACTAAATTTTTATTTTAGGCGTGTTTTATATTTAAAATTTATATTATTTTATTAAATAGAATAAATAATCGAAAACTAAAATCCAAAATTTTAATTGTTTCGGCTATTATATAATAGTATAGATATATATTTTAATATTTTATTAATTGTATTTGTTAAAAAAAATAAGTAGGAGTGTTAAACTTTTTAAAATAACTAAAAGTATTAAAATATGTTTTAAAATAAATAAGTAACGTTTTGCCCGTAATATTTTTGGAAAATGAGGGGTTTTAGTAAGGAAAAAGAGAAAAAGTAACATGTTTTAGTTGAAAAATGTAATTGCCCGTGTTTTTTTTAGAAAAAAGGGGAATTGTTAGAAAAAAATAGAAAAAGTAATGTATTTTAGCTGAAAAGATAATTGGTTATTAATAATATTATTAATTAATAATTTTTTTATAAAAAATAAGTAAGGGTAATTAAGTATAATATTTAATGTTTTGTCTATTACTTCCTTCGTCCAGTGTTGTAAAAAGCGGGAATCGGAGTTAATCGGTGAAGGCACCGTCCAGGGATTAATCGGGTAATCGGGGATTAATAGGAATGATTAATCGGATCATTAATCGGAATAAATTTAATAATATTTTTTATATACAATTATAAAATTGTTTCGTTATTTCATCTAAACATATGTTATTATCATATATTTATGCAAATATGTTAAAAATGTTATATAATTGTAATAAACAAAATTTTGAAGGTTTAATTTTTCATTTAGAGATCAATTTAAGAGAAAAACTTAAGATGATTTACGATTTAGGCATCTAAAATTATAATTATATGTACAAAAATAATGTTTTTTCCTATTGTTTAATCAAGTTTCTACCTTTTAAATATATATATTTTTTTTAATTTTAACTATTTTTTACTATTTTTTAATAATTAGCCCGATTTTTGACCGATTAATCCGTTTTTTGACCGATTCAGCCGATTTTTGACCGTTTTTATGAAAAAACGATTAATTGACCGATTTTCGCTTAATCAGTTCGGTGGCCCGCCGTCTAGAGATTAATCAGCGATTAATCCCGATTAATCGCCGACTTTTAGAACAGAGTCCCACTCAAACTGACTTGTTTGACTTTTCTTGATCAAATTGACTAATTTTGTAATGTAAATTACATATATTATATATTGAATATAATTAATGTAAATTTTTTTATAAAAAATATAAAGAAATTATTATATCGTACATTTTTTAGATTTGAAGAAATGTAAGTCAATAATTTTTAAAAGTTAGTCAAAGTTTGGTCAGTTTGACCAAGAAAAGTCAAACAAGCCAGTTTGAGTGGGACGGAGGGAGTATACGATAGTTTAAACTTTTTTAAATAATTAAAAATATTAAAATATGTTTTAAAATAAATAAGTAACGGTTTATCCGTGACATTTTTGGAAAAAGGAGGGGTTTTAATAAGGAAAAATAGAAAAAGAAAAAATATTTTAGTTGAAAAGGGTAATTACCCGTAATGAAAAATATTAAAAATAGGTTTTAAAATAAATAAGTAAGGGCTGCCCGTGATATTTTTGAAAAAATGAGAGATTTTAGTAAGAAAAAATAGAAAAAGTAGCATATTTTAGTTGAATATGTAAGAGTTGCCCGTGATATTTTTAATGAATGAACATTATAAGTTGGGTTTATAACCTTCATAAGTTCTTACACATTTATAAGTTATAAACTAACTTATTTTGAGTTGGTCAAACAGCCAAATAGTAATTTTTGTTCATTAGTTTGGTTAATGAATAGATCTCATTCTCCTCCATCCATTTTGGTGCTTTAAGGTTGCCTTTCTTCATGGATTGTTCAGTAATAGTACACAGCTCCTTGCTGCCTTTATCACTGGTTCCCTCTATGCTTAAATTTTGAAATTTGGTTAACCAAATCAAAATTTATGCATCAAACTGGTTCGTTTTTCGGCTAACCAAATCAAAGGGTTAAATGGTGTTTTGGTCACTTAACTCACTATAAACTTTCAATTGGGTCATCGAACTCAAAAAGCTTTCAGTCACATCATTGTACTCTTAAAAATTTTCATTCAGGTCACTGGCCGTTACACTCCGTTAAAAATTAGACGGAAAGCTGACTAAGCTTTGTGATTTAGCTTGAATAAATCCACCGTGGCATGTACAGTCAGCTGAAGTGGCGTTTTGGTCACTCAACTGACTAGAAACTTGCAATTGTGTCATCAAACTGAGTAAACTTTCATTCAGGTCACTGACGATTACATCCGTTAAAAATTGAAAAAAAATCGGACTAAGAGTTTTCCTGCAACAACGTTAAGGGCTCTTCTACAACAAATACACACATTATCATTAAGGGTTATATTTTATCGGATTAGAATTTTTTTTAAATTCAAAATGGAAAATACACATTCAATTAATATACTTATGAATCGATACATATTAACAAATATTTTAAAGATATCATATATTTTTTCAATCCAAAGTGTAATTTTTTCAATTTGTAATTTTTTCGGATGATTATAATTTAATTTAATTTAAAATTGAACATACCTGCTTGTAAATCGATAAATGTGAACAATATTTTTTTTAAGATATCACGTCTTTTCAATCCAAAGTGAATTTTTTTTTCAATTTGTAATTTTTTTCGGATGATTAGAATTTAATTTAATTTAAAATTGAACATACCCATTAAATTTATATGCTTGTAAATTGATACATGTGAACAATTATTTTTTTAAGATATCACGTCTTTTCAATCCAAAGTGTACTTTTTTTCAATTTGTAATTTTTTTCGGAAGATTAAAATTTAATTTAAAATTGAACATACCCATTCAATTTATATGCTTGTAAATCGATACATATGAATAACTTTTTTTTTAAGATATCACGTCTTTTCAATCCAAAGTATAATTTAATTTTTAAAGTGAAACCATTAATCTTTAGACCAGTGACCTAAATGAAAGTTTTTTGAGTTTGATGACCCGATTGCAAGTTTGCAGTCAGTTAAGTGACCAAAACGCCGCTTCAGCTGACTGTACATGTCACGGTGGATTTATTCAAGCCAACTCACCAAACTTAGTCAGCTTTTCTTCTAATTTTTAACGGAGTGTAACGGCCAGTAACCTGAATGAAATTTTTTAAGAGTACAATGATGTGACTGAAAGTTTTTTGAATTCGATGACCCAATTGAAAGTTTATAGTGAATTGAGTGACCAAAACGTCATTTAACCCCCAAATCAAATGCACACTCCTTATTAGACTATTTCTCCCAAAAAAATGACACTTCAACACTAATTAAAAGAATTCCACAATAATGAACCCAATTTAATGGTGTCAATATTGCTTCTTTGTTATCTTGCAAATGAACCCATAAGCATTACACTCAATTAATCAACTTAATTTTCCAGGATTGCATTTTTATACGGATAATATATATATGCAACACCAGAAACGAAAATCAATGCAGTACCTACTACTACAGTACTACTCGCTACTCTCTTGGAAACAAAAAATGACAAGTAGGTACCAGGAGGGTACAACTATACATGTAACAGGTTCCTCTGCCTCAAGCATGATTAGAACTTCGATCCGTCTCCTCCCCGGATTTCAAGTAAAAGCGATTGAGACGTTGTGATGCTTTTTGCACCTGCGGAAATTGAAATTTAAAACAATATTGTCAAATTATAAGCAAAATAAGCCAACGGCAGAACTATATTAACCTTGTCATTCCAAGACCGAAACTTAACAATGAAATAGCTCCTTTTCACTTTTAAGTTTTTAAACACTTACTTGTACATCCCAATTTGTTCTCCATGTTAATACGCACAGTGTGATAGACTGACATACAATCCCACATATCATTCCAATCCATATGCCCTGTATTGATAAAATCAAGCGTATATGATTAAGAGAGGAGATATATGCAATATAAGAGGCTTTTTTATTTTAATTTGCTGTTTTTATAGTTGAACACCAGAATGCTGTTGTCAAGGTTAAATGGAAACAAACCACGTCATTTGAATAGGCTGCCTCAGTACAATATTCGAGAATCAAGAGTCAATGCATTATTAGGAAATAGAGATAAATATATATATTCACTCCCTAATTCCTGGATGACAAGTTAACAGGGCAAAAACCCAGGGTTTTTGCTTGAAATTGTTTCACTAAGTAGTCTCCACTAAACAGTTGTAACAACTAACACTATTCATTTTCATTTTTTTAGCTTACTTTCGTATGGAACAATGAACATATAAATTAAAGACACATTATACCTTAACTTGAAGACCAACGACATATCCCAGGAATATTCCAACCGGAATGCCAATCAAATAATAGCAAACTAAATTAACAATTGCAACAGTACCCTGCAAACCAGCCCCTACTGCCACCCCTGCAAAGGTTTAAAATACAATTACGATAGATAAATAATTCAATGCAATATTTCTCTATAACGTAACTAAAGTGTCAAGGCATTGGCAATGTGAACTTCTGAAGAAATGTGACTTGCCTGAGAGAACTGGGTATATACTATTCAAAAACACTGAGACACCAAGGAGTACAGAGAGATCTGATACAGTGTCCGCGACTTCCTTGTCATTTGTAAAGAAATATGCGAGTTCTTTATGGTAAACAAAGCATAGACTAGAGAAGATTACTCCTATTAGCATTGAGGTGGCCATCAAGACTTTGATAGAGAATCTCACTGCATTAGCATTCCCCTTGCCGAGTTCATTTGCAACCCTTACACTGTACAAAGAACAGCCAGAGGTAGAAGTTAGTAAATAAAGTCTACGAGCTTACAAAATTATCAGAAGTATGCTTTTAATAAAGAGTGACATACCATGCTGCTCCTAGAAATCCAAGGCATATCATAAATTCCCATCCATTAATGTTGAGGCTGAAAAACTATGACAATTAGCAGCGGATTCTTTGGTGTAGAAAACTTAAAAGATATTGAAAACTTGAATAGAACACTTACCAGATGGAGAAGGCAGATATAGCAACCTCTGCATTATCCATATACCCCGCAATCAAGACTAGAACAGCATTGTACCATAACTCTAAGCTATATAGATAAAAAGAGAGAAACAATATATAGTGTATAAAGTATTATCAGTAAATGCAGGAGAATTTGTACTCGGAAATAAATGTCTTCAAATTTAAATCACAAACACAATGCACACCACATAATTTGATTCATCAAGAATATTTTGTGTGTGTATTTTTGTAGTCTGCCTTGTACACAAACTTATCACTAGAATATCAGATAAATTTAAAGGCAAAGCATGAGGAAATATAACTAATTCAATAAAAAAAAGGTGAGAAACAGAACACTTACCAAACCATCAAGCCAGATGACAATGAGAGCTTAACTACAGGGAGAATATCCAAGAAGGCGGCTTTGGAGAATCCTTTCCATGTATGAGGGCACCAACCACCAAAGATGTAGATAAACTCCCCAATTACCAGAAACCAAGATGATATAATAAGTGCACTCATCGCACCAGGAACTCCGAAATTGAAGTAAGATACCAAGAGCCATGACAAAGGCACATGGAGAATGAATTGGAAAACTGAGATCCAGGCAATAAGCTTATTCTTTAGCTGTGCTTGCAGGTACATCTGAATAGTCAAGCTAAAAACAAAATTGTACACGAAGGGAATGAACCACAGTGATATATGTCCTCCCCTTTTTGCTATAGACTCTTCCTGGCCAAGTAGCATGAATAATTGACTTCCAAAGATGAACACTGGGAGCAAGATAGTCAAAGTAATCAAATCAACAATCCATGACCGTTGCAAGTAGATGCCCATCATATGGTATTGTCCTGCTCCAAATGCTTGCCCACAAAGGGTTTCAGTCGCACTTGACATTCCCAACTGCAAAAAGGAACAATAAATATGATTTCATTTTCAACATCTTCAAAGACGTATAAAAGTCTCAGCTTCCTAGTGCAAAGGTTATTGGAATAGTTTTTAACTTTTTATTAATAAGAACTCACCAGTATTCCGTTTACAAATCGGACAGTAATGGTTTGCACAAGAGCATAGCCAGCAAGATCCAATGGACTTATATGGCCAACAAATGATTGTGTGACCACTATAGTTCCAAATGAACCCACTCTTGATATAACTCCAGGTAATGCAACCCTCCATATATTCTTGGATTCTTGCCAAATTTTTGTTTTCAAATCAATTTCTTCTTCTTCTTCTTGTACTTTTGGCACAATAAGCCTCTCGTGCAATCCATTATCCATAATTCTGCAGAGTGTGCCAGTTTGATCATCAGAAGGGCACAAAACATGCTTCCCCCCACACAAAAATTTATTTTGAAAAAAAGCTGCAGCGTTTGCTTCTATTTTTTGCTATTTAACTATAAAAGTTAGCAACTTCAAGTTCAGCGACATTCTTGAATCGATTAGAGACAGCTACTAAGAAAACAACCCTATATGGTAAATTTAACTTAAGTTATCGGTAAATTTAGCAAAAATGTTAGAACTTTTGTGATGTACCAAAAGAAACTACTGCTAAATTAACACGTGTAAATAAAGAAACAACACTAAGAAAAATCACTTTTTTGGGAAAATCATGAAAGCATCAAACAGCAACACTTATATACCACACACCACTTCCTAAACCACTGAAACACATGTAGAAAAATGAAACAATGACATATGGTTCATATTCCCATATTATTGGGACTGGTGCCAAATTCAGCTGCATTTCTTAAGAGGCAATGGCACCATAATTGATCAAGCAATGCATTTAATTTATTGTTGCACAACATGCATATCTCCATGGACCCGGATCTTAGATGCACAAGTGCACATGCATAGTCAACTGAACATTACCTACTTAAAAGTTTTGAGTCAAATGAGCTCAAGTACAAAAAAAAACTCAAAACAAGAAAAAGAAAAGCTTTTCTTTTTTTTTTGCTAATTAGAAAAGGAAAAATTACAATGACAGACATTTCCAAAAGGATTTGGTGAAGCTTATATCATCTACTTTGTATTATAAAATGGCAAAGTTTCTTTTTTTTCTTTTATACAAAAAAGGTTGTCTGCTCCTATAGTTTTAGTTAATGTAATTGTACAAATCAAAGGTAGAAGAAAACAACAAACAGGACTTACTTTTTAACAGTGAATGAAGTCATTACCAAGTTATTGTATTGCAAAAGAAACCATGGAGGCAATTACCATAGAACATGATCAAATATGACTACAGTAGTCAAGAAGTGATACTGAAAAAACAAAAGCTAGCTAGTAGTCTAGTACAATAACAAAAAATTAGCAAGTATGGTAAATTTAGAGTGTTGAGTATTGGGCAGCCTAGCAATATCAGCATAACATGAATATGATGGGAAAGTAGATGAAATGAATGCATAACATCCAATACCCACAACAAAATTTAAACTGGGGTATAAGTTCTTGCATCAAGTTATGTAAATAACATAAAGAAATATTTAGTTTTTTAAATAAAACAGAGAATCAAACATATGTATACATGGAGAGAGAGAGAGAGAGAGAGAGAGAGAGAGAGAGAGAGAGAGACTTACAAGTGGAGTAGGAGCTTGGTTGGATGAGCTTGAGCCTTGAGCACAAGAAAGGAAAACTGGGGGGATGAGGAAAAGAATGGGCTTATAAGCAAAAGTAGACAAGAATATGAACAAGAGACTTTAATGGTAGCAAGATTTATCACATGGTCATGGCTAGGTCCACGTTAGTAAAAATGTACATATAAATGTATGTAAGTATATAAGTAACAATCTTTGTATTTAGGTAGAAATGCGTTAGCCACCGTTCTCACCAATGAGAAGGAGATATTGGCTGGCAGGTAGAGTGGTAGGTGGATTCTACCGTTCTCATGTTTGACAAGTAGCTGGATTCTTTAGGAACCAAATTTATTCTTCTTTGTATTTTTTTGGAACCAAATTTAGCTGGAGTACTTTTTATTAGGGTATTAAAAAGGTCAAAATTTTAAATACAGGATTAAGGCTGCTCATCTAGAAAAAGGCAGCTTTTATATTAAAGATTAGTTAACAAGAACTAATCATTATTTTTAGATGGGTTTTTATTTAAGATGTATTTAGGAAGAGTTTGAATTATGAGATTTCGATATACATCTATTATATTGAAAACTCATTATTCAAACGGCACCTTAGTGTCTTTCTGTATACATGAAGATGGTTTGTTAAACATATATCTTAAATTGTAACTCGGGGACAAGTATCAAGATGTACTAACGTGCTATTGAGAATAAAATTTAAATTAATGAAAATAAAATTTAAAATATAGAATAATAATAATAATAATAATAATAAATATTATTTAGATATGTAATTGTATATAATTAAAACATGAAATTAAGATTAAAGTTGATAATAAATAAATATTATTAAATTATGTAATTACAGAGAATCGAATCCTGAGTAAAATCAAATAAATGGAATTTAAATAAATAAATAACTTTTGTAAGTATATAAGAGAACTTTTCATTTGGTACCATTTAAAATTTTTGACTTTCAAGTTGCATCGTTATATTTTTGACTTCATCCACAAAAATACCATGTCATTAATCGATCGTTATAAATTTATGAAATTTCTCATTATATAAATTTTCAACTTTCAAGTGTCATCATTCTACTTTGAGTTTCAACTCCAAAGTACCACTATATTAATGAATCTGATAAATTTGATGAATCACTACTTATTTTTGGTGTGCAAAGATATACCCAACAATATTTTGAGAGTCATTAAACTAAGTAGTTTGAACAAATTCATCGGACTCAGTAAAAAGAGGTATTTGGGAGCTGAAGCGCAAATTAAAATGGTGTCACTTGGATGCCAAAATTTGTAGAGTGGTATCAAATGAAAAAATCTCATAATTTTGTAATGATCGATTAAAGTTTGCTTAACGGAGTGATATTGTGTGAATGAAGTCAAAGCATAAATGTGCTACTTCGAAGTAAAAAACTTTGAGTGGTACCAAATACAAAAGCCAATTGTACAATAATACCAAATGAAATATCTAATTTTGTTATTGAAGCAAATCGAACCCGAGTTTGAAATAAAATCAATTAATTTAGTTATATTATAATAACCAAAATATGGCTTTAATACCATTTTGTTCCAACAAAAGCAATTTTCCTTATTAATAGAATTTCCAATCCGCGAATTGCTTTTATATTTCTCCCGGCTCCTGCTCGAACCTGAAAAATTCTCCAAATTCTTGACCCGAATGGAATGGGAAACGGATCGAGATAAGGTGGCGCAAATGAAATGGTCATCCGTAATAGTAAGAGAAATAGTAATTATATTAATATAATGTCCTTACATAACTTATAGTATAAGAGGTAAAAGTATTTAAATACGTTTTAAAATAAATAAGTAAAGGGTTTCCTGTGATATTTTTGGAAAAAGAATGGATTTTAGTGAGAAAAATATAAAAAATAAATTGTAAAAGGCAATTTCCCGTGATATATTTAGAAAATGAGGGATTTTGTTAGAAAAAATATATAATGTGTTTTAGGTGAAAAGGTAATTGGTTATAAATAAGTATTTGATTATTTATATTTTAATATTTTTAGTAATTGCATTTGTTAAGAAAAATAAGTAGACATGTTAAAATAGGTAAACTTTTTAAAAAAAATTATAATATTAAAATAGGTTTAAAAATAAATAACTAAATGTTTGTCCGTGATATTTTTGGAAAAAAATTGGTTTTAGTAAGGAAAAATAAAAAAAACTAACATGTTTTAGTTAAAAAAAGGTAATTGTCCGTGATATAATTGAAAATTTAGGGGAATTTGTTAAAAAATAGAAAAAATAATATATTTTAGGAGAAAAAGGTAATTAGTTATAAATAGGTAATATCATTATTTAATAATATATTTCTATAAATAAGTAAGGTTAATTAAGTAAAAATATGAAGTAAAATTGGTTCACATGGAAGGCGAAAGGACAACCAAGGAGGCGGGGCAAAGAAATTCAAATCTCAACGGCAATGGAGGAAGCAGATTAGGGAAGATCAAAGACAATGTAAGGGTAAACCTCAATGGAAGGCAAGGAGACAAAGCAGGAAAAGGAGCAGGTAGCACTAAAGTGAATAAAAACCAAGAAGGGGACAGGATACTTGAAGATTTTATTTGGGCATACAAAGATCTAGTGGATGAAAAGATTTTGAATAGGTATTCTAGAGGAGATAAACAAGCAATTGCAGAAGCATTGAATTTGATTCATTTGAGGAGTCTTAAAAATGCACGAGATGGGTTAAGTGGGGAGGTGGAGAAACAGAAGACATATGCAGAAGTAGTTAAGAATGTGAGATTTGCAGATCGAAAGGAGGAAAAAAGAGAATTGAAGGAAGAATGGGTAGTGGTGAATAGAACAAAGAAAAAAGTTAAGAAAGATGGTTTCAAAGATGAACAGTACACAATCTTTTTATATGATATACCTTCCAATGTACTAGCAAGTGAGATTTGGGATTTGTTTAAAAAGTGTGGCTCCATTAAAGACATAATACTACCCAGAAAGAGAGATAAGCGAAACAGAAGATTTGGTTTTGTTAAGACTGTGACAGAACAAGAAGCGGGTAAAGTGATTTGTAATGCAAAGGAAAAAGGAGGTTTAGGTTCGAAAATTAAAATGACACTGAACAATGGATACAGGGATAGAAAGGCAGAGGTCGAAGGTGTAGCACAAAATCTGAATAAGATCATTGAGAAGAGGACACCAGATAAGTTCAAGAGCTCAAAGCAAGAAGATGAAGAGCTTATAGATAGAATGTTTGAATATACGGATGCAGAGGTGGATGAGGAAGTTGAAAAAGGACTTTTCCAAACAAAAGTCGCATTAACCAAGTTAGAGAATCAGGCGGACATAGTGCAGAATGATATTGAGAAAATTGGTTTTGGGCAAATAAAAGTAGTAGGGTTGAGTGGGCGAAAATTCCTGCTGAGAAGTGAGGAAGAGGAGGGTTGGGCAAATATGGATATTGCAGAACTAAAGGAGTACTTTAGCATTGTAAGAAACTTTGAAGAGGAAGATCTTTTTATGCCAAGAACGGTTTGGATAGAATGCACAGGCTTGCCGATGAATGCTTGGGTGGAGGAAAATCTTCGAGCATATATAAAGAAAATAGGAGAATGGCTTTCATGGACATACCAAAAGGATGGCAAGACTGAGTTCTTTAATCCAATCATTTGTGTCTCAACCAATAAAGTAAAGCTTATTGATGAAAGTGTTCTTATAAGCATAAAGAGTAAGAATCTGGAAATAAATTTTAGAGAAATCACGGATATGAATTACCTAGTGGGTAAGATAGCACCAATGGAGGAAGAGGAAGAAGGCGAGGATGAGATTAGTAGGACTTCGAATGAGGAGATTAGGGATATAGACTTGGGCAAAATAGAAATGGCTAAAGGATCGCAAGTAGATAAGTTGACAGAGCAACATGATAAGGAGGAAGTTTTAAGCAAGGATTTTTTGAATAATGACCTTTCTGGGGATGTGCAAGCAGAAGGGCTAAATATGGCAGCTAAGGGTGATAGGGATAAGGATAGGTTTCTGGATAAGATGGAAAATAAAGCCTCAAGAGTAAGATCAAGGGAGACTTCGTCAGATTCTTATAACATATCTGAGGACAAGAATAGTGATAGCAGGAAGAGTGGGGATGGAAGTGTAAGTTTTGATGTTGATAAGGGTACAGAGAGCTCAGAAGTGTCAAGATGCAATAACTTGGGAAGTTTAAAAATGGGCAAGAGACCAGGAAGGCCGAAAAAGAAAAAAAGAGTTTTTAAAAATCCTTTTGATTTGGGATTGAATATAAAGAATGAGATTGGGAAGGGATGTAAAAAGAAAAGAGCTCAGGGGGATAAGAATAGTAGAGCAGATGCAAAAGTAGAGGTAGTGACTAAGAGTGCTAAAGAATCGGCGGATGAAATAATCTCTACTGCACAATTACTCGGTTTGGAGTTGGCAGGACGCAGAGAAGAAGCAGTACTTTCAGTGGAAAGGAAGTTGAAGGAAGGTAATCTCTGATTATCTTTTTGTAGCATTACCATTAGTATTCTTAGTTATCAAGTTTTTAATGAAGGATACAAAAATTATGTCATGGAATATTAGGGGGGTGGGGTGTGGTAGTAATAGAAGGAACCTGAAGGATTTATTAGTAAAGATGAGAATCAATATCTTTTGTTTGCAAGAGACAAAGTGTGAAGATTTAGATTTCTTTAAAAAGACTTCTATTTGGGATCCCATTCTACATGGTTGGGTCTGGCAGAGCTCCAAAGGGCGTTCGGGAGGTCTATTAACTTCATGGGATTGCTCTCGTTTTAAGTGTGTTAGTTTTGCGCAGAAACAGAACTGGATTTTGATTCAGTTTCAAAGTAATGATAGTGGGGGAAAATTCAATGTGGTGAACATATATAGTTCGATGAAAATAAAGGAAAAAAAAGAATTATGGAAAGATTTAAGGGATATTAAGAAAGCAGTGCAAAGGGAGCCAATTTGCTTTGTAGGAGATTTTAATTGTGTAAGAGAAGAACGGGAAAGAAGTAACTGTGAGTACAGAAAAGCAGATTCAGTGCTTTTCAATGACTTTATTCAAGATTGTAACCTTATGGATTTGGAGCCACAAAATTCTACGTTCACTTGGTTTGGAAAAGATGGAAAATGGAGTAAGTTGGATAGATTCCTTTTGGATTCAGTTTGGTTCAGTAAATGCCAATGGAAGGTGCATGCCTTGGGGAGAAAGCACTCGGATCATAAGGCTTTAATCCTAAGTGTTGAAGAAAAGAACTGGGGTGGAAAACCTTTTAAGTTTTTCAATTGGTGGTTGCAAGAACCGGAATGTGTTAAAGTAATTCAAAACTTTCTTAAGAGTAATAGGGCTATTGAGGTGGAAAACTTTCAAGTGTTACTAAAAAATTTTAAAACAGAGGTTAAGGGTTGGAGTAGAAATGCAAAGCAGAAGTTGGAAGATAACTTAAAACTCTTGGAAGACAAGCAGGATTCTTTGGATGTTCAGAATGAATGGAATCCTGATGCAGTATGGTGCAGAAATGAATTACTCAAAGGATATGCTAAAAAGGATTCAATGTTGAGACAAAGAGCTAGAATAAATTGGTCCATTCAAGGGGATAGGAATTCAAAGTTTTTTCATCAGAAAATTTTGAGAAGAGCATATGTTAATGGAATTAAAAAGATTGTTTGGAAAGAAAAATGCTTTTCTCATCCAGAAAGCATTAAAAGTATTTTCTTCAATTACTTCAGTGATTTCTTTTCTAAAGACAGTGGGCCAAGAGTATTCTTCTTAGGAAGTTTATTTAACAGTCTACTGGGGGCTAATGACAGAGAATCACTTGAAGCACCTTTTTGCATGCAAGAAATAGAAACAGCTTTGAGACAATCAGCGAATGATAAAGCTCCTGGTCCGGATGGAATTAACTTTAGATGTCTAAAATTCTTATGGCCAAACATCAAAGGAAAGGCATGGGAATGTTTCAGAGATTTTGAAGAAAGGAATTGCTTACCTTCAGGTTTTAATTCTTCTTTTCTTTCTCTAATACCTAAAATTTTGCATCCTAAAGAAGTCCAAGATTTTAGACCAATAAGCTTGATAAATTGTACGACAAAGCTGTTGACAAAAGTACTTGCAAATAGACTTACGGGGGTCATGGGAAAGTTGATTAGTGGGGAACAGACTGGATTCATGAAGGGTAAGCAAGCTGCAGAAAGTATAATAATAGTAAAGGAGGTAGTAGAATCGATGAAAAAAGAAAAGAAAGTAGGTTTCATCTTGAAACTTGATTTTGAAAAGGCTTTTGACTCAGTTAATTGGTATTTTATCTGGAATACTCTGGAAAAAATAGGTTTTGGAGAAAAATGGATAGGTTGGCTTAAAACTCTGTTCAACAGCATCAGGATTTCTGTTCTAGTAAATGGGTCTCCTTCTAAGGAGTTTAGTCCTAGAAAAGGGTTGAGGCAGGGTGATCCTTTATCCCCTCTCATTTTTAATATTGCAGTAGAAGTGTTAAGCAGAATGCTCAAAGAGGCAAATAGAATTGGTCTTTTTAAAAGCTTCAAGTTTAAGGAGGATGGGGAATACTTGACACATCAGCAATTTGCAGATGATACTATCATTTTTATTGAGGAAGGAATTGATTCTATCAAGGGAGTGAAATTAATACTTCAGTGTTTTCAACTCCTGTCTGGGTTAAGGATCAATTTCAATAAAAGTAGTCTTTACAGTTGTAGTAATAATAAGGTTTTGGTGGCTCAGGGTGCAGAAGTACTAGGATGATTGATAGGTTCATGGCCATTGAAGTATTTGGGTCAACCTATTGGTATTTCAAGTAGGAAAAGGTTGTACTGGGAACCTCTTATCAATAAGTTCAAGCATAAGTTTGCATCTTGGAAGGTGGATTGCTTAAGTGATGCTGGGAGGCTAGTATTAATTAAATCTGTGCTTGATACTTGACCAGTATATTGGTTTAACACTGCCATTATGCCAAAGGGTGTGTGTAAAAAATTGGAGACTATTAGGAAACATTTTTTTTGGGGAAGCTCACTGAAGGATCTAAAGGTGAACAGAAAGAAGTTGCACCTACTGGCTTGGGAAAAAATTTGTAATCCAAAATCTAAGGGTGGCCTTGGATTGGTCTCTATTCAGAATACTAATTTTTCTTTGCTAGGAAAATGGGTATTCAATTGGTTTAAGGATAGGGATAAGGATTGGAATAAATGGTTAAGGACTAAATACTCTGCATGTCCTAGTGGAGGGATTGAAGACTTGAAACTAAATAATAAGTCTTCTGAGTTGATTAAAAGTTTAGCATTGATAATAAAGACTTCCAGCTTAGGAGAACATTTGAAAATGGATAAATTCAGGTGGGAAGTAAACAATGGCAGAGAGGTTCTATTCTGGGAAGATAGTTGGCTAGAGGAAGGACCTTTAAAAGAAAATTTTAAAAGGCTTTATCTTCTTTCCAAGATAAAATTTGTTTCAGTAGGTGTTTTCTTAGATCTCTGGGACTGTTACAACAAAGAGGGGGAGGTTTTTTGGAATAGAGGATTAAGATGTTGGGAAAAGAGCTTGGTAAAGCAGCTTAACAATGTGATAATACATACGCATCTAAATGACAAAAGGGATGTAGTGATCTGGAAGGGTGGAAAGACTGTTTATACAGCAAAAGAAGGAGTAGAGCTGCTAAATGCACCTGTAAATCAGGATTGTAATTTCATAAGAATTTGGCGACAGAAAGTGCCTCCAAAAGTGCAGATCTTCTTATGGAAAGTTTTAAGGGGAATTATCCCAACTAAGGAGCTTCTATTTCATAGATTGGGAACTTTCATTGACAACAGGAAGTGTGATGTATGCATGGTGTTTCTGGAAGACTTAAAGCACATATTATGGGAGTGCACTTTTGCAATACAAGTATGGAGGAAGATTCTAGATTGGTGGGGTTTTCAGCAAAGGCAAATTTTTCAATGTTTAAATGACACATGGGTGGCTATTAATTGGTTCAAAGTCTTGGATCTAAAGCAAGTCTGGGAGATAGTACTAATAGCTACTATGTGGACTCTCTGGCTGAGTAGAAACAATAGAATCTTTAGTGGTTCAAAAGTAAACGTGGGGGAAACGGTTAAGCTCATAAAGTTGAGGTCTCAAGAATGGGCGCTGGCAAGGAACTTAATACTTGAGGATGCAGTAATTTGGTGGGAATCAAATCCTATAGGAGTAATAACGAGATCACAAGCAGTGCTAGAGGAGAAACTTCTCAAATGTGATTATGAGTTAATTTGTTTTTCTGATGGAGCTTGGAAAGAAGGTAACAGAGGTACATTTAGGAGTGGTATAGGAGGAGTAATTAAAAGTAGGGAGGGTTCTACAAAGTTATATTTCTCTGGTCCTAGCGCAGCTACAAGTGCGTTTGAGGCAGAGTTTAGAGCTTTTGAAGAACTCATGCTTTTGGTAAAAAAAGTTTATGGAAAGGATTTGAGTATCATGTGTTATACAGATTGCTTAAATCTGGTTCATACCCTCAAAACAATAAAGGAAGAGAGGGTGTCAAACCAGTTTAGTGACACAAAAGCACTGGATTTTTTCTTAGAAGCGAATATTTCAGTGACAAAAGTTGACAGGTCTTTTCTCCAAGAAGCAGATTACTGGGCTAAGCAAGGTAGTTTTCGGGCTAGCCTGTTAGTGAAAAAGTTTTAATTTTGGGCCCAATATGGAGAGCAGCTGAAGCGTTTCCCTTCAGTTTTTATTAAAAGTATTGTGGTTTAAGGAAATAATGTAGACTGCCTAGATTCTTGAGCAGCCTCGGGGAGACATAACGCAACCTGGGATTGGTTTTATCAAGGGTATAGGCTCTAAAGCTTATTTAAAAGCCGTAAAAGGACTCACACTTGTATCAGTTTCTATCACAATTAATACTTTCAAAAGAAAATGGAGATGGTTAATGTGAATGCTACTTGGGAGATGCCAAGGCGTGGTGCTGTCAAGATCAATGTACATGGGTTTTTCTCTGAGATTCAACTTGCGAATGGGAACCGATCAGGTATAGGGGTTGTGGTAAGAAATAGCAGAGGCACCATCTTGAGGATGTTGAGTGGTTCCTTAGGGATCAATGAACGTGGGAATAACGAGTTGTATGCGTATTTGGAAGGACTTAAGAGAGCATATGCCGAAGACTATCCAGCAGTGATCCTGGAAACGGATCATGTGCAGTCCTACTGGGAGTGGAAGAATTCAACAATTGAAGGTGGTATTCCTGAGCACGCGTATGTCCTGAAGCAGCTTAACACTAGACGTAGGGATAAGAATTTTGCGCTTGATGTTCGTCTAACAGACCCTGAGGACAATGAACTGGCAGCTTACCTAGCAGAATATGGAGCATCTCGTTGGAATCAAATGGTGGTCATCAAGAGATCATTCGGGAGGGTTTATGAGTTATGGAGTAAGGATATGGGGCTTGGTCCGGTTGGACCGCAGTTTAGGGCAGTTAACGAGGAAGAAATGGCGGTGGAGGTAATGGCGGTGGAGGTAATGGAGGATGGGGTCATCAACCCCCCGGCAAACATGTTTGTAATGGTGGAACAAAATGATGAAGAGTTCATGCAGAATGAAAATGCAGCTTTTGGTGATGGTTTTATGGTGCAGATTCAAGAGGATTAAAGGGCAATAGGAGGAAGGGATAGCAAGCTTGGTTTTGGTATGGGCTTGGAATAGTTGGTGTGTTTTTTTTAGTTTTTTAAGGTTGTTAGTTTGGTTGAATTTTTACCTTGATGTGGCCTAGTAGTATGCTGAAGGTGTATCTCTTAGTGGCTTTTAGTGATTTTTGTCGGTTTTCTGATGTAATCTTAACATTGTAGCCTTTTGGGCTTTGGTTTGGCTAATCCATTTTCTGCTTTTCAAAAAAAAAATTAAATTAAGAGCAATTAAGTAAAATCACAACGTACCATACCGACCAACCAAACTTTTAATGTTTCGTTTATTATATAATAACTAGCTTAAAACCCGTGCGATGCACGGATTGTTAATTGTTATTTTATTATTATTGTTTTAATATTTTATTAATTGTAATTGTGCAAAAAATAAGTAGACATGTTAAAATAGCTAAACATTTTTAATTAATTAAAAACATTAAAACATATTTTAAAATAAATAAGTATGGGGTCGCCCGTTATATTTTTGAAAATGAAGGGTTTTAGTTAGAAAAAATGTAACATATATTTAGTTTAGAAAGGTAAATGCCCGTGATATTTTTGGAAAATGAGGTTTTAAAATTTAATAATTAAAAGTATTTAAATACGTTTTAAAATAAATAAGTAAATGGTTTCCTGTGATATTTTTGGAAAAAGAATGGATTTTAGTGAGAAAAATAGAAAAAGTAAATTGTAAAAGACAATTTCCCGTGATATATTTAGAAAAGAAGGAACTTTTTAGAAAAAATATATAATATATTTTAGCTGAAAAGGTAATTGGTTATAAATTTGTATTTGATTATTTATATTTTAATATTTGTAGTAATTGCATTTGTTAAGAAAAATAGGCAGACATGTTAAAATATGTAAACTTTTAAAAAATAATTATAATATTAAAATAGTTTTAAAAATAAATAACTAAACGTCCGTGATATTTTTGGAAAATGATGGGTTTTAGTAAGTAAAAATAGAAAAACTAACATGTTTTAGTTAAAAAAAAAGTAATTGCCCGTGATATATTTGAAAAAGTAGGGGAATTTGTTAGAAAAAATAATGTATTTTAGGTGAAAAAGATAATTGGTTATAAATATGTAATATTATTATTTAATAATATATTTCTATAAATAAGTAAGGTTAATTAAGTAAAAACACAAAGTACAGTTAATTAAGGGCAATTAAGTAAAATCACAACGTACCATACCGACCAACCAAAATTAAGGTCAATTAAGTAAAATCACAACGTACCATACCGACCAACCAAACTTTTAATGTTTCGTCTATTATATAATAGTATTGCTGAAAAGGTAATTGGTTATAAATTTGTATTTGATTATTTATATTTTAATATTTGTAGTAATTGCATTTGTTAAGAAAAATAAGTAGACATGTTAAAATATGTAAACTTTTAAAAAATAATTATAATATTAAAATAGTTTTAAAAATAAATAACTAAACGTCCGTGATATTTTTGGAAAATGATGGGTTTTAGTAAGAAAAAATAGAAAAACTAACATGTTTTAGTTAAAAAAAAAAAGTAATTGCCCGTGATATATTTGAAAAAGTAGGGGAATTTGTTAGAAAAAATAGAAAAAATAATGTATTTTAGGTGAAAAAGATAATTGGTTATAAATATGTAATATTATTATTTAATAATATATTTCTATAAATAAGTAAGGTTAATTAAGTAAAAACACAAAGTACAGTTAATTAAGGGCAATTAAGTAAAATCACAACGTACCATACCGACCAACCAAAATTAAGGGCAATTAAGTAAAATCACAACGTACCATACCGACCAACCAAACTTTTAATGTTTCGTCTATTATATAATACAAGAGACTTTGTTAGAAAAAATCTATAATGTGTTTTAGAGTAATTGGTTATAAATACGTATTTGATTATTTATATTTTAATATTTTTAGTGATTGCATTTGTTAAGAAAAATAAGTAGACATGTTAAAATAGGTAAACTTTTAAAAAATAATTATAATATTATAGGTTTAAAAATAAATAACTAAAGGTTTGTCCATGATATTTTTGAAAAATGAGGGGTTTTAGTAAGGAAAAATAGAAAAACTAACATGTTTTAGTTAAAAAAGGTAATTGCCATGCTTGAAAAGGTAGTGAGATTTGTTAGAAAAAATAATGTATTTTAGGGAAAAAGGCAATTGGTTATAAATAGGTAATATTATTATTTAATAATATATTTCTATAAATAAGTAAGGTTAATTAAGTAAAAACACGAAATATAGTTAAGGACAATTAAGTAAAATCACAACGTACCATACCGACCAATCAAACTTTTAATGTTTCATCTATTATATAATAGTATTGATAGTTTAAAACCCGTGCGATGCACAGATTGTTTCTAATAATTGTTAATTTTATTATTTATATTTTATATTTTATTAATTGCATTTATTAAAAAAAATAAGTGGACGTGTTAAACATTTTTTAAATAATTAAAAATATTAAAATGGATTTTAAAATAAATAAGTACTGTAACGGTTTGCTTGTGATATTTTGGAAAAAAGGGGTTTTAGTAAGAACAATAGAAATGAACATGTTTTCGTTGAATTTTAAAATATGAAAGTAACGATTTGTCCGTGATATTTTTGAAAAAAGAGGGGGTTTAGTAAGAAAAATAGAAAATGTGATATGTTTTAGTTGAAAAAGGTAATTGTCAATTAAAAGTATTAAAATATATTTTAAAGTAAATAAGTAAGGGTTTGTATATGATATATTTGGGAAAGAATGATTTTAGTAAGTAAAATAGAAAATATAACATGTTTTACCTCAAAAAGGTAAATTGCCCATGATTTTTTTAGAAAGAGAGGGAAAAAGTAATTGTCAATTAAAAGTATTAAAATAGGTTTTAAAATAAATAAGTAATGGTTCGCTCGTGATATATTTGGGAAATGAGGGATTTTAGCAAGGGAAATAGAGAAAGTGACATGTTTTAGCTGAAAATGAAATTGCCCGTGATTTTTTTTTTAAAAAAATGATAATGTATTTTAACTGAAAGGGTGACTGATTATAATAATTAAATAAACAATTAAATAAGCAAAGTATCGTATCAAAAAACAGGTATCAAAAAACAGGTACCAAAACTTTCAATGTTTCGTTTTTAATAATATAGTATAGATAGAGAGATAGATAGATAAATTTATAATATTAGTATTTTATGCTACTAAATGGAATAGCCCATGACATTTTAAGGTTTTAGTTATGAGAAATATTAGTTAGAAAATATAAAAAAGAATATACGTTTTGGAAAAAAAGCTAACCGGTTAGTCCTTAATAATTATAATATTATTATTTTATTTTATTAAATAGAACTGTTCGTGATATTTTTGGAAAATGAGAGGTTTTATTTAGAAAAAATAGAAAAGTAGAAATTTTAGTTAGAAAATATTAAAAAAATATACACTTTGACTAAAAATGATAATGTGTTAGTTATTAGCAATTATAACCTTATTATGTTGTTTTATTAAATGAAACTGCCTGCGATATTTTTGGAAAATGAGATATTTTAGTTAGGAAAAATAAAAAAAGATATTCTATATAATAATTTTAATATTTTATCTAACGGTTATCATCAATTTGATCATAAATATCTAACGGCTATGAATGGAATGACCAGACTACAAAAACTTTCAGGACCGGACTACAAAACTTTCAATGTTTAGTCTTTAATATAATAGTATAGATTTCTGTAAATAAGTAAGGTTAATTAAGTAAAAACACGAAGTACAATTAATTCAGGTCAATTAAGTAAAATCACAACGTACCATACCGACCAACCAAACTTTCGTCTATTATATAATAGTATTGATATTGATATGTATACGCATACCATTTAAAGGGAGTTAAAATTATTTTGGTATATGATTTAAATTTTTTATTCATCATAATTCACAAATGAATTAGAGTTGCTACAATATATGAAAGGTTGTT
Organism: Heracleum sosnowskyi; assembly: GCA_030848705.1. NCBI lineage: Eukaryota > Viridiplantae > Streptophyta > Magnoliopsida > Apiales > Apiaceae > Heracleum > Heracleum sosnowskyi. The sequence goes on from CM061243.1 coordinate 89,811,623, forward strand.
GAAAGTGCGTGGCATGTATCGTGTGATCTTGTCTAGTTCACTAGTTGTGTACATTAGTCAAATGACTCCGTAAATTTATGAATGACTGAGGGTGGACTGGTTGGTGTGTGTTTCTTGTGACTTGAGTGCACAACATGAATTTCCACTGACATCGGTTCAGCTTCACAGATAGCTCAACTCACTACCATAGATTGCTTTCACCTCAACAACGGGAATGCCAATATTCATCTATCTTGCATATGGATTCTGCATTATATTTGACTGGAATCCGCAAGTTCCCAGACAGCATTATGCGACAGAAAGAGGGAACTAAGAATCTTAAGGTCGACTGTTAGTTCACGAGGGTGTAGTCCCGAAATTTATAGACATTATTCGAATCATGTCTGCACCCCCATTTAGCAATCAATGCAATTATACTACCGATTTTCTAGTTGCTTCTTACTCATCTCTCGTAAACGAAGCGGTACCCTAAATTGAATCATGATTCCGTCTGTCATTGACAAATTATTATATGAAACCAGAAACAATTAGAAATGCATTACTAACTACTACTTAATACTCTTCTGGGAACAAAAAATTGACATTTCAATTGGGAACTATATGCGTTACAGGTTCTTCTTCCTCAAGCATCATTAGAACTTCTACTTGTCTCCTCTCCAGATTTCAAGTAAAAGCGCTTAAGACGTTCCGACGCTTTTAGCACCTGCAGATATTGAAATTCAAGCCTTGTCAATTTGAAAGCAAAAAAAAAAAAAGGCTACAACAAAACTAGTGCAACCTTGAATAATGAATACTCACTTGTACATCCCAATCTGTTCTCCATGCTAATATGCACATTGTGATAGACTGACAGGCAATCCCAAATATCATTCCAATCCATATGCCCTGTACAATCAAACTTATATTATCAAAATATATGCAACAATAAGAGGCACTATGATTTATAATTTGCTTTTTTATAGTTGTAACATTGTATAAACTGCTGTTAAGGTGAAATGGAAACAAACTATGTATTTAAAAAGACTGCTCCCTGCCTCAGTGCAAGAGTCATTGTACCTTTACTTGAAGACCAACAACGTATCCGAAGAAAATTCCAACCGGAATGCCAATCAAATAATAGCAAACTAAATTGACAATTGCAACAGTACCCTGCAAACCAGCCCCGACTGCCACTCCTGCCAATGTTTATATACAACATGATTAGGTAAATAACTGTTGCTATCTTAGCAAGAACTCAATTCTACAAATTTCTAGAATGTATTTAAACTTTAGGTTTCAAGGCATTGGCAATGTAAGTTTCGAAAAATATGAGACTTGCCTGAGAGAACTGGGTATACACTATTCAAAAACACCGAGACACCGAGGAGTACTGAGAGATCTGATATAGTGTCCGCAACTTCCTTATCATCCGTAAAGAAATGTGCGAGCTCCTTATGGAACAAGAAGCATAAAGTAGAGAAGATTGCTCCTATCACCAACGAAGTGGCGACTAAGACTTTGATAGAGAATCTCACTGCATTAGCATTTCCCTTGCCGAGTTCATTTGCAACCCTTACACTGTACAAAGAACAGCCAGAGGTGAAGTTAATAAACAATGGTTACAAAACTATCAGGAGTATGCCTGTAATAAAGAGTGACATACCATGCAGCTCCTAGAAATCCGAGGCACATCATTAATTCCCATGAGTTAATGTTGAGGCTGCAAAACAATGACAATGAGTAGCGGATTCTTTAGAGTCCCAAACATATATGTTGTATTTGGTTGAGATGAATGAAAATATGAAATGGGAGGGAATATAATGAATTTTGAAGTGTGAAATCCATTCCATTTCTAACCCCCACCTAGACTATATTCAAATACCCCGATTTGAGAGAGAATTCTTCATTCCTTACCACACCCGTTTCCCTATCTTCACATTTTTTATCACAACAAATGCACTATCCTATTATTATTAATTTTTAAATCTTCCCTTCAACCCCTCTTAGTTTCCTTTAATTTCATTTATTCCATTCACCCCAACCAATCACAACAGAAGAGATTGATAATTTGAAGAAAGTCTCACCAAATGGAGAAGGCAGCTATAGCAACCTCTGCATTTTCCATATACCCCGCAACCAACACTAGAACAGCAGTGTACCATAACTCTAAGCTGTAAAGATAAAAAGAGAGAAATATAATTAGTGTACACGAATATTATAAAGTAAAGGCAGAAGGATTTGTACTCAGAAAATATCTTTTAATATGAAACACAAGGACAAATTAAGACCACATTAATCCTATACAGGGGTAGCATCTTCTTTGCCCTACATAGTGGATTCAGAATCATCAGATACATTTGAGTGAGTGAGTGTGTGTCCGTACTCTGCCTTGTAAACAATTTTATCATTAAAATATTAGATTCAGAGCATAAAAGTAAAGCATGAGCGAATAAAACTGAACTCAATAAACAAAGTGAGGTCTAAAACACTTACCAAACCATAAAGCCAGATGACAATGAGAGCTTGACTAAGGGAATAATATCCAAGAAAGCAGCTTTGGAGAATCCTTTCCATGATTGAGGACACCAACCACCAAAAATGTAGATAAATTCGCCAATCACCAGAAACCAAGATGATATAATTAGTGCACTCATTGCACCAGGAACCCCTAAACTGAAGTAAGTAACAAGGAGCCACGACAAAGGCACATGCAGAATGAATTGGAAAGCTGAGATCCAGGCAATAAGTTTATTCTTTATCTGTGCTTGAAGGTACATCTGAATAGTCAAGCTAAAAACAAAATTGTACACATAGGGAATGAACCACAGTGATATGTATCCTCCGCTTATTGCTATAGACTCTTCCTGGCCAAGTAGCAAGAAAAATTGCCTTCCAAATATGAAAACCGGGAGCAAGATAGTCAAAGTAATCAAATCAACAATCCATGACCGCTGCAAGTAAATGCCCATCATATGGTATTGTCCTGCTCCAAATGCTTGCCCACAAAGGGTTTCAGTTGCACTTGACATTCCCAACTGCAAAAAGGAACAATACATAGGATAGAATTAGTATAGCTTACGAAGACATTTAGAAATTCTAAACATCCTAGTGCAAAGGTAACTGGAAGAGTATAGTGATATGAACTCACCAGTATTCCATTTACGAATCGGACTATGATGGATTGCACAAGAGCATAGGCAGCAAGATCCAATGGACTTATATGACCAATAAATGATTGTGTGACCACTATAGTTCCAAACGAACCCACTCTTGCTATAATTCCAGGTAATGCAACCCTCCATATATTCTTGGATTCTTGCCAAACCTTTGATTTCAAATCAATTTCTTCTTCTTGAACTTTTGGTACAATAAGCCCCTCATCTTCTTGAACATTTGGTACAATAAGCCCCTCAAACAGTCCTTTATCCATACTTCTGCAGATTGTGCCAGAATAATTATGAGAGGGCACAAAACATGTACCAACAAACCTCCCCCCCCCCCCAACCAGACACACACACAATTTTAATGTGAGAAAGTGCTGCAGCGTTTGCTTCTATGTTTTGCGGTTTACCTATACAAGTCAGCAAGCTCAAGTTGTGCGCCATGACCAACTTTATATGTACTTTAAGCAAAGAATTGAAAATTAGCAAAAGTAATCATGTAAGTATTTTCTATTTTTAATTATTTCATTAACAAACTAGAAAATTAACCATTTATAGTGATACAAAGTTGTAGTTTAATCATCGGTGTTTATGTTTTCTTTGTATAAATCATAGTTGTTACTGCATTGATAATGAAAAATCGGCAAGTTGATGGTTGGGTGAATAAATTGTCAACTAAGAATCAGGTTGTCTAGTTGTTTCAGGTCATCGAGTGGAGCAAAATGTTCTAAATCAGGATAGTAATATATGCGCGCTTCAAATTTATATCTGCAAATATCACTATCTTAGAACATGCGTATGTCCATGGATCTGGATCTAAGTTGCACACATATAGCAAACTGAAATATCACCACCTTGAATATTTTTGAGCCAAATAAACTCAAACAAAATATGGTAAATCCTATATCAGCTACTTGGCACTAAAATATGGTTGTTTCGGTTATATTCAGGAGAAAACTGGCCTAGAGGGTAATCACTGGAATTTTGTTGAGGTTATACCAATTTCTCATCACTCTGGTTTAGGTAAATACCCCTGCATATGTATTAAAAATGCTAAATATTACTAAAAACTTGATGATAATACCTGAGATACGGTTAATGAAGTCATAACAGACAGTTGTGGCTTGTGGGTAATGATTAACTTTAAAACATGATTAAATATACATTCAAAGAACTAATTATGATAAATCAAAAGTAGAATCTAACTAGAAATCATTAGGTATGTTAATGTTTAAAGATTAAAGACTGAAGGAGAGATATAGGTTTGTAATTGACTACATGTATCATCTGAATGTATTTAAAAAAGAATATAAATGTTAACACATCACACAGAGTCAGGACATGTGTGTGTGTGTGGATAAAAATAGAGAGAAGAAGTAAAGGATGACTTACAAAGGAGGAAGAAACGGAATTGGACTAAGAGCTTGGTTGGAGCAGCTTCAGCATAAGAGGAGAATAGAGATACATATATACATATTGGATGGTCTTATAAGCAAAATAAAGTAGAGGTCTAAAAGAACAAGTCCTTGACGGAAACAAGATCCACCACATATATGATGGTTACGATATCTATTCACGCATTTTTAAGTTACATGTTTGTATTTAAAATTTAACAGTATGTCAGTGTAGGTAGGTTGCTGCTGTCGCCTTTCGATCTTGGAGTATTTTGGGGTTTTTTTTACGTGTCGGAGGTCCTAGGCGCATGTCTTGCTCACCTATATTCAGGGGCCCATTCCGGAGTTTAGTAAATGCAAGAAACTAAGGGAGAAATGCAGTAACATTGTACAGTTGACTGGTTGCTCAGCTGGACTGTCCGGTTCTTGAATTATTTGCGTACTTGTATTATATATTAACTAAATTAATTACGGCAAGTAATAGGAATTTGTTTGGGATGATTATGATACCAAAGTAGTATTAAAAGGTTGTTTAGAGTGCATGTTTCGTGTGATGTTGTCTAGTTGTGCAAATTAGTCAATGACTCAACTAGTTGTGCACAATTGCTACTTTGCCAACTCAACTGTACTTTAAAAGATGCACGTTTTTCACAACCCATCAGCACCATTTGACCGTTAATATATAGATGAAGAATGTCTACAGGAAACTCATTTCTTTCCATATATCTCATGCCATTGAAGATTTCGGCACCCAAACACCAAAATGTTACACAAATCTCAGACTCCCAACTCCTCGGAACTTTGCAGTTGGCAGCTTCTCTATATAATCTCGATACTTACTTGTACATCCCAGTTTGTTCACCATGCTTATACGCACAGTGTGATAGACTGACACACGATCCCATGTATGATTCCAATCCATACGCCCTGTACAATCAAGGCATATTGTTGAAATATAGCATAAGATCCATTTGGGGCCTTTCTCTAACACCTTAAGGTTTTAGATGAGCTGGTTACTCAATATGGTACGCGAGTTTCTTGTCATTTGTAAACAATTGTGCGAGTTGTTTATGAAATACAAAGCACAGACTGGAGAAGATTACTCCTTTCAGCATTGAAGTGGCGACTAAGATTTTGTTAGAGAACCTCACTGCATTAGCATTTCCCTTGCCGAGTTCATTTGCAACCCTTACACATATTATGGTAATAAAGAGTGACATACCAAGCAGCTCCGAGAAAGCCAAGGCATATCATTAATTCCCATCCATAAATGTTAAGGCTGCAAAACTTTGACAATTAATGAGTAGCGGATTCTTTCGTGTATCAATCATAAAGAGATAAATAGTTTGAAGAGAAATCTCACCAAATGGAGAAGGCAGATATACCAACCTCTGCATTTTCCACAAACCCCGCAATCAAGACTAGAACAGCGTAGTACCATAACTCTAAACTATTAGGATCAAAAGAGAGAAAGTTTAGTAGTGTATCAAAACCAAGTGTACTTGGAAACCCAAGCACAGTTTACACCACATTAATCCTATACAGGGGTAGCAAGTTCATTACTCTACCTAGTGTCTTCACTCTTCAGATATCAAGTATATTTAGGTGTGTGTGTATGTATACTCTGCCTTGTAGACAAGTTCATCACTGGAAAATCAGAGAAAGGTTTCTACTGGATTAAAAAAGATTTAAAAAGTATAAAAAAGATACACACAACATCAGAGAAAGGTTTCTACTGGATTGTAGGATCCAGCATAGTCTATATCATCACCATCTGAGCCACAAGGGACAAGTCTCTCAACTAATTCTCCAACAGCTGACTGACCATCTTGAAGTAGTTCAAATTTCATAACTATATCAGACTTGCTCTCAGGAGGAACTAAACCTTCATACAGCATCTCATGTTGAGAATATTCACCCACAGTTTCAGCTTAGAATTGAACAAATTAAGAGCATATTGTTTCTCACTATCGGTTCCATCAACATGATCAATGTCTGATTCGTTATCATAACGAAGTTCAAGCACTAACACCACAACTTCAGAGTCTGCATGCAATATATCTTTCTGAAGTTCAGGAGCTGACTTTCCATCATTGATTAGATCAGATTCAAGCAATGTTAAGTTGGACTGCTCTCAGCAGGACAGAACTGAACCTTCTTGCACCATCTCATGTTGAGAAAACCCGTCTAAATTTTCATGCGGAAACAGTTCTGTATGGACCAAATCCACAGCTTATTGTTATTTAGTTCCTTTGCATAAACCTAAGCCAAGGCTAATCGAATATCATCAAGAGAATGTGCTTCAAGAACTGGCATCCCAGCTTCAGTCTTAACATGCAATGGATCTTGGGGAAGTATCTCAGATTCCCCAAACTGAAAATATGTATTCTCTGACAGGTTCGGCTTCTTTATAGCTGAATTCATTATCACAAAATGTTTGCACCTCAACAACCCGAATGCCAGAATTTGTCTCTCCTGCATTTGAATATTGCACTATATTTGAATCGGTAAGTTCTGAGGCAGTTTCTTCTTGCAGTGGTTCAGTGTTTTCAGAATCCAATCGATCTACAGGCTACAGCATATTGTTTCTCACTTCCATCTGCATCAAGCTGACCCAAGGCTGATCGTATATCATCAGAAGAACGTGCTTTAAGAACTGGCATGCCAACTTCAGTCTTAACATGCAAAGAATCTTGGTGAAGTATCTCAAGTTCCCCAAACCCAACATACATTTCCTCCAGCATAGGTGCAACTTCTTTATAGCTAATTCGTTATCAAAGATTGCTTGCACCTCAACAATCGGAATCCCCGAATTCATCTCTCTTGCATTTGAATTCAGCCTTATATTGGCAAGTTCGTTGGCAGTTTCTTCCCTTCTGGCAGTGGTCTGTCATTCAGAGCTTCCGGCTGAACTATTTCTCTATTGGTAGATGGTCCAGGGCAAGCGATTGTTACAGCAAACCATACCGCAGAAAGTTTCCGTGGTACGTATAAATGATGGGTCCTCATGTATGAACACCAAAAACCCTATCGTACATATACCCCGGAAAGTTTCCGCGGTATTGATTTACTGCAACAATCATTTACCCCTGACCGGACCTTTTCTCTATTAGATGAATTAAGTTTCTTGCCAGAATTTGTTTCAGATATCTGAAATGTTGAAGCCTTTTCTATCTCCTCTTCAAAATTACTTCGCTCCTTCTCGACCCCGAATTCTCTGAAGCTCTGCTCATCAGTCATCGCTCAAAGTTACTCCACTATAGTCATTGCTGTTTTCGAGATCTTCAGAAGAGTTGCTAAAATTGTGCTTCATGTGGAAGCTCTGTCCACCAGACTCAATCAAATCTGATCTAAAATCTTTAATACTAAAGTCACCAACTGTGTGACTGTCCAATTCATGTAGCAATCCTTCGTCTATCTCCTTGATATATATCATCTAGATCCTCCACATTATCCTCCATATTACCAGTAGTAGTGTGAGTATCTGCATCAATTGGAAACATGTCCTGCTCTACAACATGAATTATCTCGTCAAATCCAACTCCTTCAAGGATATCATCATCTAAACCTGCCTCAGGTGTTTCTATAGCCTTGGGTAGGTTAGGTGTAGGTTCAAAATTTTTGGAGGGTCGATATCCTGATGAATGTTATCTAGTTCTTGGAATGACTAGTTGGTGCACAATTGCTATTTGCTACCTCAACTGTAATTCAAAACATACACGTTTTTCACAGATCACCACCAATCAAACATCAACACCGTCTGGCCTGACCATCAATATGCATGAAACTCTTTTCTTTGCATATATATCTCACGCCATTAGAGATTTCCGCACCCATGTTAACAAACACCAAAATGTGGCATCATTTTACACAAATCTCAAACTCCCAGCTCCTCCGCAAAAATTTAAAGAATTAGGGCCAAACTAAACATACCATGGCTAAAAATCGAACTTTTACTGATTTTTAACTAAAAATGATGACTTACATAACAAATTCTACTAATTAGACAGTTTGCCGCTTAATCATAGCCTTAATGAAATGCACTTTGTTTACCGCTAGCTCCACTGATTCTATCTCAGAACTTTGCAATTGGCAGCTTCTCTATATTAATTCGAGGATCATGCACTGATGCTTAGGGCTGTTCACGAACCGAGCCGGACGAGCTTTTCATCGAACCGAGCCGAGCTTTGCCCGAAACGAACCGAGCCGAGCTTTGGTCAACTCGAGCCGAGCTTTGGTCAACTCGAGCCGAGCTTTGGTCAACTCGAACCGAGCCGAGCTTTGACCGATTTCGAGCCGCACTCGAGCTGTTCACGAACACCTCGAGCCGATCTCGAGTTCAAGCCGATCTCGAGCTGTTCACGAACGATTCTGAGTTCTGGCGATCCGTATGATGTCAAGATATATATATATAATTTAATGATATTACCAAATTTTAAAAAATAAAAAATTAATTTGGTTGGAGATCTTAGTAGATCACTACTATTTTGACTAGTACTAGTAACTAGTGCTTTGTCACGGATTGTTGTTTCTATTTTTTGAAAATTATTTCTCGACGATCCAACCGTACGAATGTCAATATATATCTAATTTAATGATATTCCTAAATTTAAAAAAAATAAAAAATTAATTTGGCTGAAGATCTTAGTAGATCACTAGTATTCCGACTAGAACTAGTAACTAGTGCTTATTCACATATTTTTGTTTCTATTTTTTAAAAATTATTTCTCGACGATCCAACCGTACGGATGTCAATATATATCTAATTTAATGATATTCCCAAATTTAAAAAAAATAAAAAACTAATTTGGCTGGAGATCTTAGTAGATCACTACTATTCCGACTAGAACTAGTAACTAGTGTTTATTCACATATTTTTGTTTCTATTTTTAAAAATTATTTCTCAACGATCCAACCGTACGGATGTCAATATATATCTAATTTAATGATATTCCCAAATTTAAAAAAAATAAAAAATTAATTTGGCTGGAGATCTTAGTAGATCACTACTATTCCGACTAGAACTAGTAACTAGTGCTTATTCACATATTTTTGTTTCTATTTTTTAAAAATTATTTCTCGACGATCCAACCGTACGGATGTCAATATATATCTAATTTAATGATATTCCCAAATTTAAAAAAAATAAAAAACTAATTTGGCTGGAGATCTTAGTAGATCACTACTATTCCGACTAGAACTAGTAACTAGTGTTTATTCACATATTTTTGTTTCTATTTTTAAAAATTATTTCTCAACGATCCAACCGTACGGATGTCAATATATATCTAATTTAATGATATTCCCAAATTTAAAAAAAAATAAAAAATTAATTTGGCTGGAGATCTTAGTAGATCACTACTATTCCGACTAGAACTAGTAACTAGTGCTTATTAACATATTTTTGTTTCTATTTTTTAAAAATTATTTCTCGACGATCCAACCGTACGGATGTCAATATATATCTAATTTAATGATATTCCCAAATTTAAAAAAAATAAAAAATTAATTTGGCTGGAGATCTTAGTAGATCACTACTATTCCGACTAGAACTAGTAACTAGTGCTTATTAACATATTTTTGTTTCTATTTTTTAAAAATTATTTCTCGACGATCCAACCGTACGGATGTCAATATATATCTAATTTAATGATATTCCCAAATTTAAAAAAAATAAAAAATTAATTTGGCTGGAGATCTTACTATCTTAGTAGATCACTACACTACTATTCCGACTAGAACTAGTAACTAGTGCTTATTCACATATTTTTGTTTCTATTTTTTAAAAATTATTTCTCGACGATCCAACCGTACGGATGTCAATATATATCTAATTTAATGATATTCCCAAATTTAAAAAAAATAAAAATAAATTAAACTAGTAACGAGTCGAGCACGAACTTTTATCGAACATTAACGAGCCAAACCGAGTCGAGCTTTTATCGAACAGCTCGTTAAGTCCTAATATTTTTGGCGGCCCAGCCCAATAAACTAAAGTAAACAACCTAATCCCTAATCAGATCTCTCTCACTTTTTTCACTCTCGCCGCACGTTCGCACACCCAAATCTCTAAATCCCTAATTCCAAACCCAAATCCCTAAATCCCTAATTCCAAACCCAAATCCCTAAATCCCTAAATCCCTAAATCCCTAAATCCGCCTCTCTGCCTCCTGCAAACTCTCGTTCTCTACCAGGTATTTCATTTTTATATGTCCATCCATACATATATCTCTGTATGTTGTATGTATATATTGAATTCGAATTTAACATTTTGTGTATTGTATTTAGGTCTACTTCGCTCTCGCCGTGTAATTTTCTCCGGCGTTCAAGTAACAGGTATACATATGTGTGTACATTTATATTGATTTCTTAGTTGTTGTTTTGATTTAGAGGCTGTGTAGATGTTAATTACAAGTTATTATATTGATGCACCTATTTTTGGATTATAAGAGGAGGATTATTGAGGAAATTTAGGATTTTTTATGTTGGTACACCACGTGTTTGATTAAATGTATGAATGAGGACTTGTGTGTTTTTTTATGCGTTTTTTTTTTGAAAATGGAGTTGCGATATTATATGAAACTGTCTTTTTGAGGAATTGCTGAGTTTTGAATGGGAATTTTTTTTGAAATGTGAAATGATGGGGGGGAGGGGAGGTGTTATATTGTAGAGGTGATAGTTCAATGTTGGATATCTGTTGGATTCCTTGTATTTATTGTAGAACAACTGCAAGTCTTTTAAGTATATATGATGTTGTTTTCCTGTGTACTCTTTCAACACTAGCCTTATATGATACTTGTGTACTGTTAAGCTCGATCTCAAGGCATGGAATCAGACTCTGTTTTGGCTTTGATGTTATACAGGATATTTGTTTTCTAATTTTATTCGTATAGAATATAGCTCAGGTTTGGTATGAATTTGTACTTTGAGTCTGATGAGAAAACAACTAATCAACTCTGATTTAATGATATTGCAGATTCTGATGGCATCTTCCAAAAAAAAGAAGTGCATTGAGATTATTCCAGAAAATGCTGAATTCGAACAAGTAAGAAGTCTTGGTGAAGAAAGTCTTGGTGATGAATCGCTATCTGAAGACATTGGTAATGATAAAGTTATTTTACAATGCCAAAGTTGAAGTTGCAATACTTGATTTACTGTGAAAGGAACTGTTAACTGGTTAGAATCTATAATCTAGGTTTCTCTGTTAAGTAGTATCTTTATACTACATTACAACTTGTATTCTTCATCTATGGAATCGGCATATCAGGAGAGTCCCGGGATATATCATTCTGTTCGTAAATAAGTTGTTCATGCATAGACCATAGTTGGTCATGGACATAGTTGAATCATGGACATAGTTGGTCATGCATGGATCCAGTCATGTCATTTCACAGTTGCCCAGTTCTTTGTCTATTTAAAACATTCAAAGTTGTTTACTAAGCCTTGATCAGTTTGGAATTAGCCTTCAGGATTTTTCTTAGTAACAACCAAGTTATCTAGTTAAGTAAGCTAGTGACAAGTAAAACCGTCTTTGAAATAAGTTTTCAAGATATATATGGTAGCATACAGCTTCAGGTGGCCGATCTTTTTTCTCGATTAGAGTACTTTACCAGTACCATAAGATAAGAGAAACAAGAATTGTTTTGTCCCATGGTAAATTGTACAACGGCTGGCTGTGAGGTGTTGTCTCTACAGACTGTTAAGTTTACTATGCTTTGTCTTGACAATGGATATAAGACAAGTTATTTTGCATTGTATAATTTTAAGGATTCTATCTGATAGTGGTCGACCAATGTATTGCACGGCTGAGTGCTGACCGCCACTCTAAGGCCCTTTAGAAACTTCTATGTCTAGTGATGCCAGCTCTTTGCAGCTACATTTTCTGTCTCTTTAGGTTGCAAGAGTTGCAGAGTTCCTGGAGGCAGGTGAATGACCTTTCTCGTTTAAATAATCTTTCAAATAAATATTTTCTAAAACCCTCTTCAGTTACTGATGAATGATTTAAGGGGAAAGGGCTACCACTCCAGGACAGAAAAATGAAAATTGTTACATAAAGCATCTTTGCATAGCATCTGAGAAAACTTATTGACCAAACGATGCTTCCAGAGTGTTATATAGTTATATACAAGAAGTTAGTCTGCCAAATAATAGTCAGTGTTAACAAACCATTAAGATTCCTATTTTAGGTGGAACTACATACAGATCACAAATTCCGGAAGAGTATGAATAATTACATCTTACTGTTTGTACTCAGAATAAACATCCTCTGTGTCCTCTCGATTTGCCAAGGTTGTCAGGTGTCAAGCAACCTTTCTTTTGAAACGCTTCCTCTGTAAAAGAGTTTCAATATGAGTTTAGTCTACTTATCAAATGAATATGTTAAATTTTGGCTGGAATAGGAGTTAAATATGAAAAGTGATTTCCAATTGGATTTCCTGATGCATATTAATAGTTTCAGCTTGAAGTGTTAACTTGCCTGCATTATTATTACACACCTTTACTTATGGCAATAAATAGTAGAATTATTATCATATTTTGATTTCATCTGAAATCATCTGCATTTCGTTGAAGTTGAATATCAGTTTAAATCATTTTCATGATAAAGCGTTAAATTTGCTGAGCAGAATTTGATGACATTATACCTGCTTCTGCTGCTACTATTGCAGCCGGTGCTTTCACTGCTGCTACTATAGTAAGAATTTGACACTGGACCAGGGCAACTACTTTATCTCTTTGCATGTCATTAACTACATATTTGTTGTTTTCCTGTTGCAGAATATTCACTTTATCTGGTGCATTGTTGGTGATCAGGATTTTTTTTCTCTTCCAATCAGAGCTTAACAGGAGAGCGGAGAGCATGCATACAAGCTTAAGTGGAATCTTTTTTTAGATTTTTGGTTCTTGATTTTGGAATTAATTCTAGATTCTCCAATGTATTTTGTTTTTAAATATTTGAGATGTAATATTGAAAGACATACATAACTTAATTATGCTGGTAGCCTCGTAACGAACCTAATGGTATTGGTATTTGTATTTGGTAGTGCTGCAGTTGTAGTTAAAATCTGTTGGAAAGTATGCAACGCCAAGTACTATAAAAATTTACAGGATATCTCATTTTTTCGAGCTTAATCGAGCCGAGTTCGAGCCGAACGAGTTCGAGCCGAGTTCGAGCCGAGTTCGAGCCGAGCTCACTAATAGCTCGGCTCGAGCTCGTTTTCTTAACGAGCTCGTTTCTGTGTTCGAGCTCGAGCTCGAGCTGTTCACGAACCGAGCCGAGTCGAGCTCTTAACGAGCCGAGCTCGAGCTTGTTCGCGAACAGCTCGGTTCGTGAACAGCCCTACTGATGCTGCATTTATGTTGTCAGTAAGTCATCATGGATCGATAAGGTTTCTACCTAATCTTGGGAATCAGAAGATCTTTTAATGTTTTTGATAGATATAGACATTAAAATCTATTTTTTTGTCAAAAAAAACAGTAAAAGCTTTATAATTAATATCGTGTCTGCGCCCCTGTTAGGTGACCCCTTTTTTTGTGTGTATTAAAATTCGCAATCAACGAAATAACAAAACCAAATTTCTGGTTGCTTCTTTTTCATCCTGTAAACGAACCCAGGAACAGTACACTGAATTGAATCATCCAGGATTGCATTTCTTATGGACAAATGAATATACAACAGCAGAAACTAATTTTAAAAAATAGTACTCACTGTTGAGTAACCAGTCGCAATCTCAAGTTGTTAGAGAAAGACACTTTCCAGTATCTTAAATTGTATTCTAACGCTCCCCTCACTCGAGAACCCATTTTTGAGTCAAAGAGTGGATCACGGCGCCCATCTTTAGGTCATAATTTTTGTTTTTCGTGTCCATAATAAATTGTGAGAATATTGGGGGTGGCAGGAAGTCGAACCTTAAACCTCCCTTAAACCTCTTGTCTGAGCTCTAAAACCTCAAGGTGTTAATCTCAAGATGTTAGATAAATGCACTTTCCAGGTCTTATATTGTATTCTAACACTTACTAGTTACTACTCTATTCGAAACCAAAAAAATGACATTTAGCATAAAAGAATACGCGTTACATATTCTTCCATCTCAAGCATGATTAGAACTTTGACTAGTCTCCTCTTCGGATTTCAAGTAAAAGCGATTGAGACGTTCTGACGCTTTTAGAACCTGCAGAATTGAGATTTAAACCTAGTCAATTTTTGAGCAAAGGAAGCTTACGGCAAAACTACAGAAACCTTTGCCATTCTAAGATAGAACTTTAAACAATGAAATAGCTCCTTTTCACTTTCGAGTTTTCAGTACTTACTTGCACATCCCAATTTGTTCTCCATGCTAGTACGCAGAGTGCGATAGACTGACAGACAATCCCACTTATCATTCCAATCCATACGCCCTGTACAATCAAGCATTTATAATTAGAATACATGCAATATAAGAGTCTTTTTTATTTCAAGTTGAACAACGTAAATGCTGATGATAAGGTGAAATGCAAAACAAACCATGTTTCTCAAGTCAGTATGATTCGTGCTTCTTATGAGATGTTTAATAAACATGTTTCTAATTCTCTTGACAACATCAATGCCAAATTATCTGTGCTTTATACCCATGACAAACGTCTGGCCAAGACAGTTGATTTTGAGTTTAACACATTACAAGAAGGCATGACCTCAACAGCAAAGGCATGGGAGAAAGAGTTTGTCAAGCTTTTCTTCAAGCTCGGTTCGGAAACTCAATTTTTGTCTAAACAGCTTACTACAATGCAGCATAAGGGTTCAATGCCGTGGCATAAGAAGAAGGATTGGATTGGTGACTGTACTTTAGAAGAAATCACTGCACCTCTACCTCTTCCAGCAATCCCACCTCCGTCAGTTTTTGGTATGACCCGTGAAGAATACAAGGATAAAATATTTGAGTGGCTAGAAGAACGTGATGGTAAGGCTCCTGACAAGACGACTTTGGACAAGATTTTCTCTGAATATGGTCAAGAACCGGTGTATCCGACATCCAAGCGTCAAGGCAAGAGGAAGGCACCAGTTGACGTCTCAGATTCTGATTAAACTTTACCCTTTTATGATGAAGGGGGAGGAAGTTTATGATGAAATTATTATTTATGTATGTTTTGTTCAATAGTTAAACATTGTGTTGGTTTGTGTTGGTTTGACTGATGGTTTGTTTTTGATTTGGTGATCTAAACATTCATTTGGTTTATCCTTGGTTTATGGGATAATTGTTCGTAAGAGATGCATATGTTTATTTCCTGAATTTTGAAACTGTCTCATTATCATTCTATCAATGTTTATTGAACTGTTTCATTGCATAATGTTATATATTATATTGCATATAGTTTGTTGTTGATTGAACAGGTATCAAAGTATCTTTGAAAGGGGGAGTTTCTATTCCTTTTCATCGGTATCATCATAAAAGGGGGAGAATGTTAATTCTTGGTTTATGATGATCAGGCGCATTCAACAACATTGGACATTGGATTATGCAATGGAGTTAGAATAGGATAAGATAAGTTGTACATTCTAGTTTGACTGATTCTATACTTATCTTTCCTAAACAAACTTCTTGAGATAAACCTAGTTTGAACTTTTCAAAGACTTATCTTTTCAAAGGTTTATCTTTATAACAAAACTAACGGATTGTTTTCTAAAGACTTATTCAAATACTTTCAAACAAATCTTTTTAACAAATCTTATCTTGTTTATTGTTTGAAAGATTCTATCTGTTATATTGTTTCTATATATATCCAAACTCATTCTTTTCAGAAACACACACAACCTACTGTTTTCCGAAGCTGAATTTATACTCATCTTGCTTTCTGAAAAATACATTCTTGTTTCATAATCTTTCAAGATCATTCAGTCAAACAAGAATTAGTTTGAGTTGTAATCTTTTCTTTGTGTGTATTGTATTTATATCAACTTGTTGCCGGGTTGTGGCAAGGTATTGGTTTCAAAGGTTAGTCAAGGTAGCAAGTGTGCTAAAGGAAAGGGTTTCTTTCAAGGGACTATCCTGTTGTAATCAAGGAAAGATTGTAAGTTCTTTATTAAAGTTGATATAATACATTCTCTATGCTAGTTGGCATGGGGACTTGGATGTAGGCCATAGACTAGAGTTAAGGGCCGAACCAAGTGAAAACTTCTGGTGTTCTGCATTACATTTATTTTCATACTGCTTAGTATTCTGTAAGTCTGTTTATAATTGAGACTGTCCCATTGTCTGTCTCAATTAGAAAGAGACCGTCTCATTTACTATCGTAATAGTAATTTTTTAATATATAGATTGTGCCATTAAAATTTCAAAATCCTCTCCATGAATGGGGACACCAACCACCAAAGATGTAAATAAACTCCCCAAATACCAGAAACCAAGATGATATTATTAGTGCAGTCATCGCTCCAGGAAGCCCGAAACTGAAGTAAGTAACAAAAAGCCACGACAAAGGTACATGGAGAATAAATTGGAGAACTGAGATCCAGGCAATAAGCTTGTTCTTCAACTGTGCTTGAAGGTACATCTGAATAGTCAAGCTAAAAACAAAACTGTACAAGAAGGGAATGAACCACAATGACACAAATCCTGCCCTTTCTGCTATAGACTCTTCCTGGCCAAGTAGCGTGAATAACAGCCTTCCAAATATGAATACTGGGAGCAAGATGATTAAAGTTATCAAATCAACAATCCACGAGCGTTGCAAGTATATACCCATCATATGGTATTGTCCTGCTCCAATAATTATATGATGTAATTTATAATTAGATTACAAAGACTTTTAAAAATCTCAACTTGTAATTGCAAATGTAACTGGAAGAGCTTTATTGATATGAACTCACCAATAAACCATTTACAAATCGGACTATAATGGTCTGCACAAGAGCATAGCCAGCAAGATCCAGTGGACTTATATGGCCAATAAATGATTGAGTGACCACTATAGTTCCGAACGAACCCACTCTCGATACAACTCCAGTCAATGCAACCGTCCATATGTTTTTGGATTCTTGCCAAACCTTTGATTTCAAATAAATTTCTTCTTGTTGTTGAACTTTTGGCACAAGAAGCCTGTAGTGTTGTCCAGTCCATTATGCATACCTCTGCAGAGCGTGGCAGAATGACCATCAATTGGGCACAAAACAAACACAAGTTTAATTAGAATAAGTAGTACAGCGTTTGCTTCTATGTTCTGCTATTTAAACATACAGGTTAGCAAGTTCGTTATGTTTCACTGCAAGTATTTTTCGGGAAGATGATGTCGAACATTAACATTTACTAAAAACGCAAGTTTATTATTATTAGGACCGGGGATCAGGGCTGCCCAGATAATAAAACAAGGATAAATTGACAAGTACTTGTACTTTTATCATAATTTACTTAACATCTTCATAAATGTATAGCAGTTAATGTAAGATCAAGGGATCATTTGGCAAATTTAAATTGAATGGTTAATATTTTTGACTGAATGAATTAGTAGTAGTAGTAGTAAATAATGTGAACAAACACATATAAGTGTGATATGGAGCGGATTTTCTTGCAGGAGTGGTCCAGCTAAATATGAAGCCTTCCTTC
This sequence comes from Heracleum sosnowskyi, assembly GCA_030848705.1. NCBI lineage: Eukaryota > Viridiplantae > Streptophyta > Magnoliopsida > Apiales > Apiaceae > Heracleum > Heracleum sosnowskyi. The sequence continues at coordinate 89,829,731 of CM061243.1, forward strand.
AGAATGAAGAATAAAACTGAAGCTTCATTCAGTAGAAAATAAATGGGACATTAATCTCCGTGACCAACTCTCATGTAAAGAATCGCCGGAGGGAGTACCTTCTTAATGATCTCCGTTGGACTTGCTCTCTCACATATGTATGCCCCTCTGTCCTAACTATTGTTGGCACATGGCTCTTGCCATGCCATGAAACAATTCTAAATACTCAAATGTGGCCTAGTTTTATATTCAAAATTACATACATCATATAAATTGTGTAAAATACAATGATTTATTCAAACTCTTAACCCCTACAGGCGTCCAACTCAAACCAAACAAATGCATCCCTTAATCCCAGAAACGTAGAAGTAAGATGTATGCAGCACTTAGCCCTCAGAGGAACAAGGGTTAGGTTGTTCTCAAACTCCCCCACAACTATAACAGCAAAAAAGTAAACTTTAAAACTTCAAGAAATCACATAAAACTCGTTCTTGAAGTAATCAATCAGAAGTATGGGCACTCGAAAAGCAAGCAAAACAAAAATCAACCACCCAAACCAAATTATATACTAACTAATACAAAACCCCTAAAACTCAATCTCCCTGGACAAAAAAGCTTCAAAAAAGGAATACCAAACACACAACCATCTTCTTTTTTTCCCTTATAAATCATTCTCCATCAGAATCACTTGAACTGGAACTTGAACTAGAGCTGGAACTAGAGCTTGATTTCCGGGACTTGGTCTTTTTATGCTCAACAACAGGTATCTCCGAATCTATTGTCGTTTCAGCTTCTTTAGGTAGCTTCTCTGCAATCTCTGAGTTAGTTTCTACCACACCAGATACTTCACTGCTTGATTCACTAGCCTTACTAGACTGCACTTCATCCAACGTTCGGTCCACTGATTCTATTTCAGAATTTGCAATTGGCAGCTTCTCTATATTTTCTGGAGATATGTGCACTAATGCTGCATTATTGTCATCATTAGATCTTCTTTCGTCAACATGCGCATTGGGTAAGGTTTCTACTGGATCGTAGGATTCAGCGGAGTCTATATCATCACCATCTGAGCCACGAGGGATAAGTCTCTCAACTAATTCTCCATGCTGTTGTGCAACAGCTGACTGGCCATCTTGAAGTAGTTCGGATTTCATAACTGTTATATCGGACTTGATCTCGGAAGGAACCAAACCTTCATGCAGCATCTCATTTTGAGAATATTCACCCACAGTTTCATCCAGAGACAGCTTAGCATTGACCAAATTAAGAGCATTATGTTTCTCACTATCAGTTCCATCGACATGATCAATGTCTGATTCGATATCATCAAGAGAACGCGGTTCAAGCACTGGCACCACAACTTCAGTCTCTGCATGTGCATGCAAAAGTTCTTTCTCAAGTACAAGAGCTGACTTTTCATCATTGACTAAATTAGATTCGAGCAATGTTAAGTTGGACTTGCTCTTAGGCAGAACTGAACCACCTTCATGCACCATCTCATCTTGAGAATACCCGTCCAAATTTTCACGTGGAGAAGGTTCTGTATGGACCAAATCCACAGCATATTGTTTCTCACTTTCTTTTGCATCAACCTGAGCCAAGGCTAACCGAATATCATCAAGAGAATGTGCTTCAAGAACTGGCATTCCAACTTCAGTCTGAACATTCAATGGATCTTGAGGAAGTATCTCAGATTCCCCAAACTGAAAATATGTATTCTCTGACATAGGTTCAGCTTCTTTATAGCTGAATTCATTATCATAAATTGCTTGCATCTCAAAAACAGGAATGCCAGAATTTGTCTCTCCTGCATTTAAGCTTTGCACTATATTCGAATCGGCAAGTTCTGAGGCAGTTTCTTCTTGCAGTGGTTTAGTTTTATCAGAATCCAATCGATGTACAGCATATTGTTTCTCAGTTCCATCGACATCAAGCTGACCCAAGGCTGATCGTATATCATCAAGAGAACGTGCTATAAGAACTGGCATCCCAACTTCAGTCTTAACATGCAAAGAATCTTGGTGAAGTATCTCAGATTCCCCAAACCCAACGTACATTTCTTCTAGCATAGGTGCAGCTTCTTTATAGCTGAATTCATCATCATGGATAGCTTGCACCTCAACAACCGGAATCCCCAAATTCATCTCTCTTGCATTTGGATTCAGCATTTTATTTAAATCAGCAAGTTCTGTGGCAGTTTCTTCTGGAAGTGGTCTATCATTAGTTTTTTCAGAACCCGATAGATCCAGAGCTTCCGCCTCAACAATTTCTCGGTTAGATGAATTAAGATGCTCGCCAAAATTTGTATCAGATATCTGAAATGTTGAAGCCTTTTCTATCTCCTCTTCAGAATGACTTGGCTCCTTCTCAACCCCGAGTGGTCTGAAGCTCTGCTCATCACCCAGAGTAACTCCACTATAGTCATCGTTGTTCTCGATATCTTTAGAAGAGTTTCTAATATTGTGCATCATGTGGAAGCTGTGTCCACCAGACTCATTCAAATCTGATCCAAAATCTTTAATACTAAAGTCACCGACTGCGTCTAATTCATGTAGCAATCCTTCGTCTATCTCCTCAATATCATCTAGATCCTCCACATTATCCTTCATATTACCAGTAGTAGTGTGAGTATCTGCTTCAATCGGACACATGTCGTGCTCTACGACATGAATTATCTCATTAAATCCAACTCTTTCAAGGATATCATCATCTAAACCTGCCTCAGGTGCTTCAATTTCTTTAGCGTCGGGTAGACTGGATGTTGGTTCAAAAGTTTTTGGAGGGTCGATATCCTGATGAATGTTATCCGGTCCTTGGAAGTCCAAGTCAATCAAGTTGGTTGACTCCTGCTTAAAAAAGAACTGGCCTTAGTTTATGTTACTTAAACGCTCAAAAAATCCTAGTTCATATAAATAAAAAGAGTTGTACAGTAACCTTATATATATTTATAGATATATCAGTTATATTATCATATGAACTGTAGATGCGCTTGATAGCCAATTCTTGAGTTCTAAAACAAACAACAAGAAACGACTTTGCAGGAAATACAAGAATAATAGTATGGAGTATAAAACCGGACAATTCCAGCATTATAAACAGATCCAACAGAATTAGTACTATTTAGTGCTTATGTTACATGTCGCGCCTCACAAGAAGCTAAAGAAAACCGAAATTTCAGTTTGCATTTAACACTCAATCACTTGACACTTGTAAACAAACTATTCATGTAACATAAGAAGGTGAAACTTATTTACCAACAGAACTGGAATAAAGCACAGCATATATAAATAGGCAAGTTTAAACAAGTATCAACTGTTCGTTATATACTCATTACTTGTGCCAAGAATTAAGTAGCAAAAAATTGCTGAACAAACAAGCAACTCTTAATAAATAGTGCACTGCACCCTTATATACTACTATCCACGATCGTTCTAATCATTATATATCTATTACTACACTAAATATGTATAAAAACTAGATAATGATTAACACCCGCCTATGTCTGGAAACAAGCCAGAGATTATTTACTATATATCTCATGAACACTAGATAGCTAAACAGCATATGAGCATATCACATATTGGATTTCTGGCCAAAAGCATAATGCATAAGATTCAAGAAAATATGCAAGTACAATGCACACATTGCAGAAGAATTGTCCTTGACTCAGTAGACTTTTGTTACAGTAACAAGTAACCCACGCAAATATTTGAGGCAAACTATCAGCATGTAATGAACCAAAAATTAAGTACTTACCTGTAGTCCTTCAGGATTCCTTGGGGATGGTTCATTTACAGATTGATCTGACAAAGGCAAGACTTTCCCAGACTGTGCCATGTGTTCTTCTGAAGGAGGTAGATGATGTGTGACAACCAACTCTTCATCTACTTCGTCAACAGGGTTATTGACAATTTCTTGATTATTGACTTCATAATCTTTCTGTGCGAATGAGATCATTCTCGGAACTAAACTTGGTGGTGAACTGGTTTTACCCTTTTCCACGTGCAAATCAGAATCTACGGAGGAAGAACCGATGTCCTTGTCAAGTGCTCTGGGGGTTGAATCATAAACCGGCACCTTGTGTTGAGTATCATCCACCAATTTTCTGGTGATTTCAGTATCTGAATTTTCCATTGATGGTTGATGTAAAATGGTAAAATCCTCATTGGAGTCACCTCTCAATGGTTCTGAAATTAACAATAGTTCATCTTCATTCTCTGCATATATCTCTCCATTCACTTCAGAAATTGATGATGAACCCCGAGATTTTAATTCTAGAGCTTCTGTATTCAGATGAACTTCGTTTGTGTTGGGTTCCACAGAAGTAGCTGCAGTAGTTGTAGCAAAAAAGCTTGACATGTCTCGACAATCTTCCACATCTAACAATTTGGCTTCATATTCATGTTTAACATCATCTCTCTTTCCTTGATCTGGATCTAGTGAGTCTTCATCTTCAGACGAATCACTTCCATGTCCAACATGTTCAGAAGGATGCTCGGGGATAGAACTAAGTTCTGGTTCTGCAATGGAAATCAACTCCGTTTCATACACAAAATCTTCGTCAATGGGCTTTTTATGTTCCAAATCTTCCTCAATGGGCTTCTCATGTTCCAAATCTTCTTCAATGGGCTTCGTATCTTCCAAATCTTCATCGGAAGCGATTGACTCCGTTTCAGGCACAGAACTTGCCTTAGACTCACTAAGGTCACTTGATTGTCTATGAAAAGAAGCATAGCTTGTTTCTTCAGAACTCATCCGCTCTGGAATAAAGTAAGGTTTGAATTTGCTTTCATGTCTCGAAGTTCCAAATAATGAAGGACCAACATTAAAAGTTTCATTCCTACGGAAGATGGGCTCCTTCGATTGAAGTGTCATCACATCCTGTTGAAAATCGCCACCCATGAGATCAGGTTTCTCTTCGCTCGAGTCATAAGGAAGATCAAAAGGGTTTCTCCTTTGTGACATAATCGATGGTGCAGAACCAGGAATAGGGGGCAAACCCATGTCATCATCATAAGGAAGATCAAAGGGGTTACGCCTTGCAGTTGAAATGTGTGCAATACTGAAAGGAAGATCAGCATTATCAAAGTCTATCAAGTTTTTCTCTGCCATCATCTTCATGCTTTTCCGTAATCTTCGTCTTGCAATGAGACTCTCCAAACGCTTGTTTCTTTCCAGCTCCGAAGTCCCCAAATCCATAAGATTTTTTTGGTCAACCTCTGTCCATCTGATGGCTGATTTATCCTCATGCCCCTCTTGTTCTTCCTCATCATCTATAACTTCTAACTCATTTTCATGGTTCTCAATATCATCTTCCAAATCATTATCCTCAACAGATGATGATTCTGAAGAACTTTCTGATGTGCCATCGGATCCCTCGAGGGGCATACCAGCATGTTGAGAATCATCTTCGTCTAAAAGAGGGTGGAGCTCATCAAGCAATGGTATGATATCTGCCATTGAAGCATCCGGAGAGGAACTCTCATCCCCATCAGACTCAGAATCTGATACATCATCATCATCATCATATTCATTTTCCTCATTCTCATCCTCAAGTTTCCTAGGTGAACCTAGTGGAGACGTTCGATCCACTGTTTCGGCACCAACATAAGCCTCAAATAACTTAGCATTCTCAAATTCATCAACAGTCTGTTGAACCGGAGTGTATACATTCGCCAGTACTTCGCCATCGCCTTCCCTCTCTTCACTCTTATGCCCAAATACCACATCACACGAGTCACTCTCGCCATGAGTTTCCCACTTCTCAAACTGAAACTCCCTAGAATTCTCCTCCATCAGCGGTACACTTTCAGCTAAACCATCATTTTTATCAACATCACCAAAATCATCCGCAGCTAAGCTAACTTCTTCAACTGATTTATCCATATCACTTCTACTCTCAGTGTACCTTTCAACCCTATAACTCCCATCTCCCTCAACAACAGTATGATCCAACCCACCCCCAGTCCGAAGACACGCAATCTCATGATTAATCTCTTCTTTCTCAATTTCAGGTATATTAGGCTGCCCAAAACTCAACAAAGTTCCAAGCAAAACAGCAGTGGAAACAAGAACAGGCGAAGCAGAAACCAAAAAAGAAAACAAAAAAGGAAAAGATCTGTACATAAAAATCAAGAAAATCACCATACCCAACAAAAAAGGATGTTTACAAACTGATCTATAACATGTTCTAACACTAAAGATCACACCTTTTTTAACTTGAACAGCATCCATACCTCTCACACCTAATCACAACTCTCTTCTACTCAATCTACACACTAAATTACCAAGAAAATCACAACCCACTTGCTAAATCAAACTAAATTTTCAAGAAAACTAAAAATAACACCAATCTAGACCAAATCAAGCAAAACCCACCTCAAGATATAATGAAATATGGACTATAAAGTAGAAGAAAAGATAGTGTATTACCAGGTTGATGAGTAAATGAAGTTAGAATATTTCAAAGGTTGGGGTGCCACTAAGTTTGCAACAACAAGCAGGGGAGACAGACAGATATCAAATGTAAACATACGTTTAATTTCAGGACATAGAATGGGTTAGTGATAGCAACATGGTGGGGGCGGTACCAAAAGAAAAGACGTGTGTATATGTATGTATGTAACAGTACAGATACAGACTATAAAGTTCATTTTCTTACACTTTATCTTTATCGAAAGAGAATGGCACCTAGTGTTCACATTTTTTTAATACAGAATTATCAACTCGCACCAGTGTTGTAAAAAGTGGGAATCAGAGTTAATCGGTGAAGGCACCGTTCAGAGATTAATCGGGTAATCGGGGATTAATCGGAATGATTAATCGGATCATTAATCGAAATAAATTTAATAATATTTTGTATATACAATTATAAAATTGTTTCGTTATTTTAACTAAACATATGTTATTATCATATATTTATGGAAATATGTTAAAAATGTTTATATAATTGTAATAAATAAAATTTTGAAGGTTTAACTTTTCAATTAGAGATCAATTTAAAAGGAAAACTTAAGAGAATTTACGATTTAGGCATCTAAAATTATAATTATATGTACAAAAATAATGTTTTTCCTATTGTTTAATCAAGTTTCTACCTTTTAATTTTTTTTTTTTAATTTTAACTATATTTTACTATTTTTTAATAATTAGCCCGATTTTTGACCGATTAATCCGATTTTTGACCGATTCAGTCGATTTTTGACCGTTTTTAATGAAAAAACGATTAATTGACCGATTTTCGCTTAATCAATTCGGTGGTCCGCCGTCTAGCGATTAATCCCGATTAATCGCCGATTTTTAGAACACTGACTCGGACATGTTATTAGATTGTTGAAACAACCGAGAGCAAGTTCAATGCTGTAATATCCGTGAATTTTATTATTTAAATAAATGATATATTTAATATAAAAATATTTGTTGTGGAGTATTGGAATATTATTAAATGATAATTATTGTGTGATTATGTGCTAATTGGTGAGTCGGAAGCCCCTTTCAAATATTTCGTCATTTGGAATTTTCTTCAAATCTGAGCCCCGTTTTGATAATTCAAGGGCCCCGTTGGAATTTCGTACATTAACTATTATCTCTTCGTCTTTCGTATTCGAATCATTATCGGGAGAGATATTCGTATCATTTCATTCCTACCTATTTGATTCTGCAAGAATAATTCGTTTTGTTCAAAAAGGGAAAAATTGTTCTGAACCCTAATTGCTTAAGGGGACCGATATATCGTTTTATATCAATATTACATTTGTTATAGCCCCAGTATTCTTGAGCATTAGTTATATAATGATATATATATCAATTGGATGATCATCAACCTTTTTAACTGATTATTCCTCGTAAAACGTGTTTTTAACCTAATTAAGGTTTTTAAACGAACCAGTGGATCTATATCGATCCAAAAATGTTGTTTGGGGTATCATTTTTCCAAAAATATAAAAAGACGAATCGTACCTTGAAACTCATAGAAATCTGCAGTTAATTATCCAAAAATTAAAAATTCCTGAACCGTGTTTTTCGTGTTCTTGAAGATTAAACCATTCGTTCAAGGTGTTATTGAAATCCAAATCTGAAGTTCTTGTACTCAAATCAAAGCTCTTGATCTCTAGTTTCAGAATCTTCCAACCTCTTCATCATCTGGTAATTTTTTGATTTATTATGAATTTTTCAATATTCGGATTAAATTAGGGTTCTTGATTAATTTGGGGATTTTCATTATGTTGATTCTCCATTCAATTGGTTGCTTCTAACATGTTCCTAGGGTTCTAATTAGCAAGAATCCATGATTTAATTTCGTGTTTAAGTTCAATTTTGATGGGTTTGATTTTCGGGTTTTGACCTGAATTTTTCTTTTACTTCGTTCGTTCTTGTTGTTGATCTGACATAAGTTTTGATATGGGGCTTTGATTGGGTGAGTTATAAGCTTCATTTTGTGATATTAATCGTAGAGTTTCATGTAGAAATAAGAGAGATCGGGTTTCCGGCCGGAGTTTTGCCCGACGGTTTCTTTGACCGGATTCTGGGCTCGATTCCGGCATGGGACAGAGATGTTTTTGTGTGGGTTGTGTTTGTCTTGAAAAGGCGAACAAAAGCCCTATGAAATTGTTTGTGTTTGATCGGGAATGAAAGATTCCGGTCGCCGGACACCGGCCGGATTCTGGAAAACCCAGAATCCGGTGGGTTGTTCTTGGCGACCCGGATTCGTTCTTCCCGACCCGTTTACCCGAAGTTTGACCCGGTTTCAATCTTCAAAACCCTAATTTATTTTCTGAAAACTGTTTTTGGATTTTATTTTTTTAAATTTAATTCGAAAATAGTTTAAAAACTTTAAAAATTCATATTTTTATTTTAAAAGTATATTTTAATATCAGAAAAATTCTGGAAAATTATATTTATTATTTTAAATCCAAAAATTGATTAAACTTATTTATTTTAATTATTTGTAATTAATAATTAATTTATTAATTAATTGGTTATTTCTTTTAAATCAATTAATTCTTAAAAATTAATTATTAATTAGATTTAATTAATTAAAAATTCAGTTTAATTATTTCAAGCCTATTTATTTATTTAAAAATAGTTTGAGTATTTAAAGAGTGTCAATTAATTTTATTAATTGATTTATTTGCATTTAAATGTTTATATTGGATTTAAAAATCCGAGTTTTGATTTAAAACTTAATCGTGACTTATTTAAAATTCAAATAAGTTTCGTATGATGTTTTAAAAATGTTTATAAGTGCTATATGGTTCATATTAATTGTGTGTTGTGTTTTATAGTCTGTATATGCCCGTACTAGGGCAAATATCTGAGTTTTAAATATCGTAAATCATACCGGACGTCCGATACGTAACCGGTTACTTGTTTAAATGTGATTATTGATTAAATAAGTGTCGAGAGTAGAACGAGAATAGTTAGACTTATTGTGATGAGTTGTTTAATTATAGAATCGAGTTCCCAGAGCAAGAGAAAGGGAAAGGTAGAGTGAGCAGAGTCGATCCGACAGCAGCTTAGACCAGACAAGTATCTGTGCCTTTACTTGTGATAAAAATTATTATTGTCTTGATTACTTGAATACCGTTATCCCCAGAACAATTCAAATTATCAATCTTTAACCGCATTTGGACAACTGATTCCATTTCCTTAGAGATTCTTGATTCTTTGATTTGATCTGCATCGGAAACCCTTATTTCCAATTCACTTGATTATTGTTTACCACCATTTATTATTGATTATCATCCTTTGATTATTATTGACAACCATTGATCATTTGACTTCCATCGTTGACTATTGATTACGGTCATCGATTATCGATTACCAATATTGATTTCCTTATTGAATGAGTACACTGTACCGTTGAAATTATTCCATGATTATTTCTCGATCTTCATTTGATACTGAGCAGTTGAAGCTCTTTTGCAATTATTATACATTGAGTTTATCTTATTGAGCATGTTATTGTTTATACCCTATGATAGATTTGGCATGTTTTTAAAATGGACCGGTAATTGGTCGGGCCATATTTATGGTCGTAATGAGTTAAGGCCCAGATTGGCCTAGGATCTAGTAGAGGACTATGCCGTGAGCTAGTCCGGGGTTGATGTGTGGCTGGCCAGCAGCACAACCTTTGATTTGAATAAAATGTATAAGCCAAATTCTAATTCTTTTTCTTCAATTGTTATTGATACAAAGCATTTGTTAGCTAAATATTGTTGATTCTGATATAATAAATTCATATCCTTACAACTGTGATAGAAATGATTCATATGATGTTTGCTGAGCACTTTTGGCTCACTCTTGCTTGTTGTTTTCTAACCCTATTCCAGTGAAGCAAGAGTATGAGTCGGCATAGCGTGACCGATAGTTCACCAGTAGCCAGGAGAGCCCCTCGAGTCATTGTCATTGGCAGGGTAGTTGTTGTTTTGCTTTTCTAGATTAGATGTATAGATTTGAACTTAAGTTGTGATGTAATAACTCTGATAAAACTGGTATTGTATTAATAAAAGATTGTAGTAGCTTGTGTTCATTGCCATAATCTGGATGCGGTCTTGGTTAAGGGGTATTTGTGTCTTTATATATTATGAATGTGTTAAATAGTGTTCTGTTGGTCGGGTGACTCCTCAAATCTGTACCCCGGGTTTGGAGGGTGTCACAGGTTGGTATCAGAGCAACAGGTTATGGCAATTGAAACAAGTTAGGACTTAGGGTCCAGGATAACATAGAGAGTTAGGAATTCACTTAAGGATATTAGGAGGTCAACTAGGGATATTATGCGTAGTAATTAAATGTGGTTATAATTGCAGCCCCTAGTTCTAGTTCAGACTCAGACCCTTCTGAGGATACGATAGCAGAGATACCTACACCTGTTGAGAGAGCAGGACCGTCTCGGCCAGTGCGATATCAGCCTAGGCATCAATATCCGGTAGTCAGAAGAGATCAGATACCTTGTCCTATTCCACTCCGACGAGTAGCCCCAGCACCAGTGTCTCAGGCATCAGTTTGTGGGCCTTTGTATCAGTTAGGTGAGCCACCAGTTCCACACCATGAGTATCAGAGGGTGAGTAGAGAGAGGGAGTACCTTTATGGACAGGTTATGGAGATGGGGAGGATTCGTTCGACTGAGGCAGCCGTTATCCGAGAGAGGGACAGACTTATAGATCAGATAGGGGACATTCAGATGAGGCTTAGGGTTACGAGGACCTTGGTTGAGACTCGATTGCACGGATTAGCTTCTAGTCGAGAGGGAGAGACAGTAGCAGGGATGAGACAGATTTTGGATTATGCGATGAGTGAGATTGCAGGGATTGCAAGACCCCCGTTATGGCAGACATGAGCAGGTGATCTGTGAGCAGGTTTTGGAGTAGACAGATGTGACATGGATATATGGTTTCTAGATAGTTAGTATATAGATGCATATTGTAGTATCAACAGTGCACCGGGCTTATAGGAACGCCTCGGGTTGTTGCATTTTTGTTGTATTGCTGGTCGGCAGTTATGGTTCAGCCATGATATATTTTCTTTTGAAGCGTTCTACGCTTGTACTAACCGTATCTCTATATATATGTATGATAAACCTCTTTTATAGAACTGTATTTATTCACTTGTCATTCATTTCCAGCATCATAACTGTTATTCTACTTGTTGCAACGAGTGTATCCATACACCGTTGAGAAGATCTATAAACCTTCGAGATATCAATTGTGATCCTTCCTTCTATTATATGAACTGTTTGATTAAGCCAATTATTGTTTATTCATCAGCGATATGCCTCCTAGATGACAAACCCGTTCAACTGATACCTCTGACAAAGAAGGTCAACAAAATACACCTCCCACGGGCCACATGGACCCGATGGTAATCCAGTTGTTAAATACTCTTACTCAACAGATTGCCGCATTAGCACAGCAGCAACAAGCATTTCAGCAACATCTCTTAGAACAGCAGCAACAACATCAGCATCAGCAGCATCAACAGCATCACCAGCAAGCAGCACCGGCGGTTACGTTCAAATCTTTCCAAGCAGCAAAACCTCCAGAATTTAAAGGATCAGCAGACCCTGTAGAGGCTAAGGCATGGTTGAAGGAGATGGAAAAGGCTTTTGCCTTGATAGAAGTGGCAGAGGATAAGAAGACGGAGTATGCAAGCTATTTTCTGAAGAATGAGGCCAGTTATTGGTGGGAAACGAGTAGGGCTATGGAGCCCGAGGGATTGATTACGTGGGCAAGATTTACAGAGTTGTTTTTGGAAAGGTATCTTCCGGACTATATGAGAGATCAAATGGAATTAAAGTTTTTAGAGTTAAAGCAGGGTAGTATGACAGTGCCCCAATATGAAACAAGGTTTACGGAGTTGTCAAGGTTTGTTCCAACCTATGTGGATACGGAGAAGAAGAAAGCCAAGAGGTTCCAGAAGGGACTGAGGTCTTGGATTCGTAGCAAGTTAGCTATATTGGAGTTGGACACCTATGCAGCGGTGGTCCAAAAGGCAATGATTGCGGAAACAGAGAGTGATTCTTACATGAAAGAGAGGGAGAACAAGAAAAGGAAAGCAGGGATACCCGATAAGGGACAGCAACAGGGAAGTTTTCAAGGGCAAGCAAATAAGAAACCGGGATTTCAGCCCGGAAGGAATACAAGTTTCAGGAAACCAGATACCGGGAGCGTAGGACAAGATAACCGTCTACCAGCCGGCAGTCAGCAGGGACTTACTAGACCCCCACTACCAGAATGCAAGACATGCGGGAAGCGACATCCAGGGATATGCCATCGATTGAATGTCACATGCTTTAAATGCAATCAGGAGGGACATTATTCCCGGGATTGCAAGATAGGCATTGTGTGTCATCGGTGTAAGAAACCAGGCCACATGATTAAGGACTGCAGAGCACCAGCACCCGTGAACAATATGATTCGGGCAATTGAAGCACCCCCAGTTGTTAATATCCAGCCGTTAGCCAGGACCTACAATATGTCAATGGGAGAAGCAGTGAGAAATTCCAACGTGGTGGCAGGTACACTTCTAGTAAATTCTATTCCTGCTAAAGTATTAATAGATTCGGGAGCGACGAAGTCTTTTATTTCTGAAACGTTTGCTCGTAGATTGAATTGCGTAATGAAACCCTTAAGTGGAGTGTTGAATATAGAGATAGCTAATCAGGATCGTATAGCGGTCAGTTTATTATTATCCTCGTTGTGAGATAGAGATTTTGGGAAATCGTTTTTATGTTGACTTGTTACCTTTTAAGTTAGGTGAATTTGATGTGATATTAGGGATGGATTGGTTGACTGAGTATAATGCGAGTATTGACTGTAAAAATAAGAGGGTTACTTTGATTACCCTAGAAAAGAAAGAAATAATATTTAGAGGAGAGAGGCAAAGAAAGAGGTTCCTGACGATGATTCAGGCTAAGAGATTATTAAGGCAAGGTTGTGAGGCGTATTTAGCTTATGTGATAGATATAGAGAAGGAAGTTTCTAAGTTAGAAGATATTCCAGTTGTAAATGAGTTTCCAGATGTTTTTCCGGAAGAATTACCAGGTTTACCTCCAGATAGAGAGATTGAATTTGCGATAGACTTAGTACCAGGCGCGGAGCCAGTATCTAAGGCCCCTTACAGGATGGCACCAGTAGAGATGAAGGAGTTGGCTAATCAACTGCAAGATTTGCTAGAAAAAGGAATTATTAGACCCAGCGTTTCGCCGTGGGGAGCACCAGTATTGTTTGTCAAGAAAAAGGATGGAAGCATGAGATTGTGTATAGACTATCGGGAATTGAACAAGCTGACCATTAAGAACAAGTATCCGTTACCCCGAATAGATGATCTGTTTAACCAGCTGAAAGGAGCGGTACATTTTTCAAAGATTGACCTACGGTCAGGATACCACCAACTGAAGATTAAACCAGACGACATACCGAAGACGGCCTTTCGAACAAGGTATGGGCACTATGAATTTTTAGTAATGGCGTTTGGGATAACAAATGCACCCGCAGCTTTTATGGACTTAATGAACAGGATTTTCAAGAGATATTTGGACAAGTTTGTAGTGGTATTCATCGACGACATCTTGATATACTCAAAGACAGAAGAAGAGCATGCAGACCATTTGCGGATTGTGTTAGAAACATTGAGACAAGAAAGACTATACGCGAAGTTTTCCAAGTGTGAATTCTGGTTGAGAGAAGTTCATTTCTTAGGACACGTGGTGAGAAGCGAAGGCACCAAAGTGGATCCAACAAAGATAGAGGCAGTGAAAGATTGGGAGAGACCAAGGACACCGACTGAAGTCAGAAGTTTCTTGGGATTAGCCGGATACTACCGGAGATTTGTGCAAGATTTTGCGAAGATAGCTACTCCAATGACCAAGCTGACAAGGAAAAGCGAGCGATTCATATGGAACGACAAATGCGAAGAAAGCTTCCAAGAGTTAAAGAAGAGACTAACTACGGCACCAGTATTGATGTTACCAGACGATCAAGGTCAATTCGTAATCTATAGTGATGTGATGAGTAAAATTATAATACCGCAAGTGCACGGTGTCTGTTATTAGCAGAAACTAGCAAGTACGGGATCGTATCCACAAGGAGACAAGTTTCAAGATATTTAATCTAATTATTACAAATTGTTTCTAGAGAAGAACGATATTTGAAAATTTTATGTAACTAAAGAATGCAATTAAATGTGTTTTAAAATCAATTAACTAAAAGTCTAGGGCAATCGGGTTCACCATGTTTACACCAAAATGGGTTTTAAGCTAAAGCAACTAAAGTGGTCACGTAACTAGAGTATGTTAATCTCTCTCGAGTATCAACACTCTCGAAACATGCTTACACAATAATTTCTCTTAGTAATTTAAATGGTCAAGTGATTAGAATATGTGTTAATCTCTCTCGAGTATTAACATTCTCAGAATTCCAATGATGCTCTCGCATTCACATTCATTCGGCTAATTGTATGTGTGCCTCTAATTAGTAAATTATCTCTCGATCTATTACCATTATTGCATACAATTAATCTATGATATTGGCCAATTACACAAATTAAACATTAAAACATATCAATTAGAATCACTTAGATCAATCAAACTATAATGAAAATCAGGCCATTATCATGGTGCAAACATGGCTTCCCTTTGCGCCCTAGAATATAACTACTCACTCTGAGTGTAACATGTTTCAGTTGAAAAAGTGTAATTCTATGTATTTTAGTACGGAAAAATAGAAAAAGTAACATGTTTTAGTTGAAAAAGTGTAATTCTATGTATTTTTTTTAGAAAAAGCGGGAATTTTGTTTGAAAAAACCATGTATTTTAGCCGAAAAGGTAATTGATTATAAATAATGTTACTATTTAATAATTGTTAGATATAATTGCTGACGTTTGTTTATCAGTGTCTAAGTAACAGGTACTGATCAGAGTTTATCAGAAGCCGGTCAGAGTTTAATTAAACTCTGACAGGGTGAAGAGTTTAAAGGAAGCCGGTCAGAGTTTATTTAAAGTCTGACAAGGTGATAGTTGAATTAGCTGTCGGTGCTGAATTGAAGATTCTAGAAGCAATATATTCTGAAGATGGAAAGAAGCAGAATATATTGATACAGCTAAGGAAACGGAATAGAAGATAAGAAGCAATCCTTAATTGATATCAATTGTATAGCTAATTTTTAGGAATATCAATTAGATAAGGATTGTGTAACTGTGTACTATATAAACACAGATAGGTTATCCCTAGAAGGGATGCGATCATTGAATATTTTATTTCTTGTAACCTAGAAGCTCTTTGTGATTCATTAACATCACTACGAGAGAATTATTTAATATAATTCAGTTTGTTGATTTACAAACCTGTGTTCTTAATTGTTATTCTCATACATACTTGATTATATATATTGTGTATTCGGCCTAACAATTGGTATCAGAGCCAAGGCTGTTTAATATATACAGTTTTACGATTCAAACACAGTATTAATCATGTCTGAAGAAAATCAAACTGCTCCTAAGGCTGAACAGGTTAAGCCCAATTCTGTGAGTCGATATGAAACAATCAGGGTTCCAATTCTCAGGCCAGTAGAGTATCCGATTTGGAAGGTTAAGATGACCATGTTTCTGGAGGCTACAGATCCAGAATACCTTGACAGAATCAATGATGGTCCTCATATGCCAACTAAATTGTCCCCTGTTGTTGATGGTCAAGAACAAAAGACTGTTCCAAAGGAAAAGAAAGATATGACTCCTGAGGACATCTCATCAATTGCAAAGGATGCAAAGGTTAGACATCTTCTCCACAGTGCTTTAGATAATGTTATGTCTAACAGAGTAATTGGCTGTAAAACTGCCAAAGAGATATGGGATGGTTTAGAAGTCAGATGCCAGGGAACAGGTGCTATTAAGAAGAACAGAAAAACAATACTCACACAGGAGTATGAGCACTTTGATTCAAGAACTAATGAAACCTTGACTGAGACTTATGACAGATTTTGCAAACTGTTGAACGATCTGTCTCTGGTTGATAAAGAATATGAACTTGAAGAGTCTAATCTCAAGTTTCTGTTATCTCTACCTGAAAAGTGGGATTTAAAGGCAACAACAATCAGAGATAATTATGATCTTGCTGATACAGATCTTGATGAGATCTATGGATTGTTAAAGACTCATGAACTTGAGATAGAACAAAGAAACAGGAGATCCAGCAAGAAGACAAAATCTGTTGCTCTCAAAGTCGAGGAGAAGCCCATTAAGAAGGAATCATCAAGGAAGAAAGCCAAGGGAAAGGCTTTAGTCATTAAATCTGAGAGTGAGTCATCAAACTCTGATGATGATTCAAACTCTGGTGAAGCTTCTGACTCTGATGATGATGAAGAACAGATGATGCAAATGGCTGCATTGATGGTGAAGACCTTCAAGAAGATGGGATTCAAGAACTTCAAGAAGGGAAAGAGATTCTCAAGGAGAGATTCAAATTCTGAGAAGAAGAATTTCAAAAAGTCTGATGGAAGGGATACCAAGTCTGGAAAGAATGACAAATCTGAGATCCAGTGCTACAAGTGCAAAGAGATGGGTCATTATGCCCCAGAGTGCAAGAAAGGCAAATCTGAGAAAGCACTCATCTCTAAAGGCAAAGACTGGGCAGATACTTCAGACTCTGATGATGGAGAAAATTATGCTCTTATGGCAACTGTCAGAGATGAGACTGAATCATCTGAAAATAAGGTACCCCTAACTACTTATGCTTATGATACTGATAATATATCTGAGTTAAGAGTATATCTGAAAAGTGTTCATGTTAGCTATAGGGATCAGACCTTAGAGAATGAGAGAATTAAAGCTGAGAATCTTAGTCTTAAAGATAGAAACAAGTTTCTTGAAGGAGAACTTGAAAGAATGAAGAAGATTCAAAAAGAAAGAGATGATGTTGTTTATGTTGAACAGGAGTTGCTTAAAAGGTATAGGCAACTAGAATCTGATTTAGAAAAAGAAAGAAAAATAATCAAGACTTGGACAGATTCTGGAAGAGACACTCATCAAGTGTTTCAGACTGATTCTGTAGGTTTAGGTTATTGTGAAAATGATGAACTTAGGTTTAAAGACAAGGTTAAGGTAAAACCACAACTTAAACCTGTGAAATTTGTTCCAGAAGCCAATAAGTTAAAATCTGTTGTAATAAGAGAAGCTGATATGGAATCAGGTGAAGCCTGTGAAAGACAGGAAAATATTATAACAGAAAAACTTATGGAAAGAGAAACTGTTAGAAAGCCAGTAAAAACTTGTGAAAAACAGGTTAATGTTGGTTTGATGACAGGGAAACAGTTTAATCATAAGCTGAAAGAGATAAAATCTGCCATGAAACCAAGAGGGTCCAAGAAGAATAGGAATGGAAAGATAGGCATAAATAATAGAAATAATCATTTGCCTACTGGTGCTGCTCCAAGGAAAACATGTTATAATTGTGGTAGTTCTAATCATCTTGCTAGATTTTGCACTAAGAACAAACATATTAATTCTTTATCTTCTACATCAGGAGTAAAGAATGATTATGTAAGGGTTAAACCACAAACTTTATGCACACACTGTGGGAGCACTTGGCATTCCATTTATACTTGCAAGAGTTATCATGCTATTTATCATAACTATTATGAGCTAAAACCCAATCTGAAGTGGGTTAAAGCAAACTCTGCAAGTGTAAAGTCTGACAATATTAGCTTAAACTCTGTTGATAGTAATTCCGCTGCAAAAGCTAACACTGTTAAGAAAGACAAAGGATCCAAGCAAGTCTGGGTCCTTAAAACTAATACTTAGTATTTGTTTGTGATTGCAGGGTATAACAGAGAGCACACTTATCTTGGACAGTGGATGCTCAGGACATATGACTGGAAATAAAGCCCTGCTATCAGACTTTAAGGAGAAGGCTGGTCCAAAGGTTTCCTATGGAGATGGTAACATAAGACACACTCTGGGATATGGCAATATCAATCTTGGAAGTGTCATCATTACAAATGTAGCTCTAGTCTCAGGACTCAAGCATAATCTGCTATCTGTGAGTCAAATCTGTGACAGAGGAAACCATGTAGATTTTCATAGTGAATACTGTGAAGTTATCAGTAAATCTACTGGAAAAGTTGTTCTAGTTGGACTCAGGCGCAACAACATTTATGAAGCAAGTTTGGTAACAAACTCTGATGGAAAAATAGTGTGTCTGACAGCCAGAATGTCAAATGAAGAGAGTTGGAACTGGCACAAGAAGCTCTCTCATCTCAATTTGAACAACATCAATGAGCTAATAAGAAAGGATCTTGTAAGGGGACTTCCAAAATCTATACTCAGTCTAGATGGCTTGTGTGATTCTTGTCAAAAAGCCAAGCAAAGGAAGTCATCTTTCAAGAGCAAATCTGAATTTTCAGTAGTGGAACCTTATCATCTTCTTCATGTTGATCTCTTTGGACCAGTGAATGTGATGTCCATGGGCAGAAAGAAATATGCTCTAGTAATTGTTGATGAATATACTAGATATACATGGGTGTATTTCTTGTCAAAGAAGGATGAAACTGCTCAAACTCTGATGGATCATGTAAATCTACTGGACAAAGGATCACAGCACAAAGTCAAAATTATAAGGAGTGATAATGGAACTGAATTCAGAAACTCAATTATAGAAGCTTTCTGCAAGGAAAGAGGAGTGAAACAAGAATTTTCTGCACCTGGAACTCCACAGCAAAATGGTGTAGTTGAAAGGAAGAACAGAACTTTAATTGAAGCAGCCAGAACTATGCTTGATGAAGCAAAATTACCAACATACTTCTGGGCAGAAGCTGTTCAAACTGCTTGTTTTACTCAAAATGCAACATTGATCAACAAGCATGGGAAAACACCATATGAGATGGTGAAAAATAAAAAGCCAAATTTGAAATATTTTCATATATTTGGATGCAAATGCTTTGTGTTGAAGACTCGTCCTGAACAGTTGACAAAGTTCGAGTTAAAAGCTGATGAAGGAATCTTTGTTGGCTATCCATTGTCAATAAAAGCATTCAGAGTTTATAATCTAAGAACTAAGGTGATCATGGAATCTATACATGTGTCATTTGATGACAAGAAAATAATTGGACTTGAAGACAAGGATGGATATGATCAACTGTGTTTTGAAAATGAAGATCTATTCTCTGATGATATAAACTCTGATGAAGCAGGGTTGACAAACTCTGACGAAGCATACTCTGAACCTCTACTGGTAAATACTGGAGAAACTGGAAATTCTCAAATTGAACAAAATAGAGAATCAGTTGAGGGGGAGCGTGAAGAAGCTCAACAAGATACAGCAAATGAGTCAGTTGAGGAAACTGATTCAAACTCTGACAGTTCAAACTCTGAGCCATCCAATTCAGGGGGAGCCTCAGATGCTGCAGAAAGTCAACATATGAATCAGGAGAGCATGGATCAAGGGGGAGGATTCAATAATGATGCAAGAAACCACTTACCAACAGCAAGAAGGTGGACACAGGCACACACACCTGATCTCATAATTGGAGATCCTGATGCTAGTGTGAGAACTAGAAGTGCAACAAATAATGAGTGTCTGTATCATGCTTTCTTGTCTCAAACAGAACCAAAGAAAGTGGAGGAAGCTCTTCAAGATGCTAATTGGATTACAGCAATGCAAGAAGAGTTAAATGAATTTCAAAGAAATGAAGTCTGGACACTTGTACCTAGACCAAAGAATAGATCAATTGTAGGTACAAAGTGGGTTTTCAGAAACAAGACTGACAGTGAAGGTGTGATTACAAGAAACAAGGCTAGACTTGTGGCTAAAGGTTATTCACAACAGGAAGGAATTGACTATGATGAAACCTTTGCTCCAGTTGCAAGATTGGAGGCCATAAGAATTTTTCTGGCCTATGCTGCACACAAGAAGTTTAAAGTCTTTCAGATGGATGTAAAAAGTGCTTTTCTCAATGGG
The DNA here is from genome assembly GCA_030848705.1 of Heracleum sosnowskyi. Taxonomy (NCBI): domain Eukaryota; kingdom Viridiplantae; phylum Streptophyta; class Magnoliopsida; order Apiales; family Apiaceae; genus Heracleum; species Heracleum sosnowskyi. The sequence goes on from CM061243.1 coordinate 89,850,157, forward strand.
AAGCTTGAAGAAGAAGTGTTTGTTGAACAACCACCAGGATTTGTAGATCCCAAGCATCCAGATTATGTCTACAGGCTTGACAAAGCATTATATGGACTAAAGCAAGCACCAAGAGCATGGTATGAAACTCTTGCTCAATTTCTTTTAGAAAGTGGGTTCACAAGAGGTACAATTGATAAAACCTTGTTTTATTTCAATTCTGGTGATGATTTGCTTTTAGTTCAAATTTATGTAGATGATATTATTTTTGGATCTACTAATGACAAACTCTGTAAGAAGTTTTCAAAGCTTATGCAATCCAGGTACCAAATGAGCATGATGGGAGAGCTTAGTTATTTTCTAGGCTTACAGGTCAAGCAAACAGATGATGGGATTTTTATCAATCAAGCAAAGTATACCAGAAATCTTCTAAAGAAATTTGGTATGCTTGATAGTTCATCTGCTACAACTCCCATGGCTACAGCAACGAAGCTTGACAAAGACACAGGAGCCTCAGTAGATATGACTAACTACAGAGGAATGATAGGGTCTCTACTGTATCTTACTGCAAGTAGACCTGATATCATGTATGCAACATGTCTTTGTGCAAGATTTCAAGCAGATCCCAGAGAGCCTCATCTAACAGCTGTAAAAAGGATCTTCAAATATCTTAAAGGAACCATAACCTTGGGTTTGTGGTATCCTAGGGAATCAGAGTTTAAGTTAATTGGTTACTCTGATGCAGATTTTGCAGGCTGTAAGATAGACAGAAAAAGTACAAGTGGAAGCTGTCAATTTTTAGGTGACAGATTGGTTTCTTGGTACAGTAAGAAACAGAAATCAATTTCTACATCCACTGCAGAAGCAGAGTATATAGCAGCTGGTAGCTGTTGTGCACAGATTTTATGGATGAAGAATCAATTGCTGGATTATGGGTTAAGGTACTCTAGAATACCTATTTTCTGTGATAACCAAAGTGCTATTGCTATGACAGGTAATCCCGTACAGCATTCCATGACCAAGCACATCAGCATAAGGTATCATTTTATCAGAGAACATGTGGAAGAAGGAAACATTGAGCTTCATTTTGTGTCTACAGACCAACAACTTGCAGATATCTTCACCAAACCTTTGAGTGAAGCTACTTTTACAAGATTGGTAAATGAACTTGGAATGATCTCTGGTTCTGACTAGAGATACGGGTTAGACTCACTTTTTATGTTCATGATCTCTTACATGTGTTAACTGTTATGTGAACCAGCATGTTAAACTCTGATAATAAACTCTGTGAAGTGTCAGTCATACTCTGAAAGTAAACTCTGATGTTAAACTCTGTTGATCATACTCTGGTAGTTACAGTTTAATGCTATTCTCTAATTGTAATTCTGTCTGAAACATATGGACCAATGAAGAAATTTGTATGAAGCATAATTCTCAGTAAGTAATTATGAATCCTTAAGAGTTGTATAGATTCTGATCTCAAACATGTGCAGTAAGTTAACACAGCATGATACTGTCTCTATATTTATACCATCTCTTAGTTTATTGATCCTATACACTGAGTCTGTATTAGCTGTTTGCATTTTCTCTCATAAGTTAATTATATCTACTGATGAAAAGTCTAAACTCTGATTCTTAATTGAAAATAATTCACCCTCAAATCAAAAGATGCCAAACAGAGCACAAATTCCTTTGAGATCATGTTGTGCCTAGGAAGATCCAGGAACTTATTGTATGAAATAAGGGCTAAAATCTTTGATTTTTGGTGACTAGTGCCAACCACTGATTACTGGAAAAATAAAATTAAAAATATATATATATATATATATATATATATATATATATATATAGGGGGTGAAAAATAAAAGACATATCCAAATGAAAGGATATCAGTATACAGAGTTTAGATATAAAATCAGATTTTATGTTATACATGAGAGTTTAGGCAACCAGTTTTTACTACTTTAGTTTGTGGATTTTATGCACTTTGAGATGATCTAAATATTGATTACGGTAAACTCTGCTATTGCACACACATATTTTCACACCTGTACAGTTTGAGAAAAGAGTTTATTGACAAAGAAGGACAAATGGTAAACACTGATGTATTGTGTGACATATGCCGAGGTAACTTTGTTTTAATCTCTAATGGTTAAAATAATTTCTTTGTTTCAGACATTCTATATTTTTGAGATTAGACATTTGTTTTTCGAAACAGTATGATTGATAACGAATATATTTTACATTCAACAGAGAACAGAAAGAGTGTGTTTGATAAGTTCTGATGGTGATTAGTAGCGCTGATGAGTATGCTAGTTTATTGTTTAAAGTGATATCATTTCTTTCACTCTACAATTACTATGAGATACTGATATGTAACACAAAACAATGGATTTTTCTCATTAAATGATTCAAACTTTGTTTACATTCAGACTACTTTATACTCTTGTCTAGCCACTGTTCGATTAACAGGCTACTATAACATCTGGGATTTCCAAGGCTTGACAACCCCCTGATGTTGAATCATCATCATCATCCTCTCGACTTCTCTTTCTGGTTTGCAGCTTGCAGGATTCCAAGAAGAAATTCTTTTTCGAACCTTTCAAGTAGCTCTGATAGAAGAGCATCATACAGATCTCCACAGCCTCATCATCTGCAAGGATAGGCACATCATATGGTCCAGGACGGATGATGTGCACATAGGGGTTGGAGATAGGTCCTTCCGCTATTTCATCATCAGCGATGAGCCCTTCATCATTCAGAAATGACAACACAAGAAACTCATCGATGATATAGTTTGCTTGTTGACGCCAGTTCAAATCCAAGAATGATTCTACATCCATGAATTCAAAGGTTCCTGCCATTTGATGTATGGTAATTTTTTTTGATATGTGTATTGCCTGTTTTTACAATGCTCCAGCTTTTATAGCATCCAACAGGGCAACTGAAGGGTTTTGCGTGGTTCGAAGCTTGGGAACATGAAAGTGCGGAGTTCCAAGACAGTCATTATTCTTCTGACTGTTGAGCTCCTTCGTACTTTATTATTATGTTTCTGAGATATTCAAATCGATAATTTTATTATTATTGATTTTTTTTAATAAGCGGATATGTGATGCAAGGTGTCTTCTCGTTTGCACGTATGTATTGGAAGTTGTTCAATACAGCTGTCAGCGTCTGTACGTTTGACATGTGTCCCACTCACATGATTATAGGAGTAAGACAGTTGTGTATTAATGATTAAAAACTCTTCAGTTTTTCATCTTTAATTTTCTTTTAAATACAATACACACATCTTCAGTTAAACTTTTCACATCTTACTCATTTACATCTATTATCACACACACATATTCACAAACACCTTTCTACACATAAACTCTGTTATTTCTTCAAAATCTTCTAATGGCAACCACAGCTTTCGTTTCGTCTGGGTTAGAGTTCGTTCCAAACAACTATACCGCACCACTAAACACTACAAACGCACCAGAAGCATTTCATATGATTCAGAAGTTTCTTGCTCAGTCAGCGATTGGGTGTGCTTTAGTTGAACCAGCCACACTTTCTGGTTTACAAATCAAGGCGTTCTGGGAGACAGGGGTTTATGATGATGGTGGTGAAACTGGGAGCCCATCCATAATCTTTGAGTTTGACGAAACAGAGTATGTTATTACTGCTGGTACTATTCGCGCTGCAATGGGGTTTCCTGAGTATTCTTCTTACACTATTGGAATGGGTGATGAGGATTTAATCCGAATGATGCGAGAGATTGGCTACTCTGGGCCATTGACAAAGATTGGGCAACTCAAAAGGCCGTTTCTGCGCAAGGAATGGAGTTTCTTCTTCGATTGCATCACCAGGACATTTGGCAAGAAATGCACAAATTGGGATGCTATTCCCACAGACAGTCTGCAAATCGGGTATTCTTTATTATATGATAATCATTTTGATTTTGCACGACTTGTGTTGACTAACTTAGGGGAGAAGATGACCGAGAATAGAGGAGTTGTTTATTTTTCTCGATTCTGTCAGCTTTTGGTTTCTTATTGTGTTGAAGGAGAAAATGTATTTGAAGCAGATGTTTCTTGTTTTAAATTACATAAGAGAGTATTTACTGATCTAGTAAATAAAGACATTAAGAAAGGCATGGTTGGAGATCTTTTGCTACCTACTTCTGTGCAACAGTTTGTGGATGCTCAAGTAAATCCACAACCACAAGCTGAATCTCAACCAGAACCTCTATCAACTTCTGTTAAACCTGCAAGGGGAGGTAGGACCAAACATATTGGTACTAAACCTGCAAGGAGATTATCTACTGAAGCTGGGGCATCAAGACCTGAAGAGCTGCCTCAGAAGATAAGGCTAAAGAAAAGAAGAGCCAATAGGGCAAAGTCTGTTGTTGAAACCTCAGAGACTGAAACTGATGAAGAAACTCTTCATCACAGAAAAAGAAGACTAGTGGCTGCACATCTTTTTGGTGCTATAAATGTAACCATGGACAGAGTCTCTAAGGACACTGAAGCTCCTGCATCAGAGAATGAGGAGATTGTGGCTGAAGCTGTTCCTCAAGATACTCCTGAAATTGTTGTTGAGGAGGATATTATAAATGCTGATGAGGACAGAGTGTTTGTAAACACTGAAGCTCCTGAAGTGTTTGTTCAGGAGGATGCTGCAAATGCTGAAGCTGTCAATCTAGACAAGATCCATACTGATACTATGATGGATTTGGATTTGGTAACTCCTACATCAAAGGCTAATGATGTAGTTGAGGAAGCTGCTACTCATTCTGATAGCAGAGTTTTTGATCTTGAAGCACACACCTCTATCTATTCTGATCATTATACAGAGGGTGTGAACGCTGATCAAGTCACTGATCAGGTAGAAGAATCTCTGGCCACTCACACTGAAATTATTTCTTGTGATCTTGACAAAGGTGAGGAGGTTACTCAGCTGATTAAAGTCACAGAGAAAATTGATGAAGTTGTGATGGAAAAGGAACAAGAGGCTACTGATGAGCTAAACTCTGAGAACATTATTCTTGAAGCTTTGCAACAATCTGTTGTTGAGATTGTTCAAAGAGAAGCAGAGGTTTTTGCTCAGGCCACCTCTGATATTCCTGAAGCTGTAGCAGAGGAGAACATTGATGAAGCTGCACAGTTTACTGCTGACAATATTCTTAATGCAAATGAAGCAGCCAATAATGAAGAAACTGGAAATGATGCTGAGGGTTCTCATTCACACCCTAGTATTCAAGTTTCATTGGCTGATGATGTCAATAGTGCTGACACAAGGGAAGTCCATAGACAGACCAATGAGCATTTCCAGAATATGTATTACAAAAATTGGGCTGATGCAGATTGTGTCTTCCCAGCACAAAGGGCTGCAGATTTTCTATATGATTCTGTCAAGAAGATCTCAAATACTGATGTACTTACAAGCTTACAGGCAACTGTTGTTCAAGTCAAATCTCTTAATAATAGATTTGATGAGAATCAACAAATGCTTACCAATCTAAGGAATGAAGCCAGTATGAAGGATCTTACTTTCAAGTCTGACAGAACTTTTTATTATACTATGCTCAAGCAGCAAGCCAAGGATTCTGAGGAAATCAAGAAGAGGCTTGGGAAAGTTGAGGAAAATCAGACTGCAATGTCTACTCAACTGTCTTCCATTTCTACTGCCATTGAATTGCTGACATCAGTACTACTTTTTGATGATGTCAAAAAGGGGGAGAGTGTACCTAAAGACAAATGCAAAGATACTCGAGCTCTGAGACGGAAGGATGATTTTACTGATGGGGGAAGCAAAGGAAATAAAAGAAAGATTTTTGCTCCAAGGCAAAGCAGGACAAGAGTAAACTCTGAAAAGATAAACTCTGGTGGCCAATCTACTTCTGGTGGTCAATCTACTTCAAATCTCAAGTGTTTAGTTGTTTCAACTAATCCATCTACTGATGAAGAGATTGCTGCTAAGATATTCATAAAAGAGCATGGAAAGAATGTAACTATTGAAGATATCCAGGCTGAAGAGCAGATGCTTGCTGAGGAACACAAGAAAAATCTTGAAGCTGGAATCTACAAGAAAAAGGAAATCAAGGCTCCTAGAAAGAAAGAAGTTGGTATTTCTATCAAAGAGAATACACAACAGAGTATACAATATACAAGGAGACCTGTGATTGGAAACACTGATAAGGGTAAAGGCATAATGATTGAAGAGCCTAACCTGAAAAAGAAAGATAATTCAACCTCTGACATTGCTCAAGTTGAAACAAGATTAGCTAAATCAACCTCTGACGCTGCTCAAGTTGATGTTTCTATTGAAGATATGACAACCTCTGACGTTGCTCAAGTTGTACAGAAATCTACACTACTTCCAGGATTCAGCAAACCAAAAATTCTTGAAGACTTAAAGCTTGAAGCTGTGAATTTCTCAGAAACCAGAACAGTATTGGGAAAAGTAGCCTTTGACAAATCTGGACTGGGTTCACACAGAGAGAGAAGAACTAATAACAGATCTCAAGACAAGTTTTCATTGGCAGAATTTGGAGTTGGAATTACTCAAGAAGGCCTTGACAAACTAGAATCTGTACAGATGATTTTTCACAAAGGAATCAAAAAGGAATTCTTGTTATATTTTATGGCTGATGGCAGAGTGTATAGATTTGGTGAATTTGATATCCAGTTAAAACTTTGGGAAGAGCTAGAGTATGTTCTATATCTACTTGAAGTAAAGAATAGAAGTACTTATGATGCTGCTCGAGTTTTGAAGGAAAGGATGATGAAATCCAAAGTTTTGAGTGGAGCTGGAGTATCAAGTGCATACATTCCTAAATACAGAGATGCACATGGAAAATTGGTAGAAATGAAAAGGAATAGTGCTAGGTTCAGAACTGCACTAAATAAAAAGGTTCTTGAGTTCAATCTAGAGTCTGATAAACCTTTTTATATCAGACTTGGCAATGAAATGAACAAAAACAGCATATATTCTTTGAGGGCTTCCATTTATCAAATTGGTGAAGATGAACCAGAAATGAAGGAGCTGAAGAAGATTATGATTGCTGAATTGAATAGAGCTGAAAAGAAACTACTGTTAGATTATATCAGGACAGTGCCTGATATTCAAGAGATTAAGTAAAGTCTGACTGTAAGTTTTTATGATTTCTGTTCTAAGTCAAATTTAAACTCTATTTTAAATTAAACTCTGTTATATGTTAAACATTGCATTTGTTAAATGTTTTTGACATCATCAATTATATGTTTAACTTGTACATTTTATTATGAACAAGTTGGGGGAGATTGTTAGATATAATTGCTGACGTTTGTTTATCAGTGTCTAAGTAACAGGTACTGATCAGAGTTTATCAGAAGCCGGTCAGAGTTTAATTAAACTCTGACAGGGTGAAGAGTTTAAAGGAAGCCGGTCAGAGTTTATTTAAAGTCTGACAAGGTGATAGTTGAATTAGCTGTCGGTGCTGAATTGAAGATTCTAGAAGCAATATATTCTGAAGATGGAAAGAAGCAGAATATATTGATACAGCTAAGGAAACGGAATAGAAGATAAGAAGCAATCCTTAATTGATATCAATTGTATAGCTAATTTTTAGGAATATCAATTAGATAAGGATTGTGTAATTGTGTACTATATAAACACAGATAGGTTATCCCTAGAAGGGATGCGATCATTGAATATTTTATTTCTTGTAACCTAGAAGCTCTTTGTGATTCATTAACATCACTAAGAGAGAATTATTTAATATAATTCAGTTTGTTGATTTACAAACCTGTGTTCTTAATTGTTATTCTCATACATACTTGATTATATATATTGTGTATTCGGCCTAACAATAATAATTAATAATTTTTTTAAAAAATGTTTTTAAATTTCGGTTTTTTATAAACCGAACCGAAAAACCGAATTATTTCGGTTCGGTTTTCGGTTCGGTTTTAGTAAAACTTCGGTTCGGTTCGGTTTCACAAAATCGATAGTTCGGATTTTCGGTTTTTCTAATTCGGTTCGGTTTTTAACCGAATTAACCGAATGATCAGCCCTACTCACTCATGCTAGGAATTAAAGCAAGGAAAACAATTAAAAGAACCATATAAAACATGTATTTCTAAAATAAGATAGGATAAAGAAGTACCTTAAACTTATATTGATCAAGAACTAAGAACTCCAATTAAACAAAGTGTATGAAATAGATGAAGAACAAGAACCCTAGCTCCTAGAATAAAAGTACGTGTCTATTCTCTCTGTCTAATAATAATCCTCCTCAATAATAGAACCTGGTCCCTCTATTCTAATAATAAAAGTATTTTGATGATTTAATTAATTTACAAAATAAGTCTTCTAAACCGAATAGGATTCTCTAATAAAATTTCGCAGTTGTCTGATCTCTCCAGTTTCTGGGCTTCTCCAGTTGGATTTTGCTTACTGGACCATCTCAGAATTAAAGAGAATTCCACAAGCTTCGCGTGGGCTGTAAGATCATCAAAAACGGAGTTCTGGAACTCAAGATACGGCCCAAACAATGTAAGGAACCCGCGTAGCCCAATAATTCCGAATTTTCTTCTAATTAAGCTCCAAAATAGCCCTTTTTCTTCAAATCCTTCCAAATTTAGAATTTCCTTATATCCTACAATAAAACACCAAAATCTTATCAAATAAATATCCAAATCAATGCAAAACATAATAAATATGAGAATAAAGTCATCTAAAATATATATAAAAATATATTCTATCAAACATCCCCACACTAAGCATTTGCACATCCTCGGGCAAATAAATGAAATAAAAACTAATCCTAACTAACTAACACCATTTTCGTAGATGACACGATTGCATTGAGCATATGCAGCAAGCCGTTAAACCCCTAGGCAGCCCTAGTAGGACGAGTGTTGTCTCGTGAGGGTTTATAGTGAATCTACCCACAAAATCCATTTTTTTCTGCCAAGTCTCAAGTATGCAACATATCATAGTACTCCACACAAGTAAACATCAATTACACAATTTTGAAAGTCTTTCCTTTTGCACATCATTCGCACCAAACTATCCAAGTAAGCACACAAAGTCTGAATAGACAAAAATATCATGAAATAGATATCAATGCCGCATTTAGTAAGTAACATGCCATGAATATAAAAACTCACAATCCTCTCAATTCACACAAGTGTTTAGGTTAAGTGTATTCGCTCAAGTTCAATCAATAAAGTCATGTGCTACCATAGGCTTGGTTGACCACCAAATCTCCACTACTTTGTATACATGCATGCACAAATCAAAAGGTCTTTGTTAAAGGTTGTAACGTGGCTGAGGTAAGGGGTAGGGAATCAAGAAAAAGGCTCACAAGTGGCTAACTTGACTACTAATAGAGCATAATGTTCATTTTCAATTAAAGCACTCAACATGAAATTTTGATCATGTAAAAGGTGATCAATCTCTCACAATTATTAAGCCCCAAGCACATATTACCATGTACTTTCCCATTTCATATTGTACAAACCAACGAACAGAAACTCTATTTGATCTTCTCATTTCTCATTCTTTTTTTTCAAACTCAAGTAATTCTCCAGTAACCAAGGGTAGTGAAAAGTCACCAATATATTTGCACTTAATACCAGCACATGTACATGGATCATACCTTTCATATGACATTGCATTTGCCACCCATTGGTCTCAAAGGAGTACTTAATATCTTCTTCTTTTCACAAACTTAATAAAGAAGCAGTCAGCCAACAATATGCCAATTCCCACCAAAATATCCCACCTTAACAAAGAAATCCCCACACTATGTATCCACCAACCCTCAAATGAATCAAAATGCTCTACTAGTAAATCAAGATAAGAATAAACAAGTAGGCTCAAGAATTTAGAGTGGCGATATATCAAAAGAACGGATAAAAGGCTCAAAGGGGTTCACTAAGGATATAATTCACAGGTACTGTTTAGGTAAATGTGGTTAATCCTAGTGCCTTTATCATTTTCATGCATACACATACCATGTAGTCTCAATAAGGTTTAAAGCAAGTTCTAGAGCACATACTCAATGATGAACAACACACAACAAGAAAATTCGATTGATATAAAATGTATCAATCACATATCAGGCTCAAGATCTCACAAGGTGAAAGCATGCTTCAGTACTCACTAAAATTGACATAGATGCATCTCAAGTTTTAAAATTTTCGCAAGCACAAACAAGGAATCATCAAGTAACAAATGATTTTCTAGAGATGACATATCAAATAATCATGCAAAAGAAGCTCACAAGATGTGCACTTATCCTTGTTAACACACTATGAGACATGACAATATACAAGATTTTTTAATTTTCTAATTTCCTAATTTTTATGGATTTTTTTAATTTTTAATTTTTTAAATTTTTATGATATACAATTTTTTTGGATTTTTTTTAATCATTGAGAACTCATCCCCACACTTAAGTGATTCATTGTCCTCAATGAACAAATATATATGGAAAAAAAAAATTATACGAACAAAGATTTCTAAAAAAAATACAAAAAAAAATAATATATATATACAAAAAAAAAAAAGTTAGAAATACTCCCCTAAATATTTGCACGAAGTGCCTCTTCAAAAAAAATGAGAAAGGTGTCTCGTTGCTTTAATTATATTTCTGGCCCCATTTCTTTGTTATATATTTGTAGCTGCAATTTCTAAAACAACTGGCTAGTTGCTCCGGTGGTTGCAAGTGGCAGCTAAAGTTGCACTGTATTCCGTGGTCAGGGGTTCAATTCCCTTGGCCCGAAATTTTTGCAAAAATGCATCAGTACAGCAGGTTCGGGAGGAGCCTCGGGCAGGCTTCAGGATCAGGCTTGGATGGTGTGGTAGTAGGCTCAATGTCAGCTTCGGTAACAGGATTGGGAAGGCTGCAGGTTCAGAAAACAAGTCTGGACAGCAGGTTCAGAAAGATGCATGTGCAAGCAACGCTCTGTGCGCGTGAAACAAAAATATCAAGCTGAAATTGAAGCGCGGTCCCGCCTTGAACGCGTGCAGCAGGTTACAAAAGCATGTTGGGGCGTGTGAAGTGAAGAAACATCCCGCGGTCCCGCCTTAGCGGCCTCTTGTTTTTTTCTCTTTTACAAATTGATACAGGTAAATCCGCACTGCAGTTAGGTGGTAACTCACCGCCAACTTTTTTAGTTTTTGACTACCCGTAGGTAGTATTTAATTTCCTGCGGTGTACAATCACCTGTACACCAAAAACACTGTAGCCATATAAATCACGATCATAGGGAAATAATTTTCTTTTCTTCACCTGAAACACTTCACACAAAAATTATCAAGGCACCTTGAGGGAGTAAAAATAAAATCAAAATACAAAAATTCTACCTAAGAATTGAAAGAAAGATTTTTGTTCTCTTTTTTTTTATATAATTTATTACTACCTAATTTTACAACGACCTTGGGTTGCCTCCCAAGAAGCGCTTATTTAGAGTCATTAGCTTGACTTCTTACCTCAATTTAGACGTCCGTGGTGGGGTTGGGGATATAGAACATCTCTATTCCACCAATAAATGCACCTTCAACATATAACTTCAAGCGTTGACCATTAACTTTAATATTTGTTCCATCTTGCCCCATAATTTCAATAGCACCATGAAATTTAATATCGGTAACAGTGAACGGTCCGGACCATCTAGATTTGAGCTTCCCAGGAAAAAGTCGAAGCCTTGAATTAAATAACAACACCTTGTCACCAACCTGAAAATCTCTTCTTTGGATCAATTTGTCATGCATTTTCTTCGTTCTCTCTTTGTAAATTCTAGAATTGTCATAAGCATCGAAACGAAGCTCATCCAATCCATTCAATTGAAGAAGTCTTTCTTGTCCCGCAGCTTTTAAATCCATGTTGAGCTCCTTGATAGCCCAAAAAGAACGATGCTCTAATTCAACAGGCAGATGACATGCCTTGCCATATATCAATCGATATGGAGTAGTTCCAATTGGGGTCTTGTAAGCTGTTCTATAAGCCCACAAAGCATCATCCAGCTTCAAGTACCAATCCTTTCTAGATTTTGCAACCACTTTCTCTAGAATGCTTTTGATTTGACGATTAGATACTTCCACTTGGCCACTTGTTTGAGGATGATAAGCTAGGCCAATCTTGTGGGTGACACCATACTTTTTCAATAGAGTTTCGAATTGTCGATGGCGAAAGTGAGAACCACCATCACTTGTCACTGTTCTTGGAACTCCAAAGCGCGGAAAGATGATGTTCTTGAAAAGCTTCATAACAACCTTTGAATCATTGGTTGGGGATCCAATAGCCTCAACCCACTTTGACACGTAATCAACAGCAACTAAGATATACTTCATCCCACAAGAAGTTGGAAAAGGTCCCATGAAATCAACACCCCATACATCAAATATCTCAACCTCAAGAATACCAGTTTGTGGCATCTCATGGCGTTTAGAAATATTACCCGTTCTTTGGCATGCATCACAGGCCAAACAGAAAGCACGAGCATCCTTGAATAGAAAAGGCCAAAAGAAACCGGATTGAAGCACCTTTGCAGCAGTCTTAGAGGGACCATGATGACCTCCACAAGCAAGAGAATGACAATGTTTGAGAATGTCATTTACATCAGATTCTGGGATACATCTACGAAAGATCCCATCAGCACACTTCCGATACAAGAAAGGGTCATCCCAAAAATATTGTTTAGCATCAAAATAAAATCTCTTCCGTTGTTGATAAGTCATGTCTGGAGGGTAAGATCCACTAACACAGAAATTTGCAAAATCTGCATACCACGGAGTTTTAGTAGCAACAGCAAATAAGTGATCATCTGGAAAGGAATCATCAATAGGAGTGTCTGATGCAATATCTGATTTGAAGCGCAGCCGCGAGAGATGATCTGCAACCACATTCTCAGCACCTTTCTTGTCCTTGATTTCCAAGTCAAATTCTTGGAGGAGTAGAATCCAACGAATAAGCCTCGGTTTTGCTTCTTTCTTGGCCAAGAGATATTTCAATGCTGAATGGTCCGTGTGAACAATGACTTTGGAGCCAATGAGATAAGTTCGAAACTTGTCAAGAGCATAAACAACTGCAAGAAGCTCCTTTTCCGTGGTAGCATAGTTCACCTGAGCTTCATCCAAGGTTTTACTTGCATAGTAGATAGCATGCAATACCTTATCTTTCCTTTGACCGAGAACTGCTCCAACAACATAATCACTTGCATCACACATGATTTCAAAAGGAAGATTCCAATCCGGAGGTTGTATGATTGGTGCAGTTATCAAAGCATTCTTTATCCTGTAAAAAGACTCCAAGCAAGCATCATTAAACTCAAAGGTGACATCCTTAAGCAACAACTGAGTGAGGGATTTTGCAATTTTGGAAAAATCTTTAATAAAACGTCGATAAAACCCCGCATGACCCAAGAAACTCCTCACTCCCTTGACATTGACAGGGGGAGGAAGTTTCTCGATCACCTCAATTTTTGCTTTGTCAACTTGGATGCCACGTTCAGATATGAGATGACCAAGTACCACTCCTTCATTGACCATGAAGTGGCACTTTTCCCAATTTAAAACCAAGTTTACCTCTTCACAACGTTTAAGCACTTTAGAAAGATTATGCAAACATACATCAAAATCAGAACCATAAACACTGAAATCATCCATAAATACTTCCATAATAGACTCAATGAAATCAGAAAATATGGTTGTCATACAACGCTGAAAAGTAGCAGGAGCATTGCACAATCCAAATGGCACCCTACGATAGGCAAATGTACCATATGGACAAGTAAATGTAGTCTTTTCCTGATCATCAGGATGTATAGGGATCTGAAAGAACCCTGAATACCCATCTAAATAACAAAAGAACTTATGTTTAGCAAGTCTTTCAAGCATCTGATCTATGAATGGGAGAGGAAAATGATCTTTTTTAGTGGCGGTGTTTAACCTGCGATAGTCAATACACATTCGCCAGTCTGTGACAACTCTAGTAGGGATTAATTCATCTTTATCATTCCTAACCACAGTGGTCCCTCCTTTCTTGGGAACAACTTGGACCGGGCTTACCCATTTTGAATCAGAAATTGGGTAAATGATGCCCGCATCAAGTAGTTTTAAGACTTCTTTTTTAACAACCTCTTGCATATTAGGGTTCAAGCGACGTTGTCCCTGAATGCAAGGCTTATGATCATCATCAAGGTTAATTCTATGCATGCAAAAATTTGGGCTAATCCCTTTAAGATCATCAATTTTATACCCAATAGCTTTTTTATGCATGCACAACACAGTAAGAAGCTTAGAAACCTGATTATTATCAAGAGTGGAACTAACAATCACATGACAAGACTCATCATCATCAAGAAACACATATTTTAGATTAGATGGCAAAGGCTTCAACTCTAATTTTTTTACCTGAGGTTGAACACAAGAAGTGATAGTGTTTGTTACCTCCAAACTTTGGCTTTGGTCACCCGTACCATCCAACTCAAGAATCAATGAGTCAACTTCAGCATGTCCTTCTCCTTCAGAAGCTTCAAGCATAAGAACTGCTTCCAATGTATCATTCAATAAAACTTGAGGTAGCTCATCTTGAATAATTTCATCAATGACATCAATCCTGCAACATGTATTCTCAAGCAAAGGAGACTTAAGGGCAGAGGTTAGAGTGAAAGTAATTTTATCATCACCAACACTCAATGTAAGACTCCCATTTTTAACATCTATGACAGCACCTGCGGTACAGAGGAATGGCCTACCCAAAATAATGGATATTTGGCTATCTTCTTCCATATCCAATACCACAAAGTCTACAGGGATATAAAATTTTCCAACCCTGACAGGCACATCCTCCAAAATACCCAATGGATATTTTATAGAACGGTTTGCCATTTGCAATGTCATTTGTGTGCATTTCAATTCTCCCATGTTTAATTTTTGAAAAATCGAGAGAGGCATAACAGAGACGCTAGCGCCTAAGTCACATAAAGCTTTGTCAATAAACAATGCACCCAAATGACATGGGATTGAAAAACTTCCAGGATCTTTAAGCTTTGGTGGAGACTTATTTTGTAAAACAGCACTACATTCTTCAGTAAAAGCTACTGTCTTCACCTCACCAAAATACCTTTTCTTTGTGAGAATATCCTTTAAAAACTTTGCATATGATGGAACTTGAGAAATTAAATTAGTGAAAGGAACTGTTACCTCAAGATTCTTGACAAGTGTCATGAATTTACCAAACTGTTGATCTACCTTAGTTCTGTTCATCCTGCTAGGGAATGGCAACTTAGGCACAATTGGTGGAGGAGAATTTACAATCTTCTCATTATCAGTTTTCTTGCTTCCTTCAGTTCCACCTATGTCTGTTTTGTCAACAATTTCATCTACATTGTCATCTTTGGATTTCTCTTTTTCTTTCTCAGCATTAACATCATCATTCGGCATTTGTGGACCATCATATGTGAGACCACTCCTAAGAGCAATGGCATTCACATTCTCCTTCGGTTGAGTTGGCTGTGATGGTAAAGAGCCAGGCTGCCTTGCAGTGGAAGAGCTAGCCAATTGTGCAATCTGAGTTTCCATCATCTTGTTATGGGTCCTCAACTCTTTGATCTCCCTCATGTTGTCTTCCTGATTCTTTTGCATTTGTATCAATATCTTCATCATATCACTAGTCTGATCAGGTTGTGCAGCTTGACTAGTTTGAGGAGCATAGTTTTGAGAGGGCTTCTGAAATCCAGGAGGATTCATAGATCCCTGAGAAGGCCTATACTGCTGTTGTGAGGGATGCTGATATGATTGCTGATACTGTTGCTGCTGGTTAGGAAGATTCTGAGCATTATTATTCCTGTATGAGAAATTGGGATGATCTCTCCAACCCGGATTGTAAGTGTTGGAGTATGGATTATACTGCTGTTGTGAGGGATGCTGATATGATTGCTGATACTGTTGCTGCTGCTGAAACACATTGGCTTGCTCCATCTGAAAATTTTGTGAATTTTGAACATTGTACAAGCATTCGTTACCAAAGTGGCCTTGAATACCACACATTTCACAAACAGGATTATTCATAGGAGCCATAGATGATAATGCATTAATGCTCATAGGAGGAGGAGGAGGAGTAGATGTATGTGTAGTCTTCAATGAAGAAATTTCCTGAGTTAATGCAGCGAGTTGAGATGATAAAAGAGAATAAGCATCCACCTCGAGTTTACCCCCTTTCCTAAGTGCTCTCGGGTTACTGAAGTGATTAGCAGCTAGATTTGCAAGAAAATTATGCGCTTCATCAACTCCTTTGTCTAGAAATACACCACCTGCAGCATTATCAACTGTGCCCTTTGTCTCGGGGTCAAGACCATTGTAGAAGCGTTTGAGCAAAAACCACTTCTCAAGACCATGGTGGGGGCATGCACGTTGAAGATCTTTGAATCTTTCCCAAGCATCTCTAAGAGACTCTCCATACTCTTGTTTGAAAGCTGTCATCTTGTCAACCAATTCATCAGTTCTGTTGGGAGGGAAAAATTCAGTTAAGAAAGCTTGAGCAATTTCATCCCACTCAGTCAAATTGATATCATTCAACCATTTTTGAGCTTTATCACGAAGAGAAAACCCGAAAAGCATAACTTTCAATTGGTCAGTAGTGACTCCCTGATGCTTGATAGTAGAGCAAAGTTGTTGAAACCTTTGCAGATGGAGTGTAGGGTCTTCAGAGGGAAGACCAGCAAACTGATTCTGTTGGATCATAGTGAGCAATGCCGGTTTGATCTCAAAGTTTGCTGCTTTAATAGTTGGCATAGCAAGGCCAGTAGGCACACCACTCGGAGAGGGCTGTGAATAGTTCTTCAAAGATTTAACAGGAAGGTCTGCCATTTTGATCTTTGAATCACTGAGCTTTTGCTGCTTTTCTTTCCTTCGTCGATCAATAAATTGTTGAAGAGTTATTCCAGAATTAGGACTAGGAGGAGTTGTATCAACTTCTTCTGTAGACCTGGGCATCAACAACTAAAACAAGGAAAAACAGTAAAATCGGCCTCAATTGGAACAATAGTCCAACTGAGACAATGGAAACAATCTAAAACAATTAAACTAAAATCTATAGAAACTAGGCGTCTCCCCGGCAGCGGCGCCAAAAACTTGATGAGTAAAATTATAATACCGCAAGTGCACGGTGTCTGTTATTAGCAGAAACTAGCAAGTACGGGATCGTATCCACAAGGAGACAAGTTTCAAGATATTTAATCTAATTATTACAAATTGTTTCTAGAGAAGAACGATATTTGGAAATTTTATGTAACTAAAGAATGCAATTAAATGTGTTTTAAAATCAATTAACTAAAAGTCTAGGGCAATCGGGTTCACCATGTTTACACCAAAATGGGTTTTAAGCTAAAGCAACTAAAGTGGTCACGTAGCTAGAGTATGTTAATCTCTCTCGAGTATCAACACTCTCGAAACATGCTTACACAATAATTTCTCTTAGTAATTTAAATGGTCAAGTGATTAGAATATGTGTTAATCTCTCTCGAGTATTAACATTCTCAGAATTCCAATGATGCTCTCGCATTCACATTCATTCGGCTAATTGTATGTGTGCCTCTAATTAGTATATTATCTCTCGATCTATTACCATTATTGCATACAATTAATCTATGATATTGGCCAATTACACAAATTAAACATTAAAACATATCAATTAGAATCACTTAGATCAATCAAACTACAATGAAAATCAGGCCATTATCATGGTGCAAACATGGCTTCCCTTTGCGCCCTAGAATATAACTACTCACTCATGCTAGGAATTAAAGCAAGGAAAACAATTAAAAGAACCATATAAAACATGTATTTCTAAAATAAGAGAGGATAAAGAAGTACCTTAAACTTATATTGATCAAGAACTAAGAACTCCAATTAAACAAAGTGTATGAAATAGATGAAGAACAAGAACCCTAGCTCCTAGAATAAAAGTACGTGCCTATTCTCTCTGTCTAATAATAATCCTCCTCAATAATAGAACCTGGTCCCTCTATTCTAATAATAAAAGTATTTTGATGATTTAATTAATTTACAAAATAAGTCTTCTAAACCGAATAGGATTCTCTAATAAAATTTCGCAGTTGTCTGATCTCTCCAGTTTCTGGGCTTCTCCAGTTGGATTTTGCTTACTGGACCATCTCAGAATTAAAGATAATTCCACAAGCTTCGCGTGGGCTGTAAGATCATCAAAAACGGACTTCTGGAACTCAAGATACGGCCCAAACAATGTAAGGAACCCGCGTAGCCCAATAATTCCGAATTTTCTTCTAATTAAGCTCCAAAATAGCCCTTTTTCTTCAAATCCTTCCAAATTTAGAATTTCCTTATATCCTACAATAAAACACCAAAATCTTATCAAATAAATATCCAAATCAATGCAAAACATAATAAATATGAGAATAAAGTCATCTAAAATATATATATAAATATATTCTATCATGATGCGTCGTACAAAGGATTGGGTTGCGTACTTATGCAACATGACAAGGTGATTGCTTATGCGTCAAGACAGTTGAGGCCCCACGAACAGAAGTATCCTACACATGATTTGGAGTTATCAGCGATTGTGTTTGCTTTGAAGATATGGAGACACTACTTGTATGGAGAGAGATGTGAAATTTACACCGATCATAAGAGTTTGAAGTATATCTTTACTCAGAAAGAGCTGAACATGAGGCAACGAAGATGGTTAGAACTAATCAAGGACTACGACGTTTCTATCAACTATCATCCCGGCAAGGCAAATGTGGTAGCAGATGTGTTAGATATAATTGCTGATGTTTGTTTATCAGTGTTTAAAGTACCAGGAAACTATCAGAGTTTAGCTGGAGAACTAGTCAGAGGTTAGCTGGAGGACCAGTCAGAGTTTGTTAAAGTCTGATGGTCAGAGTTTACTTAGTTGTCGGTGAAGTCAATGAAGATTCTAGAAGCGATATTCTTTGAA
Organism: Heracleum sosnowskyi; assembly: GCA_030848705.1. NCBI lineage: Eukaryota > Viridiplantae > Streptophyta > Magnoliopsida > Apiales > Apiaceae > Heracleum > Heracleum sosnowskyi. The sequence goes on from CM061243.1 coordinate 89,869,094, forward strand.
GATGGAAAGAAGCAAAGAGATATCGAGATGGCTAAGGAAACGGAACAGAAGACAGAAGCAATTCTTAATTGATTCTGATTGTATAGCTAATTTATAGGAATATCAATTAATGATTGTATGTAGATGTGTACTATATAAACACAGATAGGTTAACCCTAAAAGGGTTGCGAATACGTGAATTATCATTCTTGTAACCTAGCAGCTCTCTGTGATATTTTACATCACTGAGAGAGGAGTTTTTAATTCCATTCAGTTTATTATTCATAAACAGTGTTCTTATTGTTATTCTCATACATATACTTGATTATATATTGTGTATTCGGCCTAACAATTGGTATCAGAGACAAGGCTGTTTAATATATACAGTTTTTGATCCAAACACAAGTTATAATCATGGCTGAAAATACCCAGGCAGGTTCTAATGCTCAGAAGTTTCAACCAACTTCTGTAAGTCGATATGAGACAATCAGGGTTCCAATTCTAAGACCAGTGGAATATCCAATATGGAAGGTGAAGATGACCATGTTTCTGGAAGCCACGGATCCAGAATATCTTGATAGAATCAATGATGGTCCTCATATGCCAACAAAACTGTCTCCAGTTGTTGCTGGTCAAGAACAAAAGAGCGTTCCAAAAGAAAAGAAAGATTTGACTCCTGAAGACATCTCATCAATTGCAAAGGATGCAAAGGTTAGACATCTTCTCCATAATGCCTTAGATAATGTCATGTCTAACAGAGCTATTGGCTGCAAAACTGCCAAAGAGATTTGGGATGCTTTAGAAGTCAGATGTCAAGGAACAAGTGCTATAAAGAAGAACAGGAAGACTATTCTTACACAGGAGTATGAACACTTTGACCCTAGACCTGATGAAACTTTGACTGAGACATATGACAGATTCTGTAAACTGTTGAATGATTTATCTCTTGTTGATAAAGAATATGAACTTGAAGAGTCGAATCTCAAATTCCTTCTATCTCTACCTGAAAGATGGGATTTAAAGGCGACGACAATAAGAGATAATTATGATCTTGCAGAAACAGATCTCGATGAAATCTATGGTTTGCTTAAAACTCATGAACTTGAGATAGAGCAAAGAAACAAGAGATCTGGAAAGAAGACAAAATCTGTTGCTCTCAAAGTTGAAGAAAAACTTCTTAAGAAAGAAACATCAAAGAAGAAAGCTAAGGGAAAGACTTTGGTCATAAATTCTGAAAGTGAGTCATCAAACTCTGATGATGACTCAAATGCTGATGAATCATCTGAAACCGAGGATGATGAAGAAAAGATGATGCAAATGGCTGCTTTGATGGTGAAGACTTTCAAGAAGATGGGTTTAACGAACTTCAAGAAAGGAAAGAGATTCTCAAGGAGAGATTCAAACTCTGAAAGAAATAATTTCAGAAAGTCTGAAAGAAGGGATATCAAATCTGGGAAGAAAGACAAGTCTGAGATCCAGTGCTACAAGTGTAAAGAGATGGGTCACTATGCTCCAGAGTGCAAAAAAGGAAAATTTGAAAAAGCACTCATCACTAAAGGAAAAGACTGGACAGACACTTCAGATTCAGATGAGGATGTCAACTATGCTCTCATGGCAACTGTCAAAGATTCATCTGATTCATCTGAAAACAAGGTACCCCTAACAACTTATGCTTATGATACTGATAATATATCTGAATTGAGAATTTATCTTAAAAGCATACATGTTAGTTATAGGGATCAGACTTTAGAAAATGAGAGAATTAAATCTGAGAATCTAAAGCTTAAAGAGAGAAATAAATTTCTTGAAGAAGAACTTGTTAACTTGCAACAAGTTCAAAAGGAAAGAGATGATGTTGTTTATGTTGAACAGGAGTTGCTTAAGAAATTTAGGCAATTAGAATCTGATTTGGAAAAAGAAAGAAAGGTAATTAAAACCTGGACAAACTCTGGTAAGGACACACATCAGGTGTTTCAAACAGACTCGGTAGGGTTAGGTTACTGTGAGAAAGATGAACTTAGGTTTAAAGATAAGGTTAAAGTTAGAACACATCTTCCACCTATGAAATTTGTTCCTGAATCCAGTAAACTAAACTCTGTACTTGAAAAAGAAACAGTTAAGGAAGAACCAGTAAAAACTTGTGTTAAACAGGTTAATGTTGGTTTAATGACAGAGAAACAAATCAAGTACAAGCTCAAAGAGGTAAAGTCTGTTGAGAAACAGAAAGTGTCCAGGAAAAATAGAAATGGAAAGGTAGGAATTAATAAAAGAAATAATCATTTGCCTATCACTGATGCTCCTAGAAAAACATGTCATAATTGTGGTAGTTCTAACCATCTTGCAAGTTTTTGCAAGAAAAACAAAGATATTAATTCTTTACCCTCCATGTCTGGAGTTAAGAATGATTATGTTAGGGTTAGACCACAGACTTTATACACTCACTGTGGGAGTACTTGGCACTCTATTTATACTTGCAAGAATTATCATGCCATTTATCACAACTATTATGAGTTGAAGCCAAATTTGAAATGGGTTAAAGTTGATTCTGCAAGTGTAAACTCTGATACTTTTAGCTTAAACTCTGTTGATAAGAATTCCGCTGCAAAAGCTAACAATGTTAAGAAAGCCAAAGGATCCAAGCAAGTCTGGATCCTTAGATCTAACTCTTTGTAATTGTTTGTGATTGCAGGGCATAAGGGAAAGCACCCTAGTCTTGGACAGTGGATGTTCAGGGCACATGACTGGAAATAAAGCCCTGCTATCAGATTATGAGGAGAAAGCTGGCCCAAAAGTTTCCTATGGAGATGGCAACATAGGACGTACTATGGGATATGGCAATATCAATCTTGGAAGTGTCATCATCACAAATGTAGCTCTAGTCCCAGGACTCAAGCATGACTTGCTATCTGTGAGTCAAATCTGTGACAGAGGTTACCATGTAGATTTTCAACCTGAATACTGTGAGGTTATCAGCAAATCTACAGGGAAAGTTGTTCTAGCTGGACACAGACGGAATAATATCTATGAAGCAAGTTTGGTAACAAACTCTGAAGGAAAAACTGTGTGTCTATCTGCAAAAATGTCTAATGGAGAGAGTTGGAGTTGGCATAAGAAGCTCTCATCTAAACTTGAACAACATCAATGAGCTAATTCGAAAAGATCTTGTAAGGAGACTTCCAAAGTCTATACTCAGCTTAGATGGTCTGTGTGATTCTTGTCAAAAGGCCAAGCAAAGGAAGTCATCTTTCAAGAGTAAATCTGAATCTTCAGTTGTGGATCCTTATCATCTTCTTCATGTTGATCTATTTGGTCCAGTAAATGTAATGTCACTAGGCAGAAAGAAATATGCTCTAGTCATTGTTGATGAGTATACCAGATACACTTGGGTGTACTTTCTAGCAAAGAAGGATGAAACTGCCTTAATTCTGATGGATCATGTGAAGCTACTGGACAAAGGATCACAGTTTAAAGTGAAAATTATCAGGAGTGATAATGGTACTGAATTCAGAAATGCAACAATGGAAGAATTTTGCAAAGAAAGAGGAGTGAAGCAAGAATTTTCTGCACCAGGGACTCCACAGCAAAATGGTGTAGTGGAAAGGAAGAACAGAACTCTAATCGAAGCTGCCAGAACAATGCTTGATGAAGCAAAATTGCCAACTTATTTCTGGGCAGAAGCTGTTCAAACTGCTTGTTTTACTCAAAATGCAACACTGATCAACAGGCATGAGAAAACACCATATGAGATGGTGAAGAATAAGAAACCAAACCTAAAATATTTTCATATTTTTGGGTGCAAATGCTTTGTGTTGAAAACTCATCCTGAACAGTTGACCAAGTTTGATTTAAAAGATGATGAAAGAATCTTTGTTGGATATCCACTATCAACTAAAGCATTCAGAGTTTATAATCTGAGAACTAAAGTGATCATGGAATCTATACATGTGTCATTTGATGACAAGAAAATAACTGGAATTGAAGATAACGAAAATCATGATCAGCTACACTTTGAAATAGAAGATCTAAACTCTGATGATATAGACTTTGACGAAGCAAATCCAACAAAATCTGATGTAGCATACTCTGATCCTCTACTGGTAAACAGTGAGGAAATTTCTCAGACAGAAGAAAATAGAGAACCAGTTGAGGGGGAGCATGAAGATACTTCAGCAACATCTCAAAATGATGACTCACATTCAGGAAGTGAGTCAGCTGAAGAATCTAACACAAACTCTGAAAGTTCAAAAACTGAGCAGTCAAATTCAGGGGGAGCCTAAGAGAATGCAGATGGTCAACAAGAGAATCAGGAAAACATGGATCAAGGGGGAGAATCCAATAATGATGAAAGAAGCCACTTACCTACAGCAAGAAGGTGGACTCAGGCTCATACACCTGATCTGATAATTGGAAATCCAGATGCAAGTGTGAAAACAAGAAGTGCCACAACAAATGAATGTCTGTTTCATGCATTCATATCTCAAACAGAGCCTAAGAAAGTGGATGAAGCTCTTCAAGATGCTAACTGGATAACAGTTATGCAAGAGGAATTGAATGAGTTTGAAAGAAATGAAGTATGGACACTTGTACCAAGACCAAAGAACAGGTCTGTTGTTGGTACAAAGTGGGTTTTCAGAAACAAGACTGACAGTGAGGGAGTAATTACAAGGAATAAAGCTAGACTTGTGGCAAAAGGATATTCACAACAGGAAGGAATTGACTATGATGAAACCTTTGCTCCAGTTGCAAGATTGGAAGCCATAAGAATTTTTCTAGCATATGCTGCTCACGAGAAGTTTAAAGTCTTTCAGATGTATGTGAAGAGTGCTTTTCTCAATGGGAAACTTGAAGAAGAAGTGTTTGTTGAACAACCACCAGGGTTTGTGGATCCCAAGTATCCAGATTATGTCTATAGGCTTGACAAAGCACTTTATGGACTAAAGCAGGCACCTAGAGCATGGTATGAAACTCTGGCTCAATTTCTTTTAGAAAGTGGGTTCACTAGAGGTACAATTGATAAAACCTTGTTCTATTTCAATACTGGTAATGGTAATGATTTGCTTTTAGTTAAAATCTATGTGGATGACATAATTTTTGGGTCTACTAATGACAAACTCTGTAAGAAATTTGCCAAGCTTATGCAGTCCAGGTACCAAATGAGCATGATGGGAGAGCTTAGTTATTTTCCAGGCTTGCAAGTAAAGCAAACAGATGATGGGATTTTTATCAATCAAGCAAAATATACCAGAAATCTTCTCAAGAAATTTGGTATGCTTGATAGTTCATCTGCAACTACTCATATGGCAACTACAACAAAGTTAGACAAAGACACAGGAACTTCAGTAGATATGACAAACTACAGAGGCATGATAGGGTCTCTTCTTTATCTGACTGTAAGTAGACCAGACATCATGTATGCAACCTGTCTTTGTGCAAGATTTCAGGCAGATCCCAGAGAGCCTCATCTAACAGTTGTGAAGAGGATTTTCAAATATATCAAAGGAACCATAATCTTGGGTTTGTGGTATCCTAGAGAATCAGAGTTTAAGTTAATTGGTTACTCTGATGCAGATTTTGCAAGCTGTAAGATTGACAGAAAGAGCACTAGTGGAAGTTGTCAATTTCTAGGTGACAGACTGGTTTCTTGGTACAGCAAGAAACAAAAATCAATTTCCACATCCACAGCAGAAGCAGAGTATATTGCTGCTGGTAGCTGTTGTGCACAGATTCTGTGTATGAAGAATCAATTGCTGGATTATGGGTTAAGGTACTCTAAAATACCTATTTTCTGTGATAATCAAAGTGCTATTTCTATGACAGGTAACCCAGTACAGCATTCCATGACCAAGCACATCAGCATAAGGTATCACTTTATCAGGGAACATGTGGAGGAAGGAGATATTGAGCTTCATTTTGTGTCTACAGAACAACAGCTTGCAGATATCTTCACTAAGCCTTTGAGTGAAGCTACATTTACAAGACTGGTAAATGAACTTGGAATGATCTCTGGTTTCGACTAGAGATACTGGTTAGACTCAAACTTTACTCATCTGTGATAATTTGCTCATGTTTTTATGCATATGTTAACTGTCATGCAAATAATGTTGTGAAACTCTAGAAGCATACTCTGATGTTAAACTCTGATTGTGGTATTGTCTGAAACATAAGAACCGATGAAGAAAAAAGTATGAAGCATGATTCTCAGTAAGTAATCATGAATCTTTCTAAGTTATATATGATCTGATCTCAAATGTGTGCAGAAAATTAACACAGCATGATACTGTCTCTATATTTATAGCATCTCTTAGTTTATTGGTCCTATACACTGAGTCTGTATTAGCTGTTTGCACTTTCTCTCATAAAGTAATATGTTAAATGGTGTCAGTCTAAACTCTTATGAATAGTTACTGCTACTTCACCCTCAAGCAAAAGATGCAAAAATATGCACAAATTCCTTTGAGATCATGTTGTGCCTAGGACGATCCAGTAACTTATTGTATGAAATAAGGGCTAAAATTTGAAATTTTTTGGTGACTAGTGCCAACCACTGATTACTGGGAAAAAAAATCGAAAGGGGGTGAAAATAAATAAGTACAAATAAAGGTACAGAGTTTAGATCACATCAGATTTTGTTTTGCATATGAGAGTTTGGGCAACCAGTTTTTACTGATTTATTTTGTGGATTTTATGCACTTTGAGATGCTTTCAATATTTATATTCAGTAAACTCTGCTATTCACACACAAATATTCACAACTGTGCATTTTGAGAAAAGAGATTATTAATGAAGGAGGAGAATTGATAAAAACTGATGAACTGTGTACTCTACGCAGAGGTAATTTATTTTTAATCTCTGATGATTAAAATAAATAAGGGTGTTTCAGACATTTCATAATTTTTGAGGAACATTATTTTTGGAAAATAGAGAGTATGATTGATAACGGTTTGTTGAGTTTTGAAAATGATGAAAGGTGTCTAGGAAATAGCAGTAATTAGTGGCTGTTTTTACTGCGCACGCGTGTTGGAAATTACCACGATTAGTGTTGTCATTTAATGCATATGTGACAACTGTCCCACTCACACACTTCACGAGTAAGCCTGCTGTATATGTTAATGATTAAAATTCTTCAGTTTTAATTCATATTTAATAGTTATACACACAACGGTTCAAATTTTTACAGACTTACTCTATTCACAGGACACTTTCACATAAGCATATTCACAAACACTTTTCTGCATCACTTTCTCTAAGCATAAACTCTGATCTATTGCAAATCTTTCTAATGGCAACTACTATGTTTCAATCAGTTGGTCTCGATTTTGTCCCTAACAATTATGTAGCACCTCTATCTACTGTGAACGCACCGGAGGCGTTTCACCTGTTTCAGAATTTTCTTTCTCAATCAGATATTGGGCAAGCGCTTGTGGAACCAGCAAGGCTGTCTGGAGTTCAAATCAAAGCATTCTGGGAAACTGGTATTTATGATGATGGAGGCGAGGCTGGAACTCCTTCTATAATCTTCGAGTTTGATGAAAAAGAGTATGTGGTCACTCCAACCACTGTTAGAGATGCTCTTGGGTTTGAAGACTTTAATGCTTACACCATATCTGTTGGTGACTCTGAGCTTCAGCGAATGATGAGGGAGATTGGTTACTCTGGGTCTTTGGCAAGGACAGGTAACCTGAAGCGACCGTTCTTGAGGAAGGAGTGGAGTTTCTTTTTCGACTGCATTACAAGAGCGTTCGGGAAAAAGTGTACCAATTGGGATGCAATTCCAATTGACAGTCTGCGAATCGGGTATTCTCTTTTGTATGGTACCAATTTTGATTTTGTAAGACTTGTTTTAAATAACATAGGTGAAAAGATGACAGAGAATAGGAGTGTAGTCTATTTTGCTCGTTTCTGTCAGTTAATCTTTTCTATGTGTATTGATGGGATTGAGATTGCTGAGGAGGATGTCATTCCCTCATTTAAATTGCATAAAAGAATATTCTCTAATTTAACAAACAAGGATATTAAGAAAGGGAATGTTGGAGACTTGTTGCTTCCTGCCTTAATTCAACAGTTTTTACAACCACAAGCACAACCAGAACCTGAACAGCCTTTAAACACTGAACCTCTTCCATCTACATCTCAAAAACCAAAGGCTGGGGGTAGGACTAAGCATAGAGCTTTTAAGGTTGTCAAGGCTGCAAAACCTGCAAATGCTGATGATTTACCACAATCAGTTGGTACTTCAAGGAAGAAGAAAAGAGCAAACAGACCTACTAATGATAATGATGAGGATAGGGTTTCTGATGAAACTGAATCTGTTCATACCAAGAAAATAAAGTTGGTTGCTGCTTATCTTTTTGGTGGATTGGTTCCTGATTCTACAACTTCTGAAGCTCCTGAGGTTGTGATTGAAAATCATTCTGAAAATGCTACTGTGCCTGAAGAAGCCAGAGCAAACACTGATGATAATGCTGCTTTTACTGATGATTTTCTTGAACCAATATTGGAGATGGATATTGAAGAGGAAGTTGAAGCACATCCCTCTGCAACTCTAGAAGAGTGTGGAAGTATTAATGAAACAGAGGATGTGGCAGCTGATCAACCAACAGTCATAATAGATGAGTCCTTAGCTACTCATATAGAGATTCTCTCTGTCAATCACCAGGAACTTGAAAAAGGTGAAGAAGTTGATCAGACAGCAAAGGCTGTAGCTGCAGAACCTGTTCTTGAAGAAACTGCAGAAAATATTGTTGAAGCTACTGAAGAGCCTGTTGTTGTTGAGGCTGTACAAGAAGAAAATGTTCAAGAGAATATAAACTCTGAGAAGCTCCCAAATGAAGATGCTCCAGAAACATTTGCTGAGAATAGTTTACATTCTTCAAGTGCTGAGTCTGAAGCAAAGTCTGATGATCAAGCTGATTCATCTTCTCAAAGACTTTCTGCTCAACCAAATCTAAAGGAAACTGATGTTGGAGGTTCAACTCAGCATGCCACTGAACTTCACTTTCAAAATATGTACTTTTCCAGGTGGTCAAACAGAGATTGCATATTCACTGATCAAAGGGCTGCTGACTTTGTAACAAAATCTGCTGCATCAATTACAAATCCAGAACTTCTTACACATCTAAAGGCAACAATTGTTCAAGTCAAGTCTCTTCACAATCGTTTTGATGAAACTCAGAAGTCAGTTACTGGGTTGAGAAATGATGTGGTTACTAGAGATATGTCTCTGAAGCAAGATAAATCTATGTTGCTTACTCTGGTCAAAGATCAAGAAGTTCTCAAGAACAGACTGACCAAAGTTGAAGAAAATCAGAATGTAATGTCTGAGAAAATTGATTCAATAGCTGCTTCACTTGAATTGCTCACATCAGTATTGATTCCAGATGATGTCAAAAAGGGGGAGAGAGTACTTAAAGACAAATGTAAAAAGCCTCAAACTCTGAGTAGACAGGATGATTCTACTGATGGTGGTGAAAAAGGAAGAGAGTCAAGGTCCAAATTAATTCAAGATCAAGGGAGATTAAGGACAAACTCTGCTAGAGCAAACTCTGATAAAGTAAATAATGGTGCTCAATCTACTTCAAAAGCCAAAAGCTTATTGCTTACTTCTCAATCAAATACTGATGAAGAGATTGCAGCTCAGTTATTTTTGGAAGAACATGGTGCTGATGCAACTATTGAAGATATTGAAGCTGAAGAGAAAATGTTAGCTGAGGAGCATGAAAAGAATTTAAAGTCTGGGAAGGTAAAGAAAGTTGTGAAGGTTTCAAGGCCAAAGGAGAAAGGAATTGTAATCAAAGAAAATGTAAACTCTCAACAGAGTTTACAATACTCAAGAAGGCCAGTTGAAGCCAGCTTAGATAAAGGCAAAGGAAAGCTTGTGGAAGAAAATCAGAAAATGAAGAAAGCTCAAACAACCTCTGACAATGCTCAAGTTGTTCAAACACTGGAAGCTGTGACAACCACTGATACTACTCAAGTTGTACAGACTAAACTCTCTTCTGAACTTCAAAGAACTTTTGCTAAACCAGTCATGGCTCAACAAACTCTGATTCCTGGAAATGTCAATGTTCTTCAAAGCAAAACTATCATGGGAAAAGAATCAAGAGATAAATCTGGACTTGGATCTCATAGAGAAAAGAGAGTAAACAATAGTCCTATGGATCAAACTTCATTAGCTGAACCAGGTGTTGGTGTGACTCAAGAAAATCTTGATGCTTTAGAGTCGGTTCAGTTAATACATCATAAAGGATTGAAGAAGGATTTTCTGTTATACTTCAAGGCTGATGGCAGAGTATACAGAGTTGGTGAAGCTGATATAGGATTAAAGATGAAAGAAGAGCTAGAGTATGTACTGTATATACTGAAAGTAAAGAATCAAAGAACTCATCAAGCATCTGAGATATTAAGAAGCAGAATGGTGAAAGCTAGAGCTCTTTGTGGCCTAAAGACTGCTGGTGCTTACATACCAAAGTACAGAGATTATAATGGAAAGCTTGTTGAGATGCAAAGGAACAGTGCAAGACTCAGAACAGATCTTGGTATAAAAGTGTTGGAATTTAATCTGGAATCAGATAAATCCTTCATAATAAAGCTAGGAAATGATATGAGGAAAAACAGTATCTATGCTCTAAGGGCTGCTATCTACCAAACTGGAGAGAGTGATCCAGAGTTGAAAGAGCTAAAGAAGATAATGGTAGCTGATCTAGAGAGAGCTGAGAGAAGACTACTTATGGACTACATCAGGACTGTACCTGACATTGAAAAGATTAAGTAACTGAAGTCTGTAAGTTTTTAAAGTTTTCTGTTCTAAGTAAAAGTATAAACTCTGTGATTTTATAAACACTGCATTTGTTCTATGTTTTGACATCATCAATTATCTGTTAACTTGTACATTTTAGTATGAACAAGTTGGGGGAGATTGTTAGATATAATTGCTGATGTTTGTTTACCAGTGTTTAAAGTACCAGGAAACTATCAGAGTTTAGCTGGAGAACTAGTCAGAGTTTAGCTGGAGGACCAGTCAGAGTTTGTTAAAGTCTGATGGTCAGAGTTTACTTAGTTGTCGGTGAAGTCAATGAAGATTCTAGAAGAGATATTCTTTGAAGATGGAAAGAAGCAAAGAGATATCGAGATGGCTAAGGAAACGGAACAGAAGACAGAAACAATTCTTAATTGATTCTGATTGTATAGCTAATTTATAGGAATATCAATTAATGATTGTATGTAGCTGTGTATTATATAAACACAGATAGGTTAACCATAAAAGGGTTGCGAATATGTGAATTATCATTCTTGTAACCTAGCAGCTCTCTGTGATATTTTACATCACTGAGAGAGGAGTTTTTAATTCCATTCAGTTTATTATTCATAAACAGTGTTCTTATTGTTATTCTCATACATATACTTGATTATATATTGTGTATTCGGCCTAACAAGATGCACTGAGCAGAAAAGAGAGATTAAATACACTGACGATGGCCAAAGAGTTATACAAGGAATTTGAGAAGTTAGAGATCGAAGTAAGTATTCCGAAGGATGCGACGAAAGTGATTTATACCATGACGTTTCAACCGGAATTGTTGGAAAAGATACGGAAGTGCCAAGAGCAAGTTATGAATGATGATGTGAGTAAGATGACAGGTGAGGAAATATGTAGCCAACCGGACGACAAAGGGATCTTGAGATTTGCTTCTCGGATATGGGTACCTAATGTAGCGGAGCTGAAAAGTGAAATTTTGCATGAAGCGCATAATTCGAAGTATTCAATTCATCCAGGGAGTACGAAGATGTATTGTGACGCCCCAAATCCGGGGTCAGGATTTGGTGCCACTATCGCTCTGAATAAAACATAATTTATACAGACGACCCCTCAACAAAGGATCGATCACAGGTTATGGTATGAAACAAGAATCTAAAATATCAAAGTTTATTACAACATCTAATTCAGTTTTATTACAAACCATAAGCCACCATCTAAGCATTGGTGAGAACTAATCATGAATTCTATCTGTCTGGCAACATGGAGCCTAAATTCTCGAATCAAGCCTTCTCATGGTCCTCTTAGCAGTTACTCGAAAACGGCATACTCCATTCCTAACTGAAAGGTTAGGGAATAATAAAAACAAGAGTGAGCCAAAAATTGCCCAGCAAGTGAAATCAATGTAAGCAGTTTTCATTAGATAAATCCATCAACTAGAAATTCATTAGTAATCGAATGGTAATCAATTGGTAATCAAATGATAATCAAATGGTATTCAACATGGTAACAAGTTTCAAGATATACATTTCTGTTCAAAGAATAAGATTAAGCAATTGAATTGGAACTTCCGGTAAGACGGTACGAGCTATACGGGTGATCAGCCACGTAAAGCTCCAGACCATGTTTTCACAAGGTCCTAACATTCAGGATCCATAGGCACACATTGGCCATAAAATACATACATAAGTAACCAGGACCGCCGCCACGGTCAAAGTTTGTTCCATTCATAAGTAATTTAACAAAGGGATTAATGAACAAGAGGCTTTCAACATTTCTGATATTCACTTCAGGGTATAAGAAATTTCAATATTTTATTGCAAGGGTTTAAAGAATGAACAATTGAAAGGCATGGTAAGTAAGTGAGCAAAGGAATAAGTAAGCTTTGGGTATTCAAAAGTTAATAGAGGTCAACAAAGTATAAGTCAAGATAAAGGTGCGATTAAGCATGGTAAATAAGTCAACAAGGAAATAAGTACGTATCAGGGATTTAACGGTTAACAAGAAAGTTCAGGGGATAGTGCAAAGTAAAGGTATCATATGAACATGGTAATGGCATCATACGAGTTACATGAAGATAAGGGATCAAATGTAGAGTTTGTAAATAAAGAGCAAGGTGTAAGGGTACAATGGTATAACAAACGATTGCATCATAATGGTAAAGGATAAGTAAAGGTTATACGTATACTTGTAACATAATCAAAAGGTATCATTTGCATCATAATTTAAGAAAACTACCACTTGAAAGATAAGTGGAGGGAATAGACACTTGCCTCAAAAGCCGATAAACTAACTCAATAACTTGTACACCACTCTGACTTTACGTACACGGGCTCCTTTCCTGGCCTCCTACTTGTACCTATATAAAGGTATAATATCGTCTTAGTCTTTATCACTTAGTACCTCAGCTTTGTTTACGTATCTCTAAGTACTTCTACCCCATCGTCATACAATCACATGTACTTATATATATATATACAATCAAGAAGCACATAGTGTCTTCACAACTATCATTAACACTTAGACATGTAGTCACTTAACACATATTTGCTTAATGACATCAACAATTCTAGGCAAAATGACCATATAGACCTTCAACACATTCAACCTTTACGACATAACCAACCTTTAATCATTTAACACGTACCATTTGATGTCACATGACTTTCCTCAACATATTGATGAAAGGCCTCAAGATAAAGACTTCTAACATTTCTATCTAGTTCTTTTTGACCATAAATAACACTTGATTACATAAAGCCACTTATACTCACAATATGTTTAGTTAACCAGTACATAACAACTTACGACCAATTTATAGTTGACTAACCAAGTCTAGATTCAGGTTACTATAACAATGCTAATTCTAATTAAAGACAACCATATTGGTTCAACACATATGTAATTATTCAAATTACATCATAGCGACGTCTTATACCAATTAAAATACAATTAAGCAACTAACACATAATTGACCATGTATACCACATAAGATCATCAATTAACAAACTACTATACGACACCACCAACTCAACCAATCTTCTCCGCTCTACTTCCTTCTCCCCCTCTTTATTTCTCTCTTCTCGGCCTCTCGGCCTCTTGGCCTAAACCAAAACCAAACACCTAAACACCCGCACTTGAACAACACACACTCATATCCTTCCATCTCTCATACTCACCTTTCTCACACAAGAACCCACAATTTTAGAAAAACACATACTCACACACACCATATATTTTTAAAAGAAGCACTCACACGTAAAAATATAATTTTTAAAACAAGACACGCTTACACGAAATATATTTTACAAAAATGAAACACTTCCTTTGTGAAAATCTCCTCAAGAACATAGTTTTAAAAGAACTCACACCGAAACTACATTTTTAAACTAACTCACACCTAAGAACACATTTTCAAAATACACACACCCATTCATTTTGAAAATACACACCTATTCATTTTGAAAATACACACCTATGAACACTCTTAAAATCACACCTCCAAACTCAAAGTTTTTAAATCCATTCCTTCCCTTCCAACTTCATCTCCCTCGGCTCATCCTCAACCCCTCACCATTCTTCCTCTCGGCATCTCTCTCTCTCTCTCTCTTTCGGCCTCTCTCTCCCTCTCTCTCTCTCTCGGCTTCTCCCTCTCTCTCCCTCTCGGCTTCTCCCTCTCTCTCTTTTTCTAACTATCCTCCTTCCACCTTAACTCCCATCCTTCAAACCACAATCATTTCAACCTCAAGCCAAAGTTCAGTCAACAAATGTTTTAATTGCAACTAACATCTTTAAACAAAATAAAATCATACTTTCTTTTAAACTAACATGCAACTTATAATATTTCAAATTCTTACTATCCACATCACATACAACATACATAATAAATAAAAATCGAAACCCACTAACAAACTTTAATCAAAATCATCATAGATCATAAAATTAGTGACATGCATCAACAAAATAAACTTGAGTTCAGCTTTTTAAACATAATAATCAAGACCATGGCTCACAAGGATCATTGCCATGGTCGGGTTTCTTCTCGGATGAGCCCAAAACAATGGGTCTCATCGAGAATGACCCTAAATACACACAATCGACCTTTGCATGTAAGCTTTATGCATAAAGACCCTTAAATCCGAAAATTCCAGATTTTGAAATCATGATAAAACTTGAAATTAGTACAAGAGGGTTGTAGAGCTTTGAGAGAGGAGTGTTTTGGTTACTCACACTTGTAATTTGGATGAGAGAATCACAAGTTATGGGGGTTTTAATTTTGTAAGAGATGAAGAACAAGAGAGAGAAATGGGAGTTGGGGAGAGAAGAAGAAGGAGAAGAAGAAGAAGAAGAAGAAGAAGAGAGAACGGGTGGGGGCTGATGGGGTGGGTAGGGTTTTTATAGGGGAGCTAAAAGTAATGTAAAAGTAAACACTTTTTAGTTATTTACTTATTAAATGACAAAAATGTCCAAATAAATAAAATACTAACATGATAAAAATCAAGGGCTTTCATGTAAATTCATAATCCCATTTCTAGATCTAATAGAAATATTATTCTACAAATAACTTTTGTAGATTAGTTAAATAAAATTACATTTACAAAGAATAATCAAATAATATGTCTTTTAAATCCCAAAAATAATTTTAAATAGAATTTCACCACTCATTAGGTAAATAAATAATTTACCTATTGAAAATAAATAATCTAGAAGGTGTAGCATTTCTTAAAATAAATATTTAAAATAATTAAGTGCTTATAAAATTTAAATCATGAGTTTAAAACTAAAGTAGAAATAAAATAATGCTAAGAAATATTTTATGCTATTAATTAAATAATTTAGCATACTCTAAATTTAATATAAATATTATATGACCCAAATAAATTTTCAGGGCACTTGAATAAAATTTAGAAACCACATTCATAATTAATTAATTTTTCACCACGCACATAATTCACATTTTAAGCACATAACAATTATGGCACATAAAGAAATTTCAAAATTATGGGACTATATCAAATAATTATTTTTATCTCAAATAAGTATGACTAAAATATGAATTTACACATAAATCACATTATACCAAGATCATCATTGCTAACTACAATTTCAAGAATAAAATCTCAATGGCTATTACTAGCAATAAATATAAAATAATTTTTAAATAGCTCTTATTAACAAAATAAATTTAAGGCTACTCAAATTAGCACAAAGAGCCTATTAAACAATTATCATACACATACAAAATTAATGGTATTTACATATTGATAATAATTTACAAGTCAAAAATTCTAAGGCGTTACAACCTTCCCCCCTTAAAAGGATTCTGTCCTCAGAATCTACTACGTAAACAGCTGAGAGTACTTTTCTAACATTTTAGTTTCTAACTCCCAAGTTGATTTTTCAACCCTGGGTTTCTCCACAACACTCTTACTAGTACAACTATTTTATCTCTAAGCACTTTCTCTTTCCGGTCTAAAATTTCTACTGTTTGCTCAACATAGTACAAATAAGTTTGAATCTCTATCGACTCGTAATTCATTACATGGTTAGAATCGAAATAACACATCTTAAGCATAGACACGTGAAATACACTATGAATATGTTGCATATACGGAGGTAAGGTTAGCTCATACGCAATCTTACCCACACGCTTCAATATCTTAAAAGGTCTAACTAATTTCGGACTCAGCCGTCCCTACTTACCAAATCCCGTTAGTCTTTTCCATGGTGACACTTAATATGACTGACTCTCTTACTCTATAATCTATACCTTCCCTGGTTTAATCATCATATTACAGTCGTCGATTCCGAGTAGCTATTAATCCTTTCTGGATGAGCTCAATAGTTCTTTGGTCTGATACATTAACTCTGGTTCCAATCTCGTGCATTTATCAACTTCTTTTCAACCTATTGAAGATCTACATCTTTCTCCGTACAAGGCTTCATAAGCTGGCATTTCAATATTCGCGTGATAGCTATTGCGATAAAAGAATTCCACTAATGTCAAACGATCATCTCAATTGTCTTCAAAATTCATCGTACAAACTCTAAATTTGTCTTCGATTGTCTGAATAGTCTATTAACTTTGACCATACGTGGTACACATGTTCAACTTGGTTTATGAACATGCCAACATCTTTCTCCAAAATCTTGAATAAAATTGCGGGTCTTGGTCAAATTCGATTAATACTTGAATCATATGCCTCACTACTATCTCTTATAGTCGATAAACCAATTTATCTAATGAAAGTTTCTCGTTGGTGGGAAAGAAAGGTACCAACTTGGTAAATCCGTCGATCATAACTCAAATGGCATCATGAGATGTTCATTCTTAAATTCAGGAATTTCTAATGGTTGTAATAGTCCACTAAATCTCTGATGTTCGATTTTAACTCTCTAACAGGTGAAACACTTACTCATACGAAATCATATTTTGAAATAACACCCTCACACTTTTACAAGATTACGTTTTTGAATGACACACACACACACAAAGTCACATTTGTGAAAAGAACACGTTTAAAAGAATACGCACACACACATTTTTAAATCGTATTTTAAATCATACTCATAAAATCTTATTTTTGAATAACACACTCACACCTTTAGAAAATCATGTTTTAAAGTACACACACACCCAAAAACACATTTTGAAAGTACACCTACCTACTCACTCAAAATCCCATCTTTAGATTTCTACCTAAGAGTATACCTTTAAGAAAACTCTTTTTAAAAAAAAAACTTACTACTTTCTTTAAACAACACCCACACCTCAACACCTTCATGAAAGATTACACACACACTTTTAAAATCGTATTTTGAAAACACACAAAAGTACATTTTAAATTTACACACACAAAACCAACTTAAATCCTCTTTTTCCTAAGATCTTGCAATTGAATTGTTAACCTTTACATTTCTACTGGTGCCATTCTATATGGTGCCTTTGAAATTCGTTCTAATCCGGGTGCTAAGTCTACAACAAACTCTATTTCCATTTTCCCATACTCTGTTAACCAATCCATTCTTAGAATTTACATCAAATCTCCCTAACTTGACGGGAATCAAGTAATCCTAAGAAAATGGTGATCTGTCATATCAATCTCACAGTGAGGAAAAACTAGTTGAATCGATATACGCTCCTGATTAGATATTCCTATAGTCAAAGCTTTACTTAGTAGTTGAATCATACAACGCGGCTTATGAGCAAATTTTATAAAGATAAAAGACTTGGTAGCTCCAAAATAAATTAACACTTTGGCATTTCCGTAATCTATTTGAAACGTATCTGTAACTACATCCTTATTTTCACTATATCGCTCATGGTCATATTAAGGGTTCTTGTCCTTGGTTGCTTAGTAAATGGTGGTCCATTCATCCTTAACATTTTGCTTACTAGACTTAACGATTGCAATCTCTTAAGAAACGTCACACCTCTCAACGCTTGTTACACGTAACTCTAGCCTTCGGTTTATAGCTCTCATTGGCGTAATGTCCTCTCTGATTACACTTGTAACGTACTATATTGATCTTATTACAAAATCCCAGTTGTTTATTTCCACAAGTTCTACATTCTGGTATCGGAGGTCTCATAGGTCTTTGTTGATCCAAATCTAATGGATGGTTCCCTTGACCATCACTTCCAGTTTCTATTCTTCTATATCCAGCATTCCTATTTGACTGATACTCAGGCCTTATATTGAAACGGTTCTGAAAATTCCTTAATTATTGGTCTTCTTCCCGTGTCTCCACCTTCCCTTTTCTAGCTTCTTTTGTTTGTAATCAATAACTTTACTCCTAATCCATGATCTTACTTTATGTTGGAGTCTCTTAACTCTCTTCTCATCGATTTTCACATATTCGAACACAAACCTGACTAGCTCTATAAACTTTGCTTCATATTACGCTATGCTCAACTTATCCTGCTTCAGTTCTAAAGTTTACATCCAATATGTGGTCTCAAGACGTTCAAAACCTTGTAATAATCTAACTACCACATTCAAAGTGGAATATAGAATAAACAGGTACTCATATATATACTTGCCCAACAAGTAGAATAACAGTCCTCTATTAAACAATAACCAATGCCTCTCCAATATCACTTTATTTCATACTTCATCATGATTAGTTTTGGTATATCCTTGTTACCTTCTCCTTATCCATACCAAATTCTCGGTAATAATAAACCTTGTAATCGTGTTGTAAGTCTAATAAGCACTCCGACTCGACGTTCAGTCCTCCTTTTAAAACAATTTCCCAAACTCGATCAAAACAAATTTCCAGTCAATGTAAGTACATCTTAACACTCAGAATACCGTCATCTTCGCCTTTGCGACTTCCAATCTTTGATACCTCTAAGAGTCGTAAGAGTCTCCGACAAAATGAACCAATAGATACGAAGGTGTCAATAAATATGGAAATATAACAAGCATGTTTAGTAAGAATTTCTGGAAAAAGAATTTAACTAAGAGATCAAGATGATCATCGAACTTTATCAGGTTGCATTTGTCACTTTAAACAACACAGTACAGAAGGTGGCCAACCTTTAGTACTTCCATGACAAACACACAACCAGTGGCGTCCCACCAGACTTCTATCACACGGATAGAAAGTACCTGAATCCCCTATATATAGGGTTGTTCATCTCAGTTACAACAAAAAATTTAAGAAGAACATAGGAAAGGTTTAAGAGTTTCAAAAGTTTATATAATATTGGATCAAGTAGCCCCTGAACAAGGGAGGTATTTCGTAAAGAACAAAATAATAGAAGTGAAAAATTGAATCTTTGAAAAAGGTAAATTGAATAAAATCAATGACTAGTTGTGAATAGACTTATCCTTACATCGAACGAATGGAGGTAATCACGCCTTGTCTCATGTAGGTAGTTCTTAGGGAAGTAAATTTCTAGTCTGAGCTTATAGGTATGTCCCGCTAGTAAATCAACTTGTGCAATCTTGTACAAAGAAGGAATTTACACTTTAGCCGCTCCTCTGGATGAATGTCCCTATCATGGGGGTAAATTCATTATCATATCGCAAAGAATCTATCTAAGTCTTTCTAGACGTTATCTTAGAGCTTCTACTCTCAATCGATTCTAACTAAACTTGGTTCGGAACTCTGCGCGGTGTTTCCTATAGCGTTCGCGATGTAGCCGAAGTCGCAGATGAAATTCGGAAAGTACATAAAGATTTACAGGTGATATCTTCTGAACTGGTAGCTCTGACGCTCCGATTGACTCTTCCAGCTTCGAATTAGTTGGCCCGTCCGTAACCCGATCTTCAAACGGTTCAAGCGTATACTCTCTCGATATGTCGGAATACTATATAACATGGAAGTGCGTAACTTAAGTTAATATTTCTACAGAAAATTCGGCATGACCTATTCATAAAATGGACTATGCCCTGTTATAACAATATCTCAAATACTTACTCAATCATCCACACATAATCCATAATTCGTTCAATATTCCATCCATCTCTAATCCCTTTCATTCTACACGTAAGAAATAACTCTGCCTTGACATGCAGCTATACTATAAGAAAATAATTTACCCAAGGGGTAATGGAAATCTCCACTTGGTCGGGTGCATGCACTGATACTGATATTGACGACTCTGGCTTAGGAAAAGGAATCTCAGTTGAAGGTTAACTCTCAAAACAGCCATTATCTGTAACCACACAATAATAAACCAAGAAGATACTTAAACGGTAAAGGGTTATCTTAATTCTACTAATACTCATCCTAAAGGTAACCTACATCTACAAATCCTATCTTTCCTATGAAGCTTAAGTTCTAGAGCGAACCTATCCTATTGGTCAAAACTATATTCATAGATCCTAACTTAAACTCTATATGAGTTTTCTCATTGTTTTTCCTATCTTAGACTCTTCTACCTATTCTTGTTTCAGTGACCAATAACCTGTAGCTCTGATACCAACCTGTGACGCCCCAAATCCGGGGTCAGGATTTGGTGCCACTATCGCTCTGAATAAAACATAATTTATACAGACGACCCCTCAACAAAGGATCGATCACAGGTTATGGTATGAAACAAGAATCTAAAATATCAAAGTTTATTACAACATCTAATTCAGTTTTATTACAAACCATAAGCCACCATCTAAGCATTGGTGAGAACTAATCATGAATTCTATCTGTCTGGCAACATGGAGCCTAAATTCTCGAATCAAGCCTTCTCATGGTCCTCTTAGCAGTTACTCGAAAACGGCATACTCCATTCCTAACTGAAAGGTTAGGGAATAATAAAAACAAGAGTGAGCCAAAAATTGCCCAGCAAGTGAAATCAATGTAAGCAGTTTTCATTAGATAAATCCATCAACTAGAAATTCATTAGTAATCGAATGGTAATCAATTGGTAATCAAATGATAATCAAATGGTATTCAACATGGTAACAAGTTTCAAGATATACATTTCTGTTCAAAGAATAAGATTAAGCAATTGAATTGGAACTTCCGGTAAGACGGTACGAGCTATACGGGTGATCAGCCACGTAAAGCTCCAGACCATGTTTTCACAAGGTCCTAACATTCAGGATCCATAGGCACACATTGGCCATAAAATACATACATAAGTAACCAGGACCGCCGCCACGGTCAAAGTTTGTTCCATTCATAAGTAATTTAACAAAGGGATTAATGAACAAGAGGCTTTCAACATTTCCGATATTCACTTCAGGGTATAAGAAATTTCAATATTTTATTGCAAGGGTTTAAAGAATGAACAATTGAAAGGCATGGTAAGTAAGTGAGCAAAGGAATAAGTAAGCTTTGGGTATTCAAAAGTTAATAGAGGTCAACAAAGTATAAGTCAAGATAAAGGTGCGATTAAGCATGGTAAATAAGTCAACAAGGAAATAAGTACGTATCAGGGATTTAACGGTTAACAAGAAAGTTCAGGGGATAGTGCAAAGTAAAGGTATCATATGAACATGGTAATGGCATCATACGAGTTACATGAAGATAAGGGATCAAATGTAGAGTTTGTAAATAAAGAGCAAGGTGTAAGGGTACAATGGTATAACAAACGATTGCATCATAATGGTAAAGGATAAGTAAAGGTTATACGTATACTTGTAACATAATCAAAAGGTATCATTTGCATCATAATTTAAGAAAACTACCACTTGAAAGATAAGTGGAGGGAATAGACACTTGCCTCAAAAGCCGATAAACTAACTCAATAACTTGTACACCACTCTGACTTTACGTACACGGGCTCCTTTCCTGGCCTCCTACTTGTACCTATATAAAGGTATAATATCGTCTTAGTCTTTATCACTTAGTACCTCAGCTTTGTTTACGTATCTCTAAGTACTTCTACCCCATCGTCATACAATCACATGTACTTATATATATATATACAATCAAGAAGCACATAGTGTCTTCACAACTATCATTAACACTTAGACATGTAGTCACTTAACACATATTTGCTTAATGACATCAACAATTCTAGGCAAAATGACCATATAGACCTTCAACACATTCAACCTTTACGACATAACCAACCTTTAATCATTTAACACGTACCATTTGATGTCACATGACTTTCCTCAACATATTGATGAAAGGCCTCAAGATAAAGACTTCTAACATTTCTATCTAGTTCTTTTTGACCATAAATAACACTTGATTACATAAAGCCACTTATACTCACAATATGTTTAGTTAACCAGTACATAACAACTTACGACCAATTTATAGTTGACTAACCAAGTCTAGATTCAGGTTACTATAACAATGCTAATTCTAATTAAAGACAACCATATTGGTTCAACACATATGTAATTATTCAAATTACATCATAGCGACGTCTTATACCAATTAAAATACAATTAAGCAACTAACACATAATTGACCATGTATACCACATAAGATCATCAATTAACAAACTACTATACGACACCACCAACTCAACCAATCTTCTCCGCTCTACTTCCTTCTCCCCCTCTTTATTTCTCTCTTCTCGGCCTCTCGGCCTCTTGGCCTAAACCAAAACCAAACACCTAAACACCCGCACTTGAACAACACACACTCATATCCTTCCATCTCTCATACTCACCTTTCTCACACAAGAACCCACAATTTTAGAAAAACACATACTCACACACACCATATATTTTTAAAAGAAGCACTCACACGTAAAAATATAATTTTTAAAACAAGACACGCTTACACGAAATATATTTTACAAAAATGAAACACTTCCTTTGTGAAAATCTCCTCAAGAACATAGTTTTAAAAGAACTCACACCGAAACTACATTTTTAAACTAACTCACACCTAAGAACACATTTTCAAAATACACACACCCATTCATTTTGAAAATACACACCTATTCATTTTGAAAATACACACCTATGAACACTCTTAAAATCACACCTCCAAACTCAAAGTTTTTAAATCCATTCCTTCCCTTCCAACTTCATCTCCCTCGGCTCATCCTCAACCCCTCACCATTCTTCCTCTCGGCATCTCTCTCTCTCTCTTTCGGCCTCTCTCTCCCTCTCTCTCTCTCTCTCGGCTTCTCCCTCTCTCTCCCTCTCGGCTTCTCCCTCTCTCTCTTTTTCTAACTATCCTCCTTCCACCTTAACTCCCATCCTTCAAACCACAATCATTTCAACCTCAAGCCAAAGTTCAATCAACAAATGTTTTAATTGCAACTAACATCTTTAAACAAAATAAAATCATACTTTCTTTTAAACTAACATGCAACTTATAATATTTCAAATTCTTACTATCCACATCACATACAACATACATAATAAATAAAAATCGAAACCCACTAACAAACTTTAATCAAAATCATCATAGATCATAAAATTAGTGACATGCATCAACAAAATAAACTTGAGTTCAGCTTTTTAAACATAATAATCAAGACCATGGCTCACAAGGATCATTGCCATGGTCGGGTTTCTTCTCGGATGAGCCCAAAACAATGGGTCTCATCGAGAATGACCCTAAATACACACAATCGACCTTTGCATGTAAGCTTTATGCATAAAGACCCTTAAATCCGAAAATTCCAGATTTTGAAATCATGATAAAACTTGAAATTAGTACAAGAGGGTTGTAGAGCTTTGAGAGAGGAGTGTTTTGGTTACTCACACTTGTAATTTGGATGAGAGAATCACAAGTTATGGGGGTTTTAATTTTGTAAGAGATGAAGAACAAGAGAGAGAAATGGGAGTTGGGGAGAGAAGAAGAAGGAGAAGAAGAAGAAGAAGAAGAAGAGAGAACGGGTGGGGGCTGATGGGGTGGGTAGGGTTTTTATAAGGGAGCTAAAAGTAATGTAAAAGTAAACACTTTTTAGTTATTTACTTATTAAATGACAAAAATGTCCAAATAAATAAAATACTAACATGATAAAAATCAAGGGCTTTCATGTAAATTCATAATCTCATTTCTAGATCTAATAGAAATATTATTCTACAAATAACTTTTGTAGATTAGTTAAATAAAATTACATTTACAAAGAATAATCAAATAATATGTCTTTTAAATCCCAAAAATAATTTTAAATAGAATTTCACCACTCATTAGGTAAATAAATAATTTACCTATTGAAAATAAATAATCTAGAAGGTGTAGCATTTCTTAAAATAAATATTTAAAATAATTAAGTGCTTATAAAATTTAAATCATGAGTTTAAAACTAAAGTAGAAATAAAATAATGCTAAGAAATATTTTATGCTATTAATTAAATAATTTAGCATACTCTAAATTTAATATAAATATTATATGACCCAAATAAATTTTCAGGGCACTTGAATAAAATTTAGAAACCACATTCATAATTAATTAATTTTTCACCACGCACATAATTCACATTTTAAGCACATAACAATTATGGCACATAAAGAAATTTCAAAATTATGGGACTATATCAAATAATTATTTTTATCTCAAATAAGTATGACTAAAATATGAATTTACACATAAATCACATTATACCAAGATCATCATTGCTAACTACAATTTCAAGAATAAAATCTCAATGGCTATTACTAGCAATAAATATAAAATAATTTTTAAATAGCTCTTATTAACAAAATAAATTTAAGGCTACTCAAATTAGCACAAAGAGCCTATTAAACAATTATCATACACATACAAAATTAATGGTATTTACATATTGATAATAATTTACAAGTCAAAAATTCTAAGGCGTTACATGTATCGAGATCTTAAGACGAACTTTTGGTGGCCATATATGAAAAGGGAGATTGTCGAATGGGTGAGTAAATGTTTTACATGCCAAAGAGTCAAGGCGGAACATCAGAGACCAAGTGTATTATTTCAACCATTGGAAATTCCTGAATGGAAGTGGGAACACATTGCGATGGACTTTGTGGAAGGATTACCTAGAACGAAGGCTAACCATGATGCCATCTGGGTTATTGTGGATCGATTGATGAAATCTGCGCATTTTCTTCCGATTAACGAGAGATTCTCGCTGGATAAGTTAGTTCATATTTACATAAAAGAAATCGTAGTACGGCATGGAGTTCCAGTATCGATAGTGTCGGATCGAGACCCTCGATTCAATTCAAGATTTTGGAGGAGTTTTCAAGAGTGTTTGGGCACCGAGTTAAGAATGAGTACGGCTTATCACCTGCAGACGGACGGTCAAAGCGAAAGGACAATTCAAACCATTGAAGATATGCTTAGGACATGTGCACTTGACTTTGAAGGCAGTTGGGACGATCATCTACCCTTGGTGGAATTTTCATATAATAATAGTTTTCACGCGAGCATCGGAATGCCACCTTACGAAGCTTTGTATGGACGAAAGTGTCGATCTCCAGTGTATTGGGAAGAAGTTGGTGAACGGAAGATGATAGGACCAGAACTAGTGCAACAAACAAAGGAAGTGATTCAATTGATTCAAATAAGATTGATAACAGCTCAGGACTGACAGAAAAAGTATGCGGATCTAGCCAGAAAGGATGTGGGATTCGAAGAAGGAGAGCAAGTGTTACTAAAGGTTTCACCGTGGAAAGGATTAGTTAGGTTTGGAAAGAAAGGGAAGTTGAGTCCGAGATATGTTGGACCGTTTGAGATTTTGAAGAAAGTGGGCAAGGTAGCTTACGAGTTAGCATTGTCGCCGCATATGCAGCACGTTCATAATGTATTTCATGTATCTATGCTTAAGAGGTATCGACAAGATTCGAATCATGTAATAGAGTATGAACCCATAGAGGTCCATGTTAATCCCAAATGACCTAACAGAATTGTAGAAGGGGGGGGGGGTTGAATACAATTCTAGATATTTCGAAACTTTAAAACAACTTTCTAAAATAAAAACTGAACTGAAATAAAAACACAAACAACTTTAAAATTTAAGTTGGATGTTTTGAGGATCCAACTGAGATAATTTTTATTGCGGAAATAATCTGTGTTACACAAGTATCACAGCTGCTCAGTTCTTGATACAAAGTGAGAGTGCTCTTGAAAAAGCTAATACAAACTATTTTATCTCACTCACTTCTATATCTAAAATGAACTGCTACACTTGGTTATATAACCCAAGTTTACCATGCTATTTTTGGCTACTTTAAAATAATCTAAAGTAACTTTCAGTAGCTTGCTTTTCATCCCTTTTGTCCAATGGTCCTTGGAGATCTTGGCTTTTGTCTTCATGCTTATTATGATCACTCCCAAGAACCTAATTGGAAATTGGAATGTTTCCTTATTTCCAGTAACCATTTTGATGGCTTCCAATGCAAAGTACACTTCCATATCTCCCTTTTGATCTGTCAGATAACTGTCACTATCACTTTGTCAACTAATCAGAAAAGCAATAATGATTCGTTGATAGTAGAGAGATGTGTTTCGTTGATAGCTTTATTCTTCGTTTCGTTGATGGTATAATCCTCGTTTCGTTGATAGAGTAATCTTCATTCCGTTGATAGAGTAATCTTCATTCCGTTGACATGTCTTCACTTAGGCAAAATTACAAGGCATGATATATTTACAATTCACCAACCTATTTTGCCTATCTAGTACTTAGTCAACATGACTTAGAAAACCTATCTAATACCTACAACAAAATGCATATCAAACTATGAAGTATTGTACAGTGCAATTGCTACATCACTCATTTCGTTGATGAGCTTCCTGTCAACGAAAGCTGCAAAGCATGCCATTCCGTTGACAGTTACAAAATGACTTAATACAAAATCTACTAAGTGTTTTATAATTATCATCAAGAACAACATATTCCTAACAATCTCCCCCAATTTATGACTGATAGAATAACAGCCATAAATCAAGAGCCTTGATGATAACAAAAACACTCAGACAAATTACAAATGATAAAAGTAGAAATTGCATTGAGCTTCATTGAATTTTAATTGAAATACAAAGTAGAAAATATTACAAAACAAGTGCACAGAGTTGCTCCTCTAGTCTGAGCAGATTTTTCATCTTTGCCTCTATGGTCTTGTTTTCTTCCCTTTTCTTGCATTGTTCTCCTCAATCTGAGCTTGAAGTCTTCTGTAGAAAATCTTCTCTTCTTCATCTTGATTCCCCAACTTGGATTGCATTAATCTCAGAGTTTCATTGGATGCCTTTTCCAGTTGGTCTTCTATTCTGAAGAATCTTCTACAGTTGTCCTTGTCTCTGAATTCCATCATCCAAAAAGGTTGGAGATGAATTTTATTTCCTGTTTGAGGGACCTTCAATACTCTAGGAAGTGCACCAGGCTTGTTCCAGCTAGCTTTGATTTGGCAAATTTTGGAGACAACCTCATACTTGGCTGTTTTGGTAAAACCAAAATCTTTCTTCAGACATTTGAACACAGATAGCAGTGTCTGATAGTCTTCTCCCAGAATTCTGTGTAGAGGCCAAATCTGTTCTCTCCCACCCTTATAGACAAACATCAATCTCTCTGGTAGTTTGTAAGAAGCTGCTATTTCTCTCACTTCAACCAGGTCATCAAGATTAATATGTAGGTCAGACTCCTCCCTGATATCAGCAATGTAGATGAAGTCTTCTGGATTGGTAGGAGGTTTTTCAGCTTGTGGTTTCCTTACAAAAATTGGCTTAGCCTTGGTAGCCCTCTGCTTAGATTTCTTCTTTGGATCCATTTCAAAGAGGAATTTTGGAAAGTTGGCCTCGTCAAACTCAATTGGCTCTTCCTTTGGCTCAATTGGCTGATCATGGAAATTTACTGGATGTTTAGGATCACAAGCTAACTTTACCTCAAAAACTGGCTCAGGAATTGTTGGAGGTGCAATAGGTGCAGAAGAGTCTGTTGCATTGCTCTGAGAGTCATCATTCTCAAAAGCTATGTTTCTCTTAGCTCTTTCCTTGGGTTGCCTTATGCTCTTCTTTGTACTCCTTTCCTCTTTGGCTCTTTCCTTTTGCTGTCTTTCTTCTTCATCTAGAGATTGAGCAACTGCAAGGGCTTGCATAGCTGCTCTTTCTGACTCCTCAGCCTTATCTTCAGCAAAATTTGGGTGACCAGCCCAAACACAAATTTCCTGTCCATTTCTGTAAACAATTGCTATTTGCTTCCTTATCTCAGGATTATTGCTTTCCTTGCATTTTGTGATAAGTAGTCCAAGAATCTTGAGCTCATCTGGATAGGGTGAAGGATAGAAAGTCCTTGCTATATTTTTGCCCTTTGGTTTAGCAGGAGACTTAGAAGATAGGCTTCCTTGAAATGTAGCTTGTTCCACATCCCTAATGCATGAAGTTTGTCCTTTTTCTTTCCTTGGACCTTGAGTGACTCCATGTAGAAGGGGCTTTACCTCATAGAAAGAATTGGTTTGTGGCTCCCATTCCGTTGATGCTAAAACCATGGCATTCGTTGATGGTGTTGTAGAAGTAGCTTGATCCGTTGATGGATTTGAATTCTTTTCAGTTTCAGCTATCTTCTTGACTCTTGCATCTATGCTGGACCAGTGGTCTTTTATTTGTTCAGCAAGTTGTAGCCTCATAGATGCTTGCTTGATCAAGTCAATACCATCTAGTTTATCCTTTCCTGACTCCCCCATAGCTAGTGGCTCCTTTGGCAGGGAAATGGCTGGGACCATAACCTTTGTGATTTGAATGTCTAGCTCCTTAGATTTCTCCCCCTTTTTGTTATCATCAAAAGGGATGACTGGGAGTCCTTGAGCTGCCACTAGCTGGGCTAAAAGTTGGGTTTGCTTCTCCTGTTCCCTTTGCATGTGAGATAAAGTAGTTTCCACCTTGTCCACTCTAGAAGAGAGAGTCTTCAAGGAGGTAGCCACCTCAGGTTCCTTAGAGAAAAACCTGTTCATCTTGGACACAGTGAGAAGAGGAAGCTTTTCATCTAGCTGATAAGTGGATTTTTAATCCACTTGGAACGCTTCATATCGGCTTAAATTGATGACTTGAACTCAAGTATGTGGTGTGTTTAATGTGTTTTCATTAAGTTTTGCAGAACCAAGAGTTGGAGGTTAATTTGATTAAAATTCGGATTTTCCGGGTAGGTTGCGCAGTCTTCACTGTTTTGGCCATATCTGGAGTTCTACAAGTCCGATTCTGACGATCTTACAGCTCACGCGAAGAGAACAACATTTTCTATAATTCTAGGCAGAAGGTTCTGCGCGGGCGCCCAGGAATTGTACTGGAATTCTGCGCGGCCGCCCAGGAAGTCAGAATCGCCAGAAATTGCCAGAATTCGATTTTAATAAGGAAATTTTCACAAATTCGACTTCTAATCATTATGGTAATTGCTTGGGACGGCCAGAAACTTCCAGAATCATTTGTAAACATGGAATATGCAATTCTTATTGCATTCAAAGATGGAAATTGTCGTAATTCTATTCTAACTCAAAAACGGTAATTGCTTGGAAGAGGGACAACTTGGAGCTATAAATACACACCTTGGGGGGACATAATCAACACATCACAACACACCAGAGATCAGATTCAATATTGGAGCACAAGATCGAGGAGCCAAGAACGAAGAACGTGACTACGAGGAGATCTAGACATAGTTTTTTCTTGTATTCTTCAATTTTGGTGCAACTTTTGGATGCTTCCGGATTTGTCCTCTAAACCTTTAACTCTTATTCATATTTACATCATTGATTTCTTGTTTTTCATCATGCTTTCATCAGAACCCACGATGATGAATGGTTCTATTATGAACTAATCATTGTCGTGGGATTCTAACGGATTTATTTATGGATTTTAGTAGTTAATTGTTTTAAAGATGTGTGTGTGATGGCTAATTGATATCCTAGTTTGGTTGTGCTTATTCTTCTTGGATGCGTAGCTAACATCTAAGATTGTTTGTTAATCTCTATTGAATGCGAAAGTGGATATAGAGGTTTGGAACTTGCCATGCTAGCATAGGTTTATGTATGTTTGTCATGCATGATTCGTAGGTGATTTTAACCATCTTACCTGCCCTATGTAATCTGAATGGATAACTTGCTCGTTAAACCGTTATGTTTTCAAATCTTATAGACATATAGGGTCTAAGAATAATTGGTGTCTGCTTAACTTCTATCTATTTTGTGGATGTTTAAGTGGTTTGGTATACGTATACTGAAAGGTAGCGTGTACTGATTTCGTGTTATCCGATTAGTTTTCACAACCGTCACATGCATTGATTAAAGACAAAAGACTCTGAATGAAGTACTTAATGAAGTTAGGATCCCATGTTTTATTCTCATATACATAAATCGATTTTAATCCTCTTAGTTAGTTAATTCTTAGTTTAATAATTTGTTCTCTAGTTAATTTTAGATAATCAAACCCAAATTGTTAATTGTCTTAGCAGTGGATAAAAATCATACATTGTTGCATAGGTACATTAATTGAATTGAACACCTCATTAGATCTCTGTGGGAACGAACTTGACTTATTCGTATATTACTTGTGACCACGTGCGCTTGCGTGATTTTGTGCTAACAAGTTTTTGGTGCCGCTGTCGGGGACTCGGTGTTATTTATATAGTTTATGTGCTTGTCATCAGTGGGAGTTAAAGTTCACTGACTCGGATTATACTCATCAATTTTACTTTGTTTGGTGTGTTTCAGTTTCTTTAGTAAGCGTGTATGCGAACACGTTCTCAATCTCGGAAAGAAGAACTTGAATCAAGTCTAGTTATGGGAGATCAATTAGCACCAGAAACGAAGGCTTTGAAGGATTATTCTCAGCCGAAGATCAATGACATTCAATCTAGCATTGTCAGGCCGGCTATTGCAGCTAATACTTTTGAAATCAAGCCTGACACGATTCAGATGGTGCAGAATTCAGTTCAGTTTGGTGGTGCTCCAACGGAAGATCCTAATATGCATATTCGGGATTTCATCGAGATCTGTGACACCTTCAAGTTCATCGGAGTGTCGGAAGATGTTGTGAAGCTAAGACTTTTCCCATTTTCTTTGAGGGATAAGGCTAAGGGCTGGTTGCATTCTTTACCAGCAGGTTCTATTTCTACATGGGAGGATCTTTCTCAGAAGTTTCTCACTAAATTCTTCCCTATGGCTAAGACAGCTGCAATCAGGAATGCTCTTACTCAGTTTGCTCAGCATTCTGGAGAAACTTTATGTGAAGCTTGGGAGCGTTACAAGGAGATGCTTAGGAAGTGTCCTCATCATGGAATGCCTGATTGGATGGTGATCAATTGCTTTTATAATGGACTGGGAGGTCAATCACGACCAATGCTTGATACAGCATCAGGTGGAGCTCTGTGGGCTAAGAGCTATGATGAGGCTTATGAGCTAATTGAGATGATGGCTGCTAATGAATACCAGAATCCAACTCAGAGATTATCACAAGGCAAGGTAGCAGGAGTTTTGGAAGTGGATGCAGCTACGGCAATAGCAGCACAACTAAAGGCTTTGTCTATGAAGATTGATTCTTTGACTAACTATGGAGTTCAACAGGTGGCTAGTGTTTGTGAGCTATGTGCAGGTGCTCATGACACGAATCAGTGTGCCATATCTAGTGAATCGGCGCAGTTCGTGAGCAATTTTCAGAGATCACAGCAACCAGTGCCTAATGCCTATCATCCTAACAACAGGAACCATCCTAATTTCAGCTGGAGTAACAATCAGGGTGGTCAGAATCAGCCACAACAGCCGTATCAGCAGTATCAAGGTCAGCAATTTGGAGCTAGACCATTCAACTCTTCTGGTTTTCAGCAACAGTATGCTCCAAGGCAACCGTATCAACCACCAGGGTTTCAACAACCATCTCAAGGCAATGTTGGTCAATCGTCTAATGAAAAGTCTGAATTGGAGGAATTGAGGCTAATGTGCAAGAGCCAAGCCGTTTCAATCAAGACTCTGGAGAATCAAATCGGTCAGATTGCCAATGCATTGTTGAATACACCACAGGGAACTCTCCCTAGTGATACGGAAGCTAATCCAGGCAAACGGGAGGTCAAGGAACATGTCAAAGCAGTTACCTTGCGATCTGGAAAGGTTACGAATGATCAGAATGCAGAAACGGATGAAAAAGAAGAAATTTTGAAAAATGGCCAGAAGGTGGAGCGCGCCCTCCCCCTCTCAAGCGCGCCCTCCCCTGCCCTTCTGCCAGAAAATGAAGAAAAAGTTGAAAAAGCTAGTTTGGGGGTGAACGAAGCGGAAAATGTTGACCATTTTTCTGAGAAACCTATTCCTAAGCAAGCTACAGAGAGCAAGGAGGTCTATCCTCCTCCGCCATTCCCTAAGCGTCTTCAAAAACAAAAGTTGGATAAGTAGTTTGCCAAGTTTCTCGAAGTTTTCAAGAAGTTGCATATCAATATACCTTTTGCGGAAGCTCTTGAACAGATGCCGAGCTACGCAAAGTTCATGAAGGGTATTCTATCTCGGAAGTTGAAACTCGAAGACTTGGAGACCGTTGCTTTAACTGAAGAGTGCAGTGCTATTCTACAACAGAAGTTACCTCCTAAACTGAAGGATCCAGGGAGTTTCACCATACCATGCACAATCGGCAATCTATCTTTCACCAAGTGCTTGTGTGACTTGGGAGCTAGTATTAATCTGATGCCGTTGTCTGTCTTCATGCAACTTGGGCTACCGGAGCCTAAACCTACAAACATGTCCTTACAGCTGGCTGATCGGTCGATCACATATCCAAGGGGTATAGTAGAGGATGTCTTGGTTAAAGTGGATAAGCTCATTTTTCCTGCTGATTTTGTTATTCTGGATTTTGAGGAAGACAAGAAGATTCCTATTATCTTGGGAAGACCATTCTTGGCTACAGGCCGAACTTTGATTGATGTGCAGAAAGGAGAGCTCACAATGAGGGTTCAAAATCAGAAGGTCACTTTTAACGTGTTCAAGGCAATGAAATTTCCAACTGAGGAAGAAGAGTGCTTTAATTTGGAGATGGTCGATTTTGTCGTCATTACAGAGATTGAACAACCGCTGAAGTTAGATACAGTGGAGAGAGTCTTGATAGGGGATTTTGATATCGAAGACAAAGAAAGAGCAGAGCAACTTCAGTTGTTGAATGCACCTCCGTGGAAAAGAAAAATTGATACGTCATTCGATTCTCTTGGATTAGCAGAGCTGAACAATTCTCAGGAGCGACTTAAACCATCTATGGAAGAAGTTCCTACACTTGAACTCCAACCACTACAGGATAAATTGAGGTATGGTAAAGTCTACGAGAGCAACAGGCTATATAAGGAGAAGGTTAAGGACTGGCATGAAAGAGGGGTGGTGAAACATTCATTTGTACCTGGTCGGCTAGTTCTGCATTTCAAGTCTCGCTTCAGATTTTTTCCAGAAAAGCGTAAGTCGAGGTGGTCGGAGCCTATCACGGTTAATTCAGCATTTCCGCATGATGCAGTAGAGATTTTCCATAAGTTTCCGGATGAAGCGTTCAAGGTTAATGGTCAGTGGTTGAAGCATGACGTTGGTAATACGGTGAACCGTGAGTCGACGTTCACCGTTATTGCGACTGGATGAAAAGGATTCACCTCAAGCTATTGACGTAAAACAAGCGCTTCGTGGGAGGCAACCCACGCGAATATGCAGTATTATGACATGTTGCATGTTTGAGAGACTTGGTGGTTGAAAATATTTGATTTTGTGGGTATATCATCTATAAACCCTCACGAGACAAAACTCATCCTACTAGGGCTGCCTAGGGGTTTAACGGCTTGTTGCATATGCCAAATACAACCGTGATCACCTACGGAAGTGGTACTAGTTAGTTGTATATAGTTATATTATTTATTCTTGAGGACAAACATCAGTTTAAGTTTGGGGGTGTGATAAGTGGATTTTTAATCCACTTGGAACGCTTCATATCGGCTTAAGTTGATGACTTGAACTCAAGTATGTGGTGTGTTTAATGTGTTTTCATTAAGTTTTGCAGAACCAAGAGTTGGAGGTTAATTTGATTAAAATTCGGATTTTCCGGGTAGGTTGCGCAGTCTTCACTGTTTTGGCCATATCTGGAGTTCTACAAGTCCGATTCTGACGATCTTACAGCTCACGCGAAGAGGAAAACATTTTCTATAATTCTAGGCAGAAGGTTCTGCGCGGGCGCCCAGGAATTGTACTGGAATTCTGCGCGGCCGCCCAGGAAGTCAGAATCGCCAGAAATTGCCAGAATTCGATTTTAATAAGGAAATTTTCACAAATTCGACTTCTAATCATTATGGTAATTGCTTGGGACGGCCAGAAACTTCCAGAATCAGTTGTAAACATGGAATATGCAATTCTTATTGCATTCAAAGATGGAAATTGCCGTAATTCTATTCTAACTTAAAAACGGCAATTTCTTGGAAGAGGGACAACTTGGAGCTATAAATACACACCTTGGGGGGACATAATCAACACATCACAACACACCAGAGATCAGATTCAATATTGGAGCACAAGATCGAGGAGCCAAGAACGAAGAACGTGACTACGAGGAGATCTAGACATAGTTTTTTCTTGTATTCTTCAATTTTGGTGCAACTTTTGGATGCTTCCGGATTTGTCCTCTAAACCTTTAACTCTTATTCATATTTACATCATTGATTTCTTGTTTTTCATCATGCTTTCTGTTAGGCCAAATTACACAATATATAATCAATATAAATATGATAATAACAATTGAGAACACTGTTTATGAATCAACAACTGAATTATATAAATAACTCTTCTCTTTGTGATGTAAAATATCACAGAGAGCTGCAAGGTTATAAGAATAATGTATATTGTATTCGCATCCCTTTTAGGGTTAACCTATCTGTGTTTATATAATACACAGTTACATAATCAATCTCTAATTGATATTCCTATAAATTAGCTATACAAATCATATCAAATTAGGATTGCTTTTGTCTTCTGTTCCGTTTCCTTAACTGTCTCAATATATCTTGCTTCTTTCCATCTTCAAGATATATTGCTTCTAGAATCTTTATATTAGCACCGACAGCTAAGGCAAACTCTCACCCCGTCAGACTTTAACAAACTCTGACTGGCTTCCAGTAAACTCTGATGAGTACCTGATACTTAAACACTGATGAACAAACGTCAGCAATTATATCTAACAATCTCCCCCAACTTGTGCATAATGAAGATGTACAAGTTAAATAGATAATTGATGATGTCAAAACATATAACAAATGCAGTGTTTAAAATATAACAGAGTTTAACTTTAACTTAGAACATAAAACTTTAAAAACTTACAGTCAGACTTTACTTAATCTGTTCAATATCAGGTACTGTCCTGAGATAATCGATGAGAAGCCTCCTTTCAGCTTTTTCCAGCTCTTTCATCATGATTT
The DNA here is from genome assembly GCA_030848705.1 of Heracleum sosnowskyi. Classification (NCBI taxonomy): domain Eukaryota; kingdom Viridiplantae; phylum Streptophyta; class Magnoliopsida; order Apiales; family Apiaceae; genus Heracleum; species Heracleum sosnowskyi. Next base: position 89,904,575 of record CM061243.1, read on the forward strand.
CTTTCAATTCCTTAAGCTCTGGATCACTTTCTCTAGTCTGGTAGATAGCAGCTCTCAGAGAATAAATGATGTTCTTCCTCATTTCATTCCCTAGCCGGATAAAGTAAGATTTGTCAGACTCTAAGTTGAACTCCAACACCTTTATACCCAGTGCAGTATTGAACTTGGCACTGTTTCTCTTCATTTCAACAATCTTTCCATAAGCATCTCTGTACTTAGGAATATATGCACTGGAAACACCTCCTCCAAGAAGAACTTTGGACTTCATCATTCTGTCTTTTAGAACTAGAGCAGCATCATGAGTACTTCTATTTTTAATTTTGAGAAGATATAGAACATACTCAAGCTCTTCCCATAGTTTCAAATGAACATCAGCTTTTCCTATTATGTATACTCTTCCGTCAGACATAAAATATAACAGCACCTCTTTCTTCAACCCTCTATGATAGACCATCTGAACAGATTCTAGTTTATCAAGGCTCTCTTGAGATACCCCAACACCAGGTTCTGCCAGTGATGAATGATCAAAAAGTCTGTTATTTATTTTTTTCTCCCTGTGTGAACCCAAACCAGACTTATCATAAGATTCTTTTCCAAGTACTGTTCTGGTTTGTGAAAAGTCCACAGCTTCTAGCGTCAGAGTTTCAGAAAGTACAGGTCTTAAGAAACCTTGGAGTTGTGGAGCTAGCTGAGTTTGTACAACTTGAGCCTTGTCAGAGGTTGTCACAACTTTAGTAGAAATATCAACATGAGCAACGTCAGAGGTTGATTTATTTATCCTTGATTCAACTTGAGCAACGTCAGAGGTTGAATAATTCTTCTTTGGTAACTGCCCTTCTTCTACCAGTATACCTTTTCCTTTTCCAGAAACATTTACTGTAGGCCTCCTTGTGTATTGTATACTCTGTTGAGTATTTTCCTTGATGATAATTCCTTTTTCCTTTAATCTAGGAGCCTTTACAGATTTCTTCTTATAAGTACCAGCTTCAATCTTTTCTGGTGTTCTTCAGCAAGAAGCTTCATCTCAGTATCCAAATCTTCCATTGTGGCTTCACCACCATGTTCTTCCATGAAAAGCTTAGCAGCAATCTCTTCATCAGTAGTTGGATTTGATGAAATCACTAGACTCTTAAGTTTTGAAGAAGATTGACTACCAGAGTTTAACCTCTCAGAGTTTGTCTGTCTAGCAGAGTTTGACCGAAGTCTCCCTTGCTCTTGAGAAGACTTTGACCTTTTCTCTGTTCCTCGGCTTCCACCATCATTAGAATCATCCCTCAGTCTCAAAGTTGGAGTCCTTTTGCATTTGTCTTTAGGTATCTTCTCCCCCTTTTTGACATCATCAGGAATAAAAACTGATGTCAACAACTCAAGTGATGCAGCAATAGAGTCAATCTTAGTAGATATTTCAGCCTGATTGCTTTCAACCCTGGTTAGCCTCAGCTTGATATCTTCTTGATCCTTGACCAAAGATGAAAATCTAGCTCTATCTTGCTTCATTGCTAAATCCTTAAGAGCAATATCATTACTCAACCCAAGAACAACTTTGTTTGTCTCATCAAAGCGATTGTGAAATGACTTGACTTGAACAATGGTCACCTTAAAATGAGCTAACAGCTCAGGATTAGAAATCTCTGCAGCAGACTTTTGTACAAAATCAGCAGCCCTTTGAGTAGAGAAAATGCAGTCTGCTCCAGACCAATTAGCATAATGCATTTCTCTGAAGTGAGCTTCAGTTGCATTTTGGTTTTCCTTGATAGACTCTGTAGTAGGATCCCTTAGAAAAGGTAGTGACTCGTGACTATCAGAGTTTGAAAGTGCAGGATTAACCTCAGAGTTTGCATGATCAGAGTGTACAGATGTGTGATCAGCATTATTAGCATTTTCTTCTATCTGCTCTGCAATTTCTTCATGAACATTGTCTGCAGTAGCCTCAGCATTTATCTCAGAGTTTGTATGTATAAAAAACCTTTGTTTCCACAGGAACTGACTCTGCAACAACTTCTTCTGTTCGAACTTCTTCTGCTGTAGCTTCAACCAAGTTCTCGACAGTAGCTTCAACTACCTGATCAACCTCCTCACCCAATTCAGGAATTTGATTATTTACATAGAGGAGCTCTGTGTGAGTTGCAATTGACTCATCTAAAATTTGGGTGGGTTGATCAGCTGCCACATCCTCAGTATCACAAACACTGATACTAGGATGTGCTTCAAGAACATTATCCATAGCAAGATCAGTAAGTAAAGTATCTTGCACAAAAATTTCAGCCTCTATATCAGCATTTGCCATGTCAGGCACAGTGGCTGCTTCAAAATCTGTAGTAGCCTCCTGAATAAAAACTTCAGGAGCTTCATTATCCACAAAAACCCTGTCCTCATTAGCATTATTTACAACAGGCTCCTCAACAAAATCTTCTGGAGCTTCATGCTGAACAGCTTCAGTGTTTGGTGTAGACTCATCCACATTATCAAAAAGATAATTGGCTACTAATCTTCTTTTTCTCTTATGAAGAGTTTCATTGTCAACATCATCCTCATCATTAGCATTTGATCTATTGGCTCTCCTCTTCTTATAATGACCCTTGGGTTCATCAGTAGACTTGGACATCACCACTGCAGTAGCTGGTCTAACAGACCTTGCAGGTTTAGTACCAACATGCTTAGTCCTACCACTGGATTTAGGTTTGACAGATGTGGATGGAGGAAGCTCTGTTTGTAGAGGTTCTGGCTGAGAAGGAGCTTGTGTTGGTGAATTAACTTGATCATTTACAAACTGCTGCACAGATGCAGGCAGTAACAAATCTCCAACAACCCCTTTCTTAACATCTTTGTTGATAAGATCAGAGAATATCCTCTTGTGTAATTTAAAACAAGAGATAACATCTTCACCAACTATTTCTACCCCTTCAACACAGTAAGAGAATAAAATCTGACAAAATCTAGAAAAGTATACTACTCCTCTATTCTCTGTCATTTTCTCCCCTAAATTATTTAAGACAAGTCGTGCAAAATCAAAATGATTATCATATAACAGAGAATACCCGATTTGCAGACTGTCCGTGGGAATAGCATCCCAGTTGGTGCATTTCTTTCCGAACGTTCTTGTGATGCAATCAAAGAAGAAGCTCCACTCCTTCCTCAAGAACGGTCGCTTCAACTGTCCAATCTTAGTCAAGGGTCCAGAATACCCAATCTCTCTCATCATCCGCAGCAAATCATTGTCACCCATTCCAATGGTATAGGAAGAAAACTCAGGAAACCCCATTGCAGCCCGAATGGTACCAGAAGTAATTACATACTCTGCTTCTTCACATTCAAAGATTATTGATGGGTTACCTGATTCACCACCATCATCATACATACCTGTCTCCCAGAAGGCCTTGATTTGTGAACCAGAAAGTACGGTTGGTTCGACTAGAGCACGCCCAATCGCTGACTGAGCAAGAAATTTTTGTATCATATGAAACGCCTCTGGTGCGTTGGCAGTATTTAGTGGTGCTGCATAATTGTTTGGAACAAACTCTAACCCAGAAGAAACAAAAGCTGTAGTCGCCATTAGTAAGATTTGAAAGAATAACAGAGAATCAGGTGCAAAAGCTCGAAAGAGTTTGAAAGTAGAAAAGTGTTTGTGAATATGTGTGTGTGACAATAGATGTGAATTGGAGTAAGATGTGAAAGGTTTAGACGTATGTGTGTGTATTGTTTAAATATGAAATTCAAAATTAAAAATTGAACAATTTTTAATCATTAATACACAACTGTCTTACTCCGTTAACTGTGTGAGTGGGACACGTGGCACACATGCAATGACTGACAGCAGTAATTGACAGTTTCCAATGCGCATGCGCAGTAAAAACAGCAATAATTACCGCCTTTTACACTTTCCTAGACAATTAACCTCTCTCCTCTGTTTAATACAAATTGGAACCGTTACCAATCAAACTCTTTTATTTTCAAGAATGTTTTCTCAAAAATTGTTAACTGTCTGAAACAAATAATTAATTTTAATCACCAGAGATTAAAAATTAAAATAAAATTACCTCAGTGTAGAGTACACAGTCCATCAGTGTTTACCAATCCTCCTTCTTTATTCATAATCTCTTTTCTCTCAATGCACAGTTGTGAAAAATTGTGTGTGAATAGCAGAGTTTACTGAATATAAATATTTAGAGCATCTTAAAGTGCATAAAATCCACACAATAAATCAGTAAAAACTGGTTGTCCAAACTCTCATTTATAAAATAAAATCTGATTTTATCTAAACTCTGTACTATAAAATTTATTATTTTCACCCCCTTTGAATTTTTATTTTTTTTTTAATATTTTTTTTATTTATTTTTCCAGTAATCAGTGGTTGGCACTAGTCACCAAAAATCAAGGATTTTAGCCCTTATTTCATACAATAAGTTCCTGGGTCTTCCTAGGCACAACATGATCTCAAAGGAATTTGTGCACTTTTTGGCATCTTTTGATTGGAGGGTGAAATATTTGCAACTAATTATCAGAGTTTAGACTTTTCATCAGATAATACAATTAATTTATGAGAGAAAGTGCAAACAGCTAATACAGACTCAGTGTATAGGATCAATAAACTAAGAGATGCTATGAATATAGAGACAGTATCATGCTGTGTTAATTTACTGCACATTATGAGATTAGATCATATATTATTCAGAAAGATTCATGATTACTTACTGAGAATCATGCTTCATACAGGTTTCTTCATCGGTCCATATGCTTCAGACAATATCACAATCAGAGTATAACATCAGAGTTTAACTTCAGACTTTAACCGACAGAGTATGACTGATACTTTATGACTAACAGAGTTTACTATCAGAGTTTAACATACTGGTACACATAACAGTTAACACATGCAAAGAACCATGAACATAAAAGCAATCAAGTATAGATTTTGAATCTAACCAGTATCTCTAGTCAAAACCAGAGATCATTCCAAGTTCGTTTACCAGCCTTGTAAAGGTAGCTTCACTCAAAGGTTTGGTGAAGATATCTGCAAGCTGTTGGTCTGTAGATACAAAATGAAGCTCAATATCTCCTTCTTCCACATGTTCCCTGATAAAATGATACCTTATGCTGATGTGCTTGGTCATGGAATGTTGTACTGGATTACCTGTCATAGCAATAGCACTTTGATTATCACAGTAAATAGGTATTTTAGAGTACCTTAATCCATAGTCCAGGAATTGATTCTTCATCCATAAAATCTGTGCACAACAGCTACCAGCAGCTATATACTCTGCTTCTGTTGTGGATGTGGAAATTGATTTCTGTTTCTTGCTGTACCAAGAAACTAATCTGTCACCAAGAAATTGACAGCTTCCACTTGTGCTTTTCCTGTCTATCTTACAGCCTGCAAAATCTGCATCAGAGTAACCAATTAATTTAAACTCTGATTCTCTAGGGTACCACAAACCAAGGGTTATGGTTCCTTTGAGATATTTGAAAATTCTTTTCACAGCTGTTAGATGTGGCTCTCTGGGGTCTGCTTGAAATCTTGCACAAAGACATGTTGCATACATGATATCTGGTCTACTTGCAGTAAGATAAAGAAGAGACCCTATCATTCCTCTATAGTTTGTCATATCTACTGAGGCTCCTGTGTCTTTGTCTAGATTTGTTGCAGTAGCCATGGGGGTTGTAGCAGATGAACTATCAAGCATACCAAATTTCTTGAGAAGATTTCTGGTATATTTTGCTTGATTGATAAAAATCCCATCATCTGTTTGCTTTACTTGTAAGCCTAGAAAATAACTAAGCTCTCCCATCATGCTCATTTGATACCTTGACTGTATAAGCTTGGCAAATTTCTTACAGAGTTTGTCATTAGTAGACCCAAAAATTATGTCATCCACATAGATTTGAACTAACAGCAAATCATCACCAGAATTAAAGTAGAACAAGGTTTTGTCAATTGTACCTCTAGTGAACCCACTTTCTAAAAGAAATTGAGCTAGAGTTTCATACCATGCTCTAGGTGTCTGCTTTAGTCCATATAATGCCTTGTCAAGCCTGTAGACATAATCTGGATGTTTGGGATCTACAAACCCTGGTGGTTGTTCAACAAACACTTCTTCTTCAAGTTTCCCATTGAGAAAAGCACTTTTCACATCCATCTGAAAGACTTTAAACTTCTTGTGTGCAACATAGGCCAGAAAAATCCTTATTGCCTCCAATCTTGCAACTGGAGCAAAGGTTTCATCATAGTCAATTCCTTCCTGCTGTGAATAGCCTTTAGCCACAAGTCTAGCCTTATTCCTTGTAATCACTCCATCACTGTCTGTTTTGTTTCTGAAAACCCACTTTGTACCAACAATAGATCTGTTCTTTGGTCTTGGTACAAGTGTCCAAACTTCATTCCTCTCAAATTCATTTAACTCCTCTTGCATTGCTGTTATCCAGTTAGCATCTTGAAGAGCTTCTTCCACTTTCTTGGCTCTGTTTGAGATAAGAATGCATGAAACAGACATTCATTATTTGTAGCACTTCTAGTTCTCACACTAGCTTCTGGATCTCCAATTATCAAGTCAGGTGTATGGGCTTGTGTCCACCTTCTTGCTGTTGGTAATTGGCTTCTATTATCATTATTAGATCCTCCCCCTTGATCCATGCTCTCCTGATTTTCTTCTTGACCATTTGCATTCTCTGAGGCTTCCCCTGAATTGGACTGTTCAGAATTTGAACTTTCAGAGTTTGACTCAGAGTTTCTGTTTGATTCTTCATTTGACCCTCTTTCAGAATTTGAGTCATCACTTTGAGAAGTTTCTGAAGTTTCTTCACGCTCCCCCTCAACTGGTTCTCTATTTTGTTCTGTCAGAGAAAATTCTTCATTGTTTACCAGTAGAGGATCAGAGTATGCTTCGTCAGAGTTTGTTGGATTTGTTTCATCAGAGTTTACATCATCATAATTTAACTCTTCATTATCAAATCGAAGTTGATCATGATATTCTTCATCTTCTATTCCAGTTATTTTCTTGTCATCAAATGACACATGTATAGATTCCATGATCACTTTAGTTCTTAGATTGTAGACTCTGAATGCTTTAGTTGATAGTGGGTATCCAACAAAAATTCCTTCATCAGCTTTTAAGTCAAACTTGGTCAACTATTCAGGATGAGTTTTCAACACAAAGCACTTACATCCAAAAATGTGAAAATACTTCAAATTTGGCTTCTTATTCTTCACCATCTCATATGGTGTTTTCCCATGCTTGTTGATCAGTGTAGCATTTTGAGTAAAACAAGCAGTTTGAACAGCTTCTGCCCAGAAATAAGTTGGCAATTTTGCTTCATCAAGCATCGTTCTGGCAGCTTCAATTAGGGTTCTGTTCTTTCTTTCAACTACACCATTTTACTGTGGAGTTCCAGGTGCAGAAAATTCTTGCTTCACTCCTTTTTCCTTGCAGAAAGCTTCCATTTCAGAATTTCTGAATTCAGTACCATTATCACTCCTTAGAATTTTCACTTTGTACTGTGATCCTTTGTCCAGTAGTTTTACATGATCCATTAGAATTGAGGCAGTTTCATCCTTCTTTGCTAAGAAGTACACCCATGTGTACCTAGTGTACTCATCAACAATGACTAGAGCATATTTCTTTCTGCCCAATGACATTATATTTACTGGACCAAAAAGATCAACATGTAGAAGATGATAAGGATCCACAACTGAAGATTCAGATTTACTCTTGAAAGATGACTTCCTTTGCTTGGCCTTTTGACAAGAATCACACAGACCATCTAAGCTGAGTATTGACTTTGGAAGTCCCCTTACAAGATCTTTTCGAATCAGCTCATTGATGTTGTTCAAGTTTAGATGAGAGAGCTTCTTATGCCATTTCCAACTCTCTTCACTAGACATTCTTGCTGATAGACACACAGTTTTTCCTTCAGAGTTTGTTACCAAACTTGCTTCATAGATGTTATTGTGCCTCTGTCCAACTAGAACAACTTTCCCTGTAGATTTGCTGATAACTTCACAATGTTCAGTATGAAAATCTACATGGTATCCTCTGTCACAGATTTGACTCACAGAAAGCAGATCATGCTTGAGTCCTGAGACAAGAGCTACATCTTTGATGATGACACTTCCAAGATTGATATTGCCATATCCCAGAGTACGTCCTATGTTGCCATCTCCATAGGAAACTTTTGGGCCAGCCTTCTCCTCATAGTCTGATAGCAGGGCTTTATTTCCAGTCATATGTCCTGAGCATCCACTATCCAAGATAAGAGTGCTCTCTTTTATGCCCTTGTTTTCAGATGACTCAGCTTCATCTTTAACAATTGCCATGAGAGCATAATTGATTCCCTCATCTGAGTCTGAAGTGTCTGCCCAGTCCTTGCCTTTAGTGATGAGTGCTTTCTCAGATTTTCCTTTCTTGCACTCTGGAGCATAATGACCCATCTCTTTACACTTGTAGCACTGGATCTTAGACTTGTCTTTCTTTCCAGACTTGGTATCTCTTTCATCAGACTTTCTGAATTTTCTTTTATAAGAATTTGAATCTTCCCTTGAGAATCTCTTTCCTATCTTGAAGTTCTTGAATCCCATCTTCTTGAAGGTCTTCACCATTAAAGCTGCCATTTTCATCATCTCTTCTTCATCATCCTCAGAATCAGAAGCTTCATCATCAGTGTTTGAGCCATCATCAGAGTTTGATGACTCACTTTCAGATTTAATGACTAAAGCCTTTCCTTTGGCTTTCTTTCTTGATGATTCCTTCTTGACAGGCTTTTCTTCAACTTTAAGAGCAACAGATTTTGTCTTCTTTCCAGATCTTTTGTTTTTTTGTTCTATTTCAAGTTCATGAGTTTTAAGCAACCCATAGATTTCATCAAGATCTGTATCTGCAAGATCATAATTGTCTCTGATTGTTGTTGCCTTTAAATCCCATCTTTCAGGTAGGGATAGAAGAAACTTGAGATTTGACTCTTCAAGTTCATATTCTTTATCAACCAGGGACAAATCATTCAACAATTTACAAAATCTGTCATATGTATCTGTCAAACTTTCATCAGATCTTGAGTCAAAGTGTTCATACTCCTGTGTTAGAATAGTCTTCCTGTTTTTCCTTATAGCACTTGTTCCTTGACACCTGACTTCCAAAGCATCCCAAATCTCTTTGGCAGTCTTGCAGCCAATCACTCTGTTAGACATGACATTATCTAAGGCACTGTGTAGTAGATGTCTAACCTTTGCATCCTTTGCAATTGATGAGATGTCTTCAGGAGTCAAATCTTTCTTCTCTTTTGGAACAGTCTTTTGTTCTTGCCCAGTAATAACAGGAGACAATTTAGTTGGCATATGAGGACCATCATTGATTCTATCAAGGTATTCTGGATCTGTGGCTTCCAGAAACATGGTCATCTTCACCTTCCATATTGGATATTCAACTGGTCTGAGAATTGGAACCCTTATAGTCTCATATCGACTTACAGAAGTAGGTTGAACCTTCTGAGCATTAGAACCTGCATTAGAACCTTCCTGAGAGTTGTCAGTCATGATTATACTTGTGTTTGGATCGATAAACTGTATATACTAATCAGCCTTGGCTCTGATACCAATTGTTAGGCCGAATTACACAATATATAATCAATATAAATATGATAATAACAATTGAGAACACTGTTTATGAATCAACAACTGAATTATATTAATAACTCTTCTCTTTGTGATGTAAAATATCACAGAGAGCTGCAAGGTTACAAGAATAATGTATATTGTATTCACATCCCTTTTAGGGTTAACCTATCTGTGTTTATATAATACACAGTTACATAATCAATCTCTAATTGATATTCCTATAAATTAGCTATATAAATCATATCAAATTAGGATTGCTTCTGTCTTCTGTTCCGTTTCCTTAACTGTCTCAATATATCTTGCTTCTTTCCATCTTCAAGATATATTGCTTCTAGAATCTTTATATTAGCACCGACAGCTAAGGCAAACTCTCACCCCGTCAGACTTTAACAAACTCTGAATGGCTTCCAGTAAACTCTGATGAGTACCTGGTACTTAAACACTGATGAACAAACGTCAGCAATTATATCTAACACTTTCATCAGAACCCACGATGATGAACGGTTCTATTATGAACTAATCATTGTCGTGGGATTCTAACGGATTTATTTATGGATTTTAGTAGTTAATTGTTTTAAAGATGTGTGTGTGATGGCTAATTGATATCCTAGTTTGGTTGTGCTTATTCTTCTTGGATGCGTAGCTAACATCTAAGATTGTTTGTTAATCTCTATTGAATGCGAAAGTGGATATAGAGGTTTGGAACTTGCCATGCTAGCATAGATTTATGTATGTTTGTCATGCATGATTCGTAGGTGATTTTAACCATCTTACCTGCCCTATGTAATCTGAATGGATAACTTGCTCGTTAAACCGTTATGTTTTCAAATCTTATAGACATATAGGGTCTAAGCATAATTGGTGTCTGCTTAACTTCTATCTATTTTGTGGATGTTTAAGTGGTTTGGTATACGTATACTGAAAGGTAGCGTGTACTGATTTCGTGTTATCCGATTAGTTTTCACAACCGTCACATGCATTGATTAAAGACAAAAGACTCTGAATGAAGTACTTAATGAAGTTAGGATCCCATGTTTTATTCTCATATACATAAATCGATTTTAATCCTCTTAGTTAGTTAATTCTTAGTTTAATAATTTGTTCTCTAGTTAATTTTAGATAATCAAACCCAAATTGTTAATTGTCTTAGCAGTGGATAAAAATCATACATTGTTGCATAGGTACATTAATTGAATTGAACACCTCATTAGATCTCTGTGGGAACGAACTTGACTTATTCGTATATTACTTGTGACCACGTGCGCTTGCGTGATTTTGTGCTAACACTAGCCTCCTGTCAGTAGCATCCTTAAGATTGCTAATGGAGTCCTTGATTTCTCTAGCTTCAATCCTTGTCTGCATCATCTGTAGCCTTTGGATTTCCAGTGAATCCATAATAGCCTTGTAGAATTTCTTGTCATTGGCATTTGCAGACTCATGAGCCAGATAGCCCTCATTGTACGGCCTTGTGATTGCAGTATCCAGGGTGATTCTTCCTTGCATATCTTGAGAAAGCCAGTTTGGTGTAGGGGGCACCACAGAAGTCCCAGTCTGTGAAGTGATGGCCACCTGTACATTGTCACCAAAACTGTCATCATCATCAGAAAAATCAAACTCACCACTGGCTGCAGCTCCTGGAGACAGATTGGTGATTGCATCCTTTGCTCTTTGCATAGATGCAGTTGTATGGATTAGGTTGAAAGACCTTTCTGCCTCCACATTGCCCTGCTGAGCCATAACTTGATAGGCTGGCACAGGATGAGTAAAGGTCTCAGGATCCAGGGAAATACTATCAAGAGTTTGTTGATAATGTTCTTGGAAAGTAAGTTCCCTTTCTCCCTCATGAACCTCCATTAACTCACTTGCAATGGCTGCTTCCTCCCTTATAGCTCATGTAGTCCCTTCTCTCTCTCTCTCCACTCTTTTCTTGCATCATGGGCTCCCCATGGCTCACACTTCTCACACCCTCACACCCTCACCTTCACCTACTAAGGTGGAACCCTCAGCCTCTCCTTTTGCCTGACTGGAAGAAATAGTCAGCCTCTCACTCTCAGCCTCTCCTTTTTCCTGGCTGCAAGCCAGCCTCTCAGTTTCACTCCCTCTCATTCCTAGAAGTGTTTCAACTACCACTATATCATCTGCACTAGTTGTGGAAACAACTTGATTTTCAATAAGAGGTGCAGAATGAACTATCAACGGAATGGTAGTTTGAACTGTCAACGGTATGGATACCGTTGATGGAGAAACACTTGTCAACGAAAGAGACTGTTTCGTTGATGAAGTCAAGAAAGCACTTTGAGAAATTGAGATTACAGTAGAATCTGTGGTGATTGATTTTAAAGAGTGTTCCACAGATCCTCTTGTAACTTCAGAAAAGGATGATTGGTGGCCCAACAAATCACTTAACAAGTGATGACCACCAATTTCAGAGTGGGGCTTCTCCAAGAAAAGAGTTGGAGAATCAGGAATAGATGAATGGATCATATCCACATCTAATGACTGAGTTGGAGAATTTTGTGAAGTTGGTTCAAGATTGATGTTTAAAGAATGGGACTGTAACCCCAGAGTAATGATAGGGGTTACATCAAACTGAATTTGAGATACTGGAAGTGTTGCTTCCAATGTGTGTGCACCCTGTAAAACCTGGGATTTTTGTTTCACTCTCCTTTGGTATTGGGAAATTGTAGACTGTGGGCTTGAAGTGTCCCTTACCCTCTTGGAGTGTGCTCTTGGAGGAGAGCTTATTTCAATAATTACATCCTTTTGGGAGGATGCAACTAGACTTGTGCTTAAATCCATATTACTCATTGTGCCTTGTTGGGAAGACACAATGGGGCTAGGCTGGATCTCACTCATCTCTCCTTCCTTATCCTTAGGGTTTCTTTTATGTTCACCCCTTCCCTCACCTCTCACAACACCTACACCACTCCCCTTTGGTTGTGTAGTGGATTTTACAACAGGTGCCTTTTGAGAAGCACCAGAGGTTGGCTTGGAATATTTCTTTGATTTTGGTTTTTCTGCTGGGGCAGGAGCCTGTTGGGTCACAACTACAGACTCCATAGCAACAGGGTTGGGTGAAACAGTAGAAATAACAGCTATACTAGCAGGGATAGTAGTAGTTACCTCAATTATTGGCAGATACACCACTGGGACATCACCATTGTGGTTCAGCCTCAGTATATCTGTCAAGACCCTCTTCTCTTGCACAAAGCAATCAAACCTGGAAATAGGGTTAGTGATAACCAATGGTGCTGGACTAACATGGTTAGCCAGCATCATCAGAAATCTTGCATAATAGATATTTTTCTTCCTATTTGCCTTATCACCCAACTTATCACCAATTTCATACATAAGTTGGGTGCTAAAGTTGTAATATCTATCAGTTAGGAGCATGGTAAATAGAATCAACATAGAGTTAGTTAATGCATCAAAATTACTAATTTTACCAGAAAAGACCTTGATGAATGCATCAGCTAAATAACTATATTCCCTAACCAAACCTCTCCTAATTATTTTACCCAAATTATCAGTAGGCAAAGAGTAGTTTATGGAATTTAGCATGTTAATCATTTCAGTATATGTAGGCAAAGCAGAGTAATTATTTTCAGGAAGGTGTAAGCATGCTTGCAACACATCAGAATTGACTATGTACTCATTACCTTGAAGGGTGAATTGCAAAGTGCAATTTGTCCCACTGAACTCACATGAGGTCCAAATCTCCTCGATTATCTCATTTTAGAGTGGAGTTGAGTGAAACATTGCGTAGCTCAGTTTGCAGTTCATCATGAAATCCATCATTTTGAAAAAGAGTCTGTTCGGGCTTTCCTTGACAACAAAAGGGATGGAGTTGTTCTTCTCATAGATGAACCCTCCAGCTGACATGAGTTTTACTATTGGTGCCATTGTTGAGTGAGAAAAAGTTTGAACTTGGATTTGCTTTGAGAGAGAAGAAGTAAGAAAACCTTTGGAAATTTTGAGAGCAGGTAGAAAAGAATTAAAGAAAACAAAATTTCTTAAATACTCCCCCAAAATTTCTCAAAAATTAAGTCCAATAATAAATATAAATTAATGGATTGGCTTAAAAATGTAACTGTTACAATTAAAATATTACCATGATTTATACTTACAGGGGTGTATGCATAGATCGTGGTAAAAGACGTGACAATTTTCAACGGTTCAGATTAAAAGCGCTATATCAACGAATCAGAATTGGGCGTTTAAGGTCCCGTCTATTTCGTTGATAAAGCTGCGTTTCGTTGATATAAGAGAGCTATCAACAAAACACCCAGAAAAATGCTAAGACTGTCAACGAAATGGTGCGTTTCGTTGACATAGTAATTTTGACTTAGACAAAATTGCACTTTTTCCTGAGAAAATTAATTCACAGAAAAACATAGCAAGATTCTGGCTGCTTTATAACTTGCAAAAATCTCAGAAATAATTAAGAGAAATTTAGCATACCTAGCTCACTTACTAATCTTGAGAATGTAGATTCATCAAGTGGCTTGGTAAAGATGTCTGCAAGTTGTTGTTCACTTGGAACAAAATGTAACTCCACAGTACCATTCATAACATGTTCTCTAATGAAATGATACTTGATGTCAATGTGCTTGGTCCTTGAATGCTGCACTGGATTCTCAGTAATGGCAATGACACTAGTGTTGTCACAGAAGATAGGAATTTTCTCAACTCTTAATCCATAATCAAGTAGTTGATTTTTCATCCATAAAATCTGTGCACAACAACTTCCAGCTGCAATATACTCAGCCTCAGCTGTGGAGGTAGAAACTGAGTTTTGTTTCTTGCTGAACCATGATACAAGCTTGTTTCCTAGGAATTGACAGGTGCCTGTTGTGCTTTTCCTGTCAATTTTACATCCTGCATAATCTGCATCTGAATAACCAATTAGTTCAAAGCCAGATTCTCTAGGATACCAAATGCCAAGGTTTGGTGTTCCTTTGAGATATATGAAAATTCTCTTAATAGCAACTAAATGGGATTCCCTATGATCAGCCTGAAATCTAGCACATAGACATGTAGCAAACATAATATCAGGTCTACTAGCTGTTAAATATAAAAGTGAGCCTACCATGCCTCTGTAACTTGAAATGTCCACAGATTTTTCCTTAGTATTCAATTCAAGTTTGGTGGCAGTAGGCATGGGAGTTTTGGCAGGAGAGCATTCCATTAAGTTAAATTTCTTTAACAAATCATAAATATAATTTGTTTGACTAATGAAAATGCCTTCATTAACTTGCTTCACTTGGAGACCAAGAAAGTAAGTTAATTCTCCCATCATGCTCATTTCATATTTACTCTGCATAAGCTTGGCAAACTTTTGACAAAGTTTTATATCCGTAGACCCAAAGATTATGTCATCTACATAAATTTGAACAAGTATAGTAGAGCCATTCACAATCCTATGAAAAAGAGTTTTATCTACAGTACCTCTAGTGAAGTGATTCTCAAGGAGGAACTGTGAAAGTGTGTCATACCAGGCTCTAGGTGCTTGTTTCAAACCATAGAGTGCTTTACGGAGGAAGTACACATACTCTGGAAAATCATCATCTTAAAAACCAGGAGGTTGACTCACATACACCTCCTCTTCCAATTCCCCATTCAGAAAAGCACTCTTCATATCCATTTGATAGACCTTGAAATTGGCATGGGCTGCATAGGCTAGGAAAATCCTTATTGCTTCTAGTCTTGCAACATGAGCAAAGGTTTCATCAAAATCAATTCCCTCTT
This sequence comes from Heracleum sosnowskyi, assembly GCA_030848705.1. Classification (NCBI taxonomy): domain Eukaryota; kingdom Viridiplantae; phylum Streptophyta; class Magnoliopsida; order Apiales; family Apiaceae; genus Heracleum; species Heracleum sosnowskyi. The sequence goes on from CM061243.1 coordinate 89,919,924, forward strand.
CCTGTGAATAGCCTTTTGCAACCAATCTAGCTTTGTTCCTTATGACTATGCCATTTTCATCCATCTTGTTTCTGAACACCCATTTTGTGCCTATAACACTCCTGTCCTTAGGCTTGGGCACCAGCTTCCAAACTTTGTTTCTCTCAAATTGGTTTAGCTCCTCTTGCATAGCTAAGACCCAATATGGATCTAGAAGTGCATCCTCAACTTTCTTTGGCTCATCTTGAGACAAAAAGCTACTATATAAACATTTCTCTTGAGTTGCTCTTCTAGTTTGGACTTTTGAAGAAACATCACCTATAATGAGTTCAAAGGGATGATCTTTAGTCCATTTCCTTGAGGGAGGTAGATTTGCTCTTGAGGAAGTAGCTTCATGATCATGGTTGCCTTGATTGGATATTTGTCCTTGAGAAACTCCCCCCGAGTTTGTTATCCCTAAGTGGTCACACCTGGAGGCATTTCTGTGACTGTCAACGGTATGACCATTTTGACTGTCAACGAAACGCTCATTCTGACTGTCAACGAATCCTTCATCATGACTGTCAACGAAATGACCATTTGGTCTGCTAGCAGCTATTCTTTTCAATCTCAATGCAGCAATTTCATCTTCACTGCTGCTTTCATATGTGCTAGATACAACAACTTCAGGCTGTTTCTCTATAGCCTTTACATGATTCACTTGATCTCCTTCCCCGTTCTCAAAAGAAAGACTTTCATGGAAACCTTCATCACAGAGACCTTGAATTTTGAGATCATCAAAAACAACATGTACAGATTCCATAACAATGTTGGTTCTGAGATTATAGACTCTGTAAGCTTTCCCTGCTGCATATCCCACAAATATTGCTTCATCTGCCTTTGCTTCAAATTTCCCCAAATGCTCAGCTTGAATTCTCAAAACAAAACACTTGCATCCAAAGACATGAAGAAAATCCAACAGTGGCTTCTTTCTTTTGAGTAGTTGATAATGGGTCATTCCCTTGGCCTGATTAATCAAAGAAATATTTTGAGTGAAGCAAGCTGTGTTAACTGCCTCAGCCCAGAAATAAGTTGGTAACTTTGATTCATCTAGCATTGTCCTTGCAGCTTCAATAAGTGTTCTATTTTTCCTTTCAACTACACCATTTTGCTGTGGTGTTCTTGCTGCTGAAAACTCATGCAAAATACCATTTTCTTCACAGAACACCTTCATGCTTGAATTCTTGAATTCTGTCCCATTGTCACTCCTAATCCTTCTTACTTTGAAATCAGGATGATTGTTTACCATATATTTTAATAACCTGTTAATAGAAATTTGAAAGAAAAATTGGAATTGGGTAGGTCAAATTATAGCATCCAATTGTTAGAATTCTAAACTTCAGAAACATATCCCATGGTATGCATAAAGGGTGCAGGAATACAATGCCTCCACATATATGTATATCTAATAGAATGTGATTATAGTAAGAGATTTAAAACCTTCATCCTTGGGATAGAGACACAGTTGAGTTCACTAGATGTTTTGGGCGGCAACTTGGCTATGGTCCCAGAAAGCAAAGGCAGCCTAGATGAACAAATAAAAAGAGATTAGTGGCCAAGTCAAACTGGTATCATATACATATTGAAGATATGCTGGCGAAAAAAACATATTGAAAATCTGTTCTTAGTTCATTAGCTCAGAAGAGTACCCCTTCTGAATCCAGTCATTACCACATTGTTGTCTCCTACCTTAGAAACAACACAGGCTTCTTTAGAAAAAGTAACTAAAAATCCTTTGTCACAAAGTTGGCTGATACTAAGCAAATTGTGCTTAAGACCATCCACCAATGCAACCTCATCAATGATGACATTTTCTTTTGAAATCAAGTCATATCCCTTAGTGTAGCCTTTGTTGTCATCTCCAAAAGCAATACAAGGGCCAGCTCTTTCCTGAAACTCTGTGAGCAGGGTAGAATCACCAGTCATGTGTCTTGAACATCCACTATCCAAGTACCAAAGATTCCTTTTGTCTCCCTACACACAATAAAATCAAATCAAGTTGATTTTGGTACCCAAGTTTCCTTGGGTCCTGTTTTGTTAGCCTTTGATTTACCTTTTATATCATTTTTCACCTTGGGCTCAGATTGATTTAAATCAACCTTTACCTTTGGTGTTGATTTCTGAGGATTTCTCACATTTTCATTCACATCATGCATAGATGGAGGAACAAACATGTTATTCATATTCCATGGCATTTGTGGCACATTAAACATATTCATGTATGGATTTGGCACAAATGGCATGCTAGCATATGGATTCTGAAATTGTGCATATGGAGCAAACATGTTAGGCATTGTAGGCATAGAACCATTCATTGCAGGCTTAGGCATTTTCACATTAGCAGTCTTCTTAACAGATTTGTTGTTAGTAGATAAATGACTAACACTACCACAATTAACACATGTCTTTCTAGGAGCATATTTATCAGGTGTGTAATTGTTATGTTTGTTAATCCCTACTTTGCCATTCCTGTTATTCTTTTTATTGCCCTTAGTCTCAACTTGAATTTTCTCTAACTTGTCTTTCAATTGCTTGTTAGACAAGTGACCTACATTTGCTCTTTCAACAGGATTCTCAACTTTCTTTGATTTACTAGACTCACCTTGAACAAAGTTCTTGGTGACAGGACCATACTTGTTATTAAGTCTAGTGAGTTCTTCTTTCCTTTTCTCTGTCAACGAAACAGCCTGATCGGTTGATGGTTCATCTGTCAACGAAACTTTGCATTCCGTTGACATATCAACCTTCAACAAATGATCATTGTTGTTTGTTGGCTCTGTTTCTGATTCTAAGGTTTCACCAGCATACCTTAGCTTCTCTTTGTTCTTTTTCCATGATTGCTCACAGAAAGATTCCATACCTTGAACATTAATGATGTTGGTAGCAACATTCCTGGAATATTACCATTTTGCAATCACACTTTGTTCTATTTCAAGTTGTGTTTTAAGAATCTCTTCCCTTTCTAACACTTTCTCAAGTTCCTTCTTAGAATCCCTACTAACACACCTCATTTTCTCAAACTCAATGAGCTGTGCTTCTAACATGGCATTTCTATCACTTAAGAGCATATTAGACTCTTTGATTCTTGAGTTCTCTTTGGTAAGTGATTTAAGACTAACACGCAAATTATATAATACAGTAGACATTTCATTTACTGCACTATCGCATTCCTCTTTAGAAAGCTCAGAAAGATTAGTAATTGTTACCTGATTGCTAGAGGAACTTGCTTCCTGCTCATGATTGTTAGCCATTAGAGCCAAGTTGGCATACTCAACATCATCATCAGAATCTTCACCATTACCAGCCCAATCATACTCCTGAGACATGAAAGCTTTTTCTTTCTGCTTGAGAAGTTCAAAGTATTTCTTTTTATAATCAACAGGCTCAAATTTCCTGTTGCCCTTCTCAACTTTGGGCTTTCTGCAATCTCCAGCAAAGTGACCAATCATTCCATAGTTGAAACATTTAGACTTAGACTTTTCAATCCAGTTATTTTTGCTAGGTTGAAAGTCTCTCCTTGGTGGCCTTGCTTATGAGTTTCTCTTGAATTTGAACTTAGAGAATTTCCTTGAGAGAAAAGCTATATGTTCATCAATCTCATCTAAGTCATCCAAGTTGGTTGGTTCTGGTGCTTCTTCTTCTGTCATCTTGCCTTTACCCTTGCTAACATCACTCCTACAACTAGCTCGACTAGTTGTGGCTTTTGCAGTTTCTTCATTGTCATCTTCTAGTTGGTTCACAGATGCAATCAATGCAATAGATCCACCTTTCTTTTGTACCTTCTCAATTTCTTCATCTTGCTCCATTTCCAACTCATATGTCTTTAAAGTTCCATAAAGCCTCTCAAGAGTGTAGTCTTTGTACTCCTGAGTGTTTCTCAAGGAAACAGTCATAGGCTTCCATTCTTTTGGAAGAGCTCTAAGAAATTTGAGGTTTGAATCCTTGGTTTGGTAGATTCTCCCATACAGCTTTAATCCATTCAAAAGCTTTTGAAACCTACTAAACGTGTCATTTAGGGTTTCACCAGCTTTAAAATGAAAGTGCTCATACTGTTGTATAAGGAGTTGCATTTTGTTTTCCCTAACTTGCTCAGTTCCTTCACAGAGTGTTCTAACAGTATCCCATACTTCTTTAGCAGTTGTACAGTTGATAACATTGTCAAACAGCTCTTGCTCCAAACCATTAAACAGAATGTTCATGGTTCTTTTGTCTTTATGGACTTCTGCAACATCTTCAATAGTCCATTCTGAGACAGGTTTTGGAATTTCCACATCTTCAGCATCATCTGGCAGTCCAACTCTAGATGCAAACTTCATGGGAACGTGTGGACCTTTCTCAATGTAGTCTACATATCTCTCATCCATAGATATGAGATGTAGATGCATTTTTACTTTCCAGTGAAAGTAATTGTCCTTATCTAGAACTGGTATATTTACTCATGCATCCTTCTTCACCATGGTAACTGTTTTGGCCTTGATATTTAAACTTCTTATATGTTAGAAGTTTGCTCTGATACCAATTGTTAATCCCAAATGACCTAACAGAATTGTAGAAGGGGGGGGGTTGAATACAATTCTAGATATTTCGAAACATTAAACCAACTTTCTAAAATAAAAACTGAACTGAAATAAAAACACAAACAACTTTAAAATTTCAGTTGGATGTTTTGAGGATCCAACTGAGATAATTTTTATTGCAGAAATAATCTGTGTTACACAAGTATCACAGCTGCTCAGTTCTTGATACAAAGTGAGAGTGCTCTTGAAAAAGCTAATACAAACTATTTTATCTCACTCACTTCTATATCTAAAATGAACTGCTACACTTGGTTATATAACCCAAGTTTACAATGCTATTTTTGGCTACTTTAAAATAATCTAAAGTAACTTTCAGTAGCTTGCTTTTCATCCCTTTTGTCCAATGGTCCTTGGAGATCTTGGCTTTTGTCTTCATGCTTATTATGATCACTCCCAAGAACCTAATTGGAAATTGGAATGTTTCCTTATTTCCAGTAACCATTTTGATGGCTTCCAATGCAAAGTACACTTCCATATCTCCCTTTTGATCTGTCAGATAACTGTCACTATCACTTTGTCAACTAATCAGAAAAGCAATAATGATTCGTTGATAGTAGAGAGATGTGTTTCGTTGATAGCTTTATTCTTCGTTTCTTTGATGGTATAATCCTCGTTTCGTTGATAGAGTAATCTTCATTCCGTTGATAGAGTAATCTTAGTCAAACATGACTTAGAAAACCTATCAAAATTACAAGGCATGATATATTTACAATTCACCAACCTATTTTGCTTATCTAGTACTTAGTCAACATGACTTAGAAAACCTATCTAATACCTACAACAAAATGCATATCAAACTATGAAGTATTGTACAGTGCAATTGCTACATCACTCATTTCGTTGATGAGCTTCCTGTCAACGAAAGCTGTAAAGCATGCCATTCCGTTGACAGTTACAAAATGACTTAATACAAAATCTACTAAGAGTTTTATAATTATCATCAAGAACAACATATTCCTAACAGTCCAGGCATATTTATCTTATGTAGAACGACCGATTCAGATATTGGATCGTAAGGAGAAAGTACTAAGGAATAAGACAGTAGCGTTAGTGAGAGTTTTGTGGAGGAATCCTAAAGTAGAAGAGTCTACCTAGGAGTTAGAGAGTGAGATGTTAGAGAAGTATCCCCAGTTGTTTCCTTGATCTGATTCTGAGGACAGAATCCTATTAAGGGGGGAATGATGTAATATCCGTGAATTTTATTATTTAAATAAATGATATATTTAATATAAAAATATTTGTTGTGGAGTATTGGAATATTATTAAATGATAATTATTGTGTGATTATGTGCTAATTGGTGAGTCGGAAGCCCCTTTCAAATATTTCGTCATTTGAAATTTTCTTCAAATCTGAGCCCCGTTTTGATAATTCAAGGGCCCCGTTGGAATTTCGTACATTAACTATTATCTCTTCGTCTTTCGTATTCGAATCATTATCGGGAGAGATATTCGTATCATTTCATTCCTAGCTATTTGATTCTGCAAGAATAATTCGTTTTGTTCAAAAAGGGAAAAATTGTTCTGAACCCTAATTGCTTAAGGGACGGATATATCGTTTTATATCAATATTACATTTGTTATAGCCCCAGTATTCTTGAGCATTAGTTATATAATGATATATATATCAATTGGATGATCATCAACCTTTTTAACTGATTATTCCTCGTAAAACGTGTTTTTAACCTAATTAGGGTTTTTAAACGAACCAGTGGATCTATATCGATCCAAAAATGTTGTTCGGGGTATTATTTTTCCAAAAATATAAAAAGACGAATCGTACCTTGAAACTCATAGAAATCTGCAGTTAATTATCCAAAAATTAAAAATTCCCGAACCGTGTTCTTCGTGTTCTTGAAGATTAAACCATTCGTTCAAGGTGTTATTGAAATCCAAATCTGAAGTTCTTTTACTCAAATCAAAGCTCTTGATCTCTAGTTTCAGAATCTTCCAACCTCTTCATCATCTGGTACTTTTTCGATTTATTATGAATTTTTCAATATTCGAATTAAATTAAGGTTCTTGATTAATTTGGGGATTTTCATTCTGTTGATTCTCCATTCAATTGATTGCTTCTAACATGTTCCTAGGGTTCTAATTAGCAAGAATCCATGATTTAATTTCGTGTTTACGTTCAATTTTGATGGGTTTGATTTTCGGGTTTTGACCCGAATTTTTCTTTTACTTCGTTCGTTCTTGTTGTTGATCTGACATAAGTTTTGATATGGGGCTTTGATTGTGTGAGTTATAAGCTTCATTTTGTGATATTAATCGTAGAGTTTCATGTAGAAATAAGAGAGATCGGGTTTCCGGCCGGAGTTTTGCCCGACGGTTTCTTTGATCGGATTCTGGGCTCGATTCCGGCATGGGACAGAGATGTTTTTGTGTGGGTTGTGTTTGTCTTGAAAAGGCGAACAAAAGCCCTATGAAATTGTTTGTGTTTGATCGGGAATGAAAGATTCCGGTCACCGGACACCGGCCGGATTCTGGAAAACCCAGAATCCGGTGGGTTGTTCTTGGCGACCCGGATTCGTTCTTCCCGACCCGTTTACCTAAAGTTTGACCCGGTTTCAATCTTCAAAACCCTAATTCATTTTCTGAAAACTGTTTTTGGATTTTATTTTTTTAAATTTAATTCGAAAATAGTTTAAAAACTTTAAAAATTCATATTTTTATTTTTAAAATATATTTTAATATCAGAAAAATTCTGAAAAATTATATTTATTATTTTAAATCCAAAAATTGATTAAACTTAATTATTTTAATTATTTTTATTTAATAATTTATTTATTAATTAATTGGTTATTTCTGTTAAATCAATTAATTCTTAAAAATTAAAAATTAATTAGATTTAATTAAGTAAAAATTCAGTTTAATTATTTTCAAGCCTATTTATTTATTTAAAAATAGTTTGAGTATTTAAAGAGTGTCAAATAATTTTATTAATTGATTTATTTGCATTTAAATGTTTATATTGGATTTAAAAATCCGAGTTTTGATTTAAAAATTAATCGTGACTTATTTAAAATTCAAATAAGTTTCGTATGATGTTTTAAAAATGTTTATAAGTGCTATATGGTTCATATTAATTGTGTGTTGTGTTTTATAGTCTGTATATGCCCGTACTAGGGCAAATATCTGAGTTTTAAATATCGTAAATCATATCGGACGTCCGATACGTAACCGGTTACTTGTTTAAATGTGATTATTGATTAAATAAGTGTCGAGAGTATAACGAAAATAGTTAGACTTATTGTGATGAGTTGTTTAATTATAGAATCGAGTTCCCGGAGCAAGGGAAAGGGAAAGGTAGAGTGAGCAGAGTCGATCCGACAGCAGCTTAGACCAGGCAAGTATCTGTGCCTTTACTTGTGATAAAAATTATTATTGTCTTGGTTACTTGAATACCGTTATCCCCAGAACAATTCAAATTATCAATCTTTTAACCGCATTTGGACAACTGATTCCATTTCCTTAGAGATTCTTGATTCTTTGATTTGATCTGCATCGGAAACCCTTATTTCCAATTCACTTGATTATTGTTTACCACCATTTATTATTGATTATCATCCTTTGATTATTATTGACAACCATTGATCATTTGACTTCCATCGTTGACTATTGATTACGGTCATCGATTATCGATTACCAATATTGATTTCATTATTGAATGAGTACACTGTACCGTTGAAATTATTCCATGATTATTTCTCGATCTTCATTTGATACTGAGCAGTTGAAGCTCTTTTGCAATTATTATACATTGAGTTTATCTTATTGAGCATGTTATTGTTTATACCCTATGATAGATTTGGCATGTTTTTAAAATGGACCGGTAATTGGTCGGGCCATATTTATGGTCGGAATAAGTTAAGGCCCATATTGGCCTAGGATCTAGTAGAGGACTATGTCGTGAGCTAGTCCGGGGTTGATGCGTGGCTGGCCAGCAGCACAACCTTTGATTTGAATAAAATGTATAAGCCAAATTCTAATTCTTTTTCTTCAATTGTTATTGATACAAAGCATGTGTTAGCTAAATATTGTTGATTCTGATATCATAAGTTCATATCCTTACAACTGTGATAGAAATGATTCATATGATGTTTGTTGAGCACTTTTGGCTCACTCTTGCTTGTTGTTTTCTAACCCTATTCCAGTGAAGCGAGAGTATGAGTCGGCATAGCGTGACCGATAGTTCACCAGCAGCCAGGAGAGCCCCTCGAGTCATTGTCATTGGCAGGGTAGTTGTTGTTTTGCTTTTCTAGATTAGATGTCTAGATTTGAACTTTAGTTGTGATGTAATAACTCTGATAAAACTAGTATTGTATTAATAAAAGATTGTAGTAGCTTGTGTTCATTGCCATAATCTGGATGCGGTCTTGGTTAAGGGGTATTTGTGCCTTTATATATTATGCATGTGTTAAATAGTGTTCCGTTGGTCGGGTGACTCCTCAAATCTGTACCCCGGGTTTGGAGGGCGTCACAAATGCTACATTTAAAATGATTATAGTCATTTTTATAATATGACATTAAAATATAAGATGCACTTCAATGTTATTTGTATTTTGTAATTAAATATTTTCATATTTAACTAATTTTTTGTCCAACTCACTTAAATTTCAATTAAAGTAGATTAATTTATATTACCTTTATGATTAATTGATGATGCGACTAGATACATATATGCATCATTAAATGCAAATTTCACACCAAATATATATTATCCGAATATGATATTTTTTATATTTGATGTCAAATTATAGCAATAACACAACATTACACTTGCTACAACTAAAGCGCGTTAACAAGTGTTGTGTTTTTTTCCGTACGTGCACATTTTGTGTTATAAACACATATTTCTTGTAATACTATATGTTTTGAAAAATTGTCACATAATTTATTTATCTATACTCTCCTTCCTCACAGTCTCCTTTTTCTTTTTCTCCTAGCAGCCGGCGGCTTCCATCGATAAAGACTGTAATCAGCGATATGATCTGTTTTACGTTTGTTCGACTCGATTGTTTTTGTAGATGTTGTATGACTTTTCATCAGTGAATTAATTTCCGTTTCAAAAAAAACTTCTCGTTGGCCGCTGCACGAAGGATCCGAAAAATCAAAATGTACGCAAAATTTAGAGAAAATAGTTTTGTTTATCACCCAACTATTGACTATTTTAGAAACTAATCACTGAACTACTAAATAATTAATTATAATCATTAACGTTATATTTGTTTTTGTTTTTAGTCATTCCGTTAATTATGCTGTTAAAATAATATTAATATACTGAATAGACCGGAGATATTGCATAATTGTTATAAATTAACCATTAAACATTATACCCCAGATAAATATATCACCATTATAATTTTTTTCATAAATTAACTCATTATTATTGAAATTATTTATCTTGTTAATAATAGTCGTTTAAAACTTATCATGATAAACAAAAGATTTATGAAATTATATATTTTTATTAAAAACATAATATTATTATATCTATGTATAAATATTTTAGATTCGTATCGTTAATTTTTAAGATTTTATAAACCAAATTTGACCACAAAAATAAGATAAGATATCTAAATTATTCTTTTAGATCAATATCTAGAATTTTGGATTAAAAAATTAGATTCTAATCAAAATTATATATATTCGAAATTTTACAATATCAAATCGGGGAAAAATAATTATTCAGAAGATATTGTTGAATTATTTCTTAAATTGAAAAACAATGACATAATTGTACTTAAAATATTTTTTATTTTTAGCGATTATATATAATAAATTCTAAAGTTTCATTTATTATGTCACCTCAAATGATTAAGTCCACATCAATATTATTTTAACTGAGATTTCATAAATATTTAATGAAATGATTAAAAATAAAAACACATGTATCGTTAGTGACTATTTTTAATTATATGAATGTTCAAGTTGAATGGTAAAAACATCAATTTTTCCCTAAATTTATGGATGTTTAGCGAAATAATTTTGTTGTATATTATATGATCTTGAATGAGTTCAGGTGGCTTTAGACCAGTCAAGTGCATGTTGAAAGTTTTGTTAAATTAATTTGACATTTCAGTGCCTGATTGGTTTTAAAAAATTCCGAGGACAAGGATAGTTTGAAAATTAAAAAGTCGGTATAGGCTAGCCCGTGGGACTCGATAAATAACATAAATTCATTCATTTCGTACGACTTATGAATTTAGTTTTAAATATGAACATCCTTGCGTGAAATCTGGGGAAGTCGGTAAATTATGGTAAAAGGCTTTTTACGTATCTACCCTGTAGTTGAAATCTGTAATACGTAATTTTAAAGCAGCATTCTACATGATAAAGCTAAGCTTATTCTATAATCCTGCTTTTAATATAAGTTAAACTCAATTACCCCTTGATCTCTCAATTATTCCATTTGGATGCTGATCACGTCTGTAACACTGTACCACCATTTGATTTGTTAGCATGTAGGGTTCAAACAACAATCATTTTCCAACTCACCAAACTTTAAGAATTTACATCTACACTTAGCGGCGGAACTAGAAACTGACTTAAGGAGGGGCGATATTTGCACTTAATTTTTTTCAGCAAGAAATTAGTAAATAAATTGTATTCTAATAAATTAAATGTATACATAAAAAGTTGAAATTTTTTAATCATATAAGTTGCCTTGTAGATTTTCATAATAAAATCAGTTATTCAAAGAGGAGAAGGAAAAAATTAATTTACAAAACCAAGTTAATAGAATGCAAATTTCACGGTATAGAGTTATTTATTCTGCCGTTTGTAATTTAGGAAAAAAATGCGAATGAGTGAGTAACTATGAAATGAAAATTAATTTTCAATTTTAAAGCTCAAAGATGGACCACTTTAGACTCACACAAAGTGATGACTCATACAGTTATATTAGCCCAAAACATCTTCTACCTACTAGTCAATTTTCTTTTATACTCTATATATATATAAATGTACCTGTATCCTCTAGGTGCTAATCATGGCCGAAACTTTTTGAAAAAACAGTTTAAAATCATGTGTAGTTACTTATGATACTAATACTCAATATCAAATGACGAATTAAATTTAAGCAGGTATAAGTAGGGGCAAACATAGTCAGTTATATTGAAACATTCAACTTTTTTTTTCTGAACTAACCAACATAGCCGGAGGCAAGGAGGGGCAGATGACCACCCTGCCCCTATGCTGGATCCGCCACGTCACTACACTTCTTTTATTTCACTTTCTTACACAAACTTTACCATATCCAAACCACTGGAAAACCATGTATGGATATTTTTGGAGATTAAAACTTCTTACATTGACAACCTACCCTGCTGATACGGAAGTCCTTGTTCTTTTCCGATATCACTCTAACTAGTAAAATTAGATTTTATTAACTTTTTTGAAACATCTAATAGAGAATCCGAGTACTGATGAAAAGAATTGTTGTATATACTTACTCTGACATTATAAATCAAGCTGATATGGTAACTAGCATAGATGACTCTGTTTAGGTATGCCCTTTGTCTGCACCATCTATTTCAACATTTGCCACTTTCTTGGTGCTTTGAGATTCAGTTCCAGTATTTTCATCATCAATGCTGTCCAAGTGTGACCACATTTCATCATTCAAGTGAGACTCATGAAGATCTTCATCAGAGGACTCAGACTCACCATCATTAAAAGAATGTATATGCAGTCATTCAGGTATGTCAGATGGATGTGGACATCCTGAGCTTAAGTCGGACATCTTCTTATCTTCCTCCCTCATTCTTTGTGCATAGGTTTTATAGTCACCCGACCTTGTTCTTCCCACCAAAAGCAGATTCTACTTTGCCCATATCAAATATAGATTCCATTGTCTTCCTGCTTTCTGGATCATTTGAATGCACAAATCTTACTTTTTGGTACATCTTCTGGTCAATTATCGGTTTAACCATCTGCAAGAAAAGCAAGCAGGCAAAACTTGACACGTTACTTGATAAAAAATATTACAGTATATAGTATGATTGACAGTTTTGTCTACCTCGTAACCTGGTCTCATGACTACAACGGACCTCCCATGCTTGTAAAAGTAGTCAGCTCTGTAAATTTTTCCTGTCTCAGCTTCATGAGCAATGTCTTCCTGCATAGTAGTAAAGATTAAAAAAAACATACTAAAACTATCTACCATGCATACAACTCAAAGTACAGAAATTCCAGTTTGATCTTGATTTCACAAACTATGTCGGGACTCGTCAAACTGGTCTAAAACAAATCCGTTTCCCTAGACCTCAAAATCAAGAATTTACTGCTTGAAGAGAGTATAAATAGTAGCATAAAGACCCCAAAGTAATCAGGAGAAGGTAAGTGTTAACAACTATTGAAGGTCAAAATTTTCAGATCAAAGAATTGACTATTTAGTTTAAAATCATATAAACTGAATACATACCCATCGTATGTTCTCTTGCTTGAAATCCAGTTGCCACTTAAAGGCATCCTTCAGCATTTTAGTTGCTTTTTTAGTGTTCCAGTTTCTTGCTCTGAGAAACCTCAGTATTGATGTGTCTGAGAATAGAGTTGGAAACTTATTGGCCGCAGGACCTATCTGCTTCCTAATATCACTGATCAGAACTGAAAGTGAACTTGATTAATTCATTACATTAAGAAAAAACATTACTTCTGCAATATAAGAATAACTGCAAGTTTTTTCTCTTTGTTATTTGGAAATGTTCAATCACATGAATTTAAGTGTTGTACACACTCAATGCCTCCATTGAAGCTTGAATCCTCGACCTCTAGTTAAACTAGTTCCTGAAGGCACGAGTGGAACTAAGAGTGTTTTCCATTCCCATTCAAGAATTCTAACGTGTTTCCACTAATAAAGTTCTTTTCACATGCCACAGTTTGAATTTTTTTTTTAAAAAAAGGCAAACTATTACTATGAGTCTATGACTAAGTTGCACTTCAGGGAACCTTTTACTATGAGTTTTTGTAAATTTACGAGGCAAAAAATTGCAAAAATAACAACTTTAATGGCTGACATTGTTAATCTTCAAGTATATAACTAATTGTGCTTTAGCAATCTACAAATATAATGTACCTTGGCAATCCAAAGAAATTATGTAGTTTGGCATTTATATCTGGTTTGTAGTAGGTATAAAATTTGAAGTATCAGCACTCATGAAAGTTTAAAAGATTATTTTTTCAAGAGCTGAGGCTTATGAGTTAAGATAGTCTGGACTTCGAATAAAACAACTAACTTGTAAAGAATTTGACATCGAACAAATTAGGAGAGAACTCCAACATTACGATGAATAAATTTTTTAGATACATTCGATATTTACACAAGTCGTGTTCATTTAAAGGTATGTGAAAACACTGAATCAAAGTCCAGGGACATAATATGTTAAGCTGGTGGGCAAATTCCGTAACGTGTACTGGACATGATGTTTAACTATGACCACTCAAATCTTGAGAAGAAAAATACATACTAGAATCTAACACATTTGCATGAGCCTTCTGTATTGAGTACGACTTTTCTTTAGATAAGCACTTCAGCTGTAATGACTAATAAACAATAAGTAGAACATTTACCAGTGAAAAAGATAGGTGAAAAGACTAAATAACTAGAAACTAGCTGTGTATTATTACGATACATACCAGGGTTTGCTGCTCCTCGGGTGATAAGATCTTCTCCTTCTCACTTGCTTGGAACTTTCTGGACATGATGTTGAACTTTGTATTAAGGAAAACAGCACAGACAATTGCAGACTTACACTGCAAGCAGCAAATCATCTGAAACAACAAGATTGACTAAAATATACAAATGATATTCATAATAGAATCCAGTCTTAAAGAAAATATGTACTTCAAAGATCTACAATAAACTACAAATAGAAAAAAGAATCACACAAAACACAAATACTGTTCACCCTGGTTTGCAGGCTAAGTTCGCTTGTATTATATGAATATATAGAATCCATGAACGTGAGTCAATAAACAGTAAAACACCTAACAAAGAAGCGAATCATTACTATGTGCAAATGAAACAAAGATGAATCAGTCAGATTAACAAAATTTAGACTTCAATTTATGATGTTAATGTTATAATATTACAGATCATGGCAAATGAAATGAAACAAAAAGATAGTTTCGAGCAAGGAAGAGATAGATCGAGGGTTTACCTGATGAGCCTGGAGAAAACCAATGCAAAGAGAAAACTGGGAAAGGGACACAGGGGAAGAAAGAGAGAAATAAACCTGGTTAGGACAGGTGAATTCAAGTCGAGAGCATAATTTTGTCTACGTTTTGGTAATAATTTAAACAAGTGAGAGAGAGAGAGAGAGAGAGAGAGAGAGAGAGAGAGAGAGAGAGAGAGAGAGAGAGAGAGAGAGAGAGAGAGAGAGAGAGAGAGAGTTTCGTGTGGGCTTTGCATACTCACTTTTACTGTACTTATTTTTTCAAGCTCAATTTTGGCTCTTGAACGTGACTCAATGTTAATAGCTTTTGCTGTTCTTCAAGTATCAAAGACTAACACCTTGATCCCGCGTTTTTTAAACAAAGGAAAGTAAGTGAAGGATAAGCAAAGTAATCCCATTTTCACTCATATTTGTGCTCTCATTTTCACTCCAAAATTGAGATGAAAGCAATGCACATGCCCTTTATTCATTTCACTTCCTTTTCTAAAACTCGGGAGCAAGGCATAATATTCCAAGTCATGTACATTTTGCAACAAACAACAATATTGATAATATAACCATTTAAATAATAATACATATCAACTATAAGTTATTATTAAAAAAAAAATTGACTTCAACTGCTTCTAATTACTTAAAAAAAATAGTGCTTCTTAAAACTTCTATATTTGTACTCTAAAATATTGTAATGCAGGCTGTATGTTCAGCTACTAATATAAAATGTATTATTATAGTTCATATTCTTCGTAATGATTCAAACAGAGTAGATTGTAGTAACCTGAGAAATTATTGGCCATGCAAGACAGTGCCTTCTATATGATACAGGCTTCCAGTAAATTAATCTGCTGTAGTTTTCCGTTGTTTACAGTACATCAGTTACATATGTTTTCTTTACATGGAACAACATCATGGAAATCAAGCCACATAGGGGTACAGATTTAACATATGCCTGCCATAATAAGTTGCTGACTATTGTGTTCCAGTTTCTTCTGCAGAATGGTTTTCATGCACTTTGTCCTCATCTTCATTGTGCTCAATTCTTGATTTTTCTGATACAACCTGCCCAACCTTCACGTACTTCTCCATAAATTTGTATTCCCAGTCTTGCAAAACTTCAAGCTCATCAGGACTTAGACCATCTATGTTCCCTGTTAGATCTTTAGACTCAAATGACATGAGAGCTAAAGCTCGGCTTGCATCTCTACCAGCAAACAATGCATATGGCCCACCAGGACCATAGAACATCCTGCAAGTACACCAAAATGTAAGATACAACTGTAGATCTATGATAGACCTACTTGAACAAGTGCAGCCATCACTCACATTCAAAAAAATACAAGACCATTTTAGAAAGTGAATAGTTAATAATCCATGAAATCAGTTCCGGTTTGCTCAGGTTAATGTCGAACATCAACAAGGTCATTGTTAGTTTTCATATATCATGTTAAAAAAGTTATAGAATGATATCTTGTTTTTTTTAAGTTTAATACACTAAATCTATAGAACTAATATGAACAAATATCCCCAACCAAAGCTTACAAGAAGACACCATAACAGAAATAAGTTCTGTATTGATAGATTAAGAAACTAAAAACATATATGTATATAATAATGATATCCAACTAATTTTAATTTGATACACTACAGTTATTGAACCAATAGGAACAAACATTCCCTCTACCAAAGGTTACAAAAAGACACCATAACAGAATCAAGTGCACCGCAAAACAAGCACCATATAAAGTTATGAACAGCTATTGAATCTAAGAAGACAGTACTGGGATGAATCTGACAAAAACAAAAGAAGGACATCCACATCCATAGTTAACACTAAATATGCCGACTGCTAGACACAATTAACCCACATTTGCAGGGTTGCCTTCACATTAGCAATCACGTATGCAAATTGTAAAACACCTAGATCCATTTGATTGTGCACCAGGAAATTAACAACCGTACAATGATTAACATCCCTGAGTAGCATTCCACTTCACTTTTAAAATACTATGCTATTTACGCCTGACTCTGTTCCAAAACATCTGTATCTTTTAGTATAATTTTCTTAAACACTTGAGGAATTGCCACTTCCCCAAAGACCGTGAGTCCATGACCCTCCCCAAACCCCTGATAGAGATAAATCTAGCCATACATATGCTACAGGGTTATAACTGTTGACAAAATGTCAACATAACAGGGAGTTTTCTGTATAGAACAACTCAAAAAGGCCTATAACTTGAAATTAGTTTGGGGAATCAATAAAGCTAGAACCATCCCTAGGCATTTATAATAATTTATCTCAAGGTAGAATTGTTCTGCTGGAGTTCATAGAATGGTTTCTTGTTGCTGTTTCTTTTTTTCAAAAGGGTATATCCACCTGCTTCTTTTGTTGTTGCATCGCACTGGATGCACTCTGTTTATATTTATACCTCATTATAAGCGCAAAATCATTTGCAATTCACCAACTCAGTTAAGCATAAGCTATTTAATGAGGTTTTCCTCTTAAATTTAAATTGGCATCCAGCCTCATCCACAAGACCACAACCGATGCAGGACACTCAACATTCGCCCTCACACATCAAGCCCTAAATTTAGTACAGAACCCCTGTTACTTAATCAAACCGAATGGCATCCACAGAAAAACACAACACGAATTTAAACTCTTAAATTCGTAAAAATTAATACTTCCAATTTAGCAGTTCAAAGAGCACTCTAAATCACAGTTATACTATCATTCCAATTAACCAACCAAAATTAGCTAATAACAAATAAACAAATTAATCTTTAAAAAAAAAAAAGTTGCAAGTTGCAAACATATACTTTACAAACACAAAAAGGACATGAATAATGTAAGAAATACCTGGAGCGAGAAACATCATAGATTTGACCTTTAATAGCCATAAGCAAGGGTTTGTTTGGATCAGAGCCATCATAAGCTCTCAATTCATCAACAGTAACATCACCTAACTGAACAGGCTCACGGAGAACAAAGTCGTTGGTGCGTTTGACTGCCATGTAATCATCGGCTGCAACGAACATGCCGCAAACGACTTTGTAGACAACGTACATAAGTGCAAGAATAGTGAAGAAAGCCGGCGGAGATAGGCCGCTGTAGTAGGTGATTGTATCCATCGAGGTCGCGTAAAATCCCATTTCTTGTTGCCCAAAGTGTGGGAGAGAGAGAGAGAGAGAGAGAGAGAGAGGGAGAGAGAGAGGTTTAGGTTTTGGTAGGTGGGTTTTCTTTATTTATTTTTGGCTTTGAGCATGGATGATGGAAGTCTATAAGTTTCAAATTTTAGAAGTGTATTCTTTTAATTTTTTGAATATCAAAATTTTAGATATTTTTTTAGTCTTACAGTAAAATCTCGATAAATGAATACTCTTGGACCAATAAAATATATTCATTTAACGAGATTATTTATTTATCGATTAATAAATATTTTATTCAATTATCGATAAATGAATATTTATTCATTTAGACAATATTTTTATTTTATTTTATTATGATAATGATGTTTTAAAATTTAATATACAAATGTATCTAGAAGATAATATTTAAAAAATTAAAAAATTATTATATATTATCTTCACACTCAATAATATGCATACATGAATTATACGTATAAATTAAGTATAGTTTACTTACTATTTTAACCTTGAGACTATTCATAAGATTGTAGGTCGTTGTTCTAGAGAGAAAAAATATTAGCATATACAAATTTTATAAAAAAATTAACATTTAAAATTTGAATAAAAACATTGATTTTAAATTTGATTCTACTGTAGAATCGTTTTGAATAGATTTGATTCTGCTGTAAAATCACTTTGGAATATTTGACTAGTTTTCAATTATTTTTTTTAAAAAAAGTAGTTTAATTTCGTTTTTTGATTTAATAATTGAAATTTATAATCATATCTAATAAAAAATGTGATAAAAATATGTATTATGAATATTTATGTAATGGTTATTTGTCAGACTCTATATAAGAAGTTATATCTTGAATGTCACCCAATATTAATATACTTAAGAGTCTATTAAAATTTATATCCCTTTTATTTTAGTGAATATTCATTTATATTTATATAGGGTCTTTAAAGATTTCAATAAAATTTATTCATTAATGCATTTAGAGAGATTATTCATTTACTCCATTATCCTAAGTTGGGACCGAAAAATATTATTCATTTGACAAGGTTATTCGTTTATCGAACATTCAGTTATCGAGGTTCTATTGTATTTTGTGATAAATTGCTATAATTTTGATACAATTTATCACGTAACAAAATAAATAACATGGAAGTTTAGTATTACAAAGGTATAAGGTATGTATTTACCGGCTTAAAACTTGTAACACCCCCAGACCCGGGGTCGGAGATCTGGGTTGTCACGATCCCTTGTTCTGTACAAACACTTAATACTTGAACCATGATACAATAAATCAACACACATGGTGACCCCACCATCAATATACTCACGCTAGTTATGTCTCAGAAACGAACTTACAATAACAGTAGTCATATGATCCATAAATTAAAGTTATTACAACCCAAAAGTAAAATACTTGCAACCTACTACCAGTATGATTTCTATGTGAAACCATATGGTAGCGCAAAAGTTTGTTCTTGTTCATTAATATACATAAGTGATACTTATAATTAAACCGGAGCAACAAGAGTTACACTCCGAACCAACTCAGTACTTCTACCTGATCAACTGTAACAACCATGCTACGGGCGGCCTGTATGTCCCTGACGCGCTTCCGAGCGGTACGACGAATCATGGCCATCTACTCTAGCTGTTGTGTTGTGATATACATGTATAGAAGAAAAAGCAAGAGTGAGCACTCAGCCCAGCAATAATACAATACAGCATAAGCATATAAGTAAGCTTATATCAAAAAGGAAAAACCTTTAAAACCTCATTCGTATACAGAATGATATATTTATTTCTCTTTTCGTCAAAACATAACATACAGTACGACTATTGTATGAGGAACATCATTACTGATTACTGTCACATTATCAGTAACTCAGCACCTAGGCTTTTGTTACAATGTGCAACTCAACTCCGATTGGAGGGAAGGGAATGTACTGGAACACCCGATACACGGTGATCAGCCGTTGTATCGTAACTGTTAATCCCAAATGACCTAACAGAATTGTAGAAGGGGGGGTTGAATACAATTCTTGATATTTCTTAAACTTAAAAACAACTTACAAATAAAACTGAACTTAAAGTAAAAATCACAAGCACATAAATAATTTCAGTTGGATTGTTTGATGATCCAACTGAAGTGATTTTTATTGCGGAAATAATCTGTGATACAAAATGTACACAGCTGCTCAGTTACAAGAATGTAGAGAAGTATGCTCTCAAATATAGCTAATACAATCTATTTGTTTTTCTTCTCTTACACTTATTTTAACTGCTACACTTGGTTATATATATTCCCAAGTTTACAAAGCTATTTTTGGCTACACTAAAGTACACTAAAGGTAACCGCCAATAGTTTGCTTTTCATCCCTTTGTCCAATGGTCCTTGGAGATCCTTGCTTTTGTCTTCATGCTTATTATGATCACTCCCAAGAGCCCAATTGGAAACTGGGATGTTTCCTTATTCCCCATGTCCATTTTAATGGTTTCCAATGCAAAGTACACTTCCACATCACCTTTAGATCTGTTCAGTAAACTGTCACTATCACTTTGTCAACTATTCAGAAAAGCAATAATGATTCGTTGATAGCAGGGAGATGTGTTTCGTTGATAGCTTTATTCTCCATTTCGTTGATGAGTAAACTTCATTTCATTGATGAGTAAACTTCATTCCGTTGACAGAGTAATCTTCATACGTTGATAGAGTAATCTTCATACCGTTGACATGTCTTCACTTAGGTAGAATTACATGGCATAATATATTTACAATTCACCAACCTATTTTGCCTATCTAGTACTTAGTCAACATGACTTAGAAAAACCTATCTAATACATACAACAAATTGCATATCAAACTGTGAAGTATTGTACAGTACAATTGCTACATCACTCATTTCGTTGATGAGCTTCCTGTCAACGAAACACTGCAAAGCATGCCATTTCGTTGACAGTTATAAAATGACTTAATACAAAATCTACTAAGTGTTTTTATAATTATCATCAAGAACAACATATTTCTAACAATCTCCCCCAATTTATGACTGATAGAATAATAGCCATAAATCAAGAGCCTTGATGATAACAAAAACACTCAGACATATTACACATGATAAAAGTAGAAATTGCATTGAGCTTCATTGAATTTAATTGAAATGCAAAGTAGAAAATCTTACAAAACAAGTGCACATAGTTGCTCCTCTAGACTGAGCAGATTTTTCATCTTTGCCTCTGTGGTCTTGTTTTCTTCCCTTTTCTTGCATTGTTCTCCTCAATTTGAGCTTGAAGTCTTCTGTAGAAAATCTTCTCTTTCCCCAACTTGGATTGCATTAACCTTAGAGTTTCATTGGATGCCTTCTCCAGTTGGTCTTCTATTCTGAAGAATCTTCTACAGTTGTCCTTATCTCTGAATTCCATCATCCAAAAAGGTTGGAGATGAATTATCTTTCCTGTTTGAGGGACCTTCAATACTCTGGGAAGTGCACCAGGCTTGTTCCAGCTAGCTTTGATTTGGAAAATCTTGGAGACAACCTCAGACTTGGCTGTTTTGGTAAAACCAAAATCTTTCTTCAAACATTTAAACACAGATAGCAGTGTCTGATAGTCTTCTCCTAGAATTCTGTGTAGAGGCCAAACCTGTTCTCTCCCACCCTTGTAGACAAATACCAATCTCTCTGGTAGTTTGTAAGAAGCTGCTATTCCTCTCACTTCAACCAGGTCATCAAGATTGATATGAATGTCAGACTCCTCCCTGATATCAGCAATGTAGATGAAGTCTTCTGGGTTGGTAGGGGGTTTCTCAGCTTGTGGTCTCCTTACCAGAATTGGCTTAGCCTTGGTAGCCCTTTGCTTAGATTTCTTCTTTGGATCCATTTCAAAGAGGAATTTTGGAAAGTTGGCCTCATCAAACTCAATTGGCTCTCCCTTTGGCTCAATTGGCTGATCATGGAAATTTACAGGATGATTAGGATCACAGGCTAACTTTACCTCTGAAACTGGATCAGGAATTGTTGGAGGTGCAATTGGTACAGAAGAGTCTGATGCAATGCTCTGAGAGTCATCATTCTCAAAGGCTATGTTTCTCCTAGCTCTTGCCTTTGGTTGCCTTGTGCTCTTCTTTGCACTCCTTTCCTCTCTTGCTTTTTCTTCTAGCTATATTTCTTCTTCATCAAGAGACTGAGCAACAGCAAGGGCTTGCATTGCTGCTCTTTCTGACTCTTCAGCTTTAGCTTCAGCAAAGTTTGGGTGACCAGCCCAAACACAAATTTCTTGTCCATTCCTGTAGACAATTGCCCTTTGCTTCCTTATCTCATAATCATTGCTTTCCTTGCTTTTTGTGATAAGTAGACCAAGAAGCTTGAGCTCATCTGGATAAGGTGCAAGATAGAAAGTCCTTGCTATATTTTTGCCCTTTGGTTTAGCAGGGGACTTGGGAGATAAGCTTTTTTGGAGTGTAGCTTGTTCCACATCCCTAATGCATGAAGTTTGTCCTTTTTCCTTCCTTGGACCTTGAGTGACTCCATGTAGAAGGGGCTCTACCTGATAGAAAGAATTGGTCTGTGGCTCCCATTCCGTTGACACTAGAACCATGGCATTCGTTGATGGATTTGAGTCCTTTGTAGTTCCAGCAATTTTCTTGACCCTTGCTTCTATGTTGGACCAATGGTCTTTGATTTGTTCTGCAAGTCTCATCCTCATAGAAGCTTCCTGTATTAGTGAAGGAATATAAGGATGAGCGGAAGCATGAAATAACATTTTATTTCGTAAAATCCATATATCGCACATATAGAAAACTGTAAAATGATGTGGAATCAAAATCTTACCTTGACAAATCGAAGCTTTGAATCGAGATGATCGTTAGCAGTAGCTTCTCAGAGTGTGAAGCCCTCTACCGGTATCCACCAAGAATAATTCTTCGATGAAGCTTTTTATAAAACTTGAAGCTTTATAAAAATGGAGGTTTTCTTTTTTTTCTTTTGAGAGAGAGAGAGATGAAGAAGAAGGAGAGGCAACTAGGTTTTTCACAAAAACAAAAGTGTATCTAACTCATCTCATCTCATCCTTTATATAGGGCTCAAGTAGGGTTAATATATTTAATATATCAATATATATTAATATATAAATCCCTCACTTTCTCTTATAAAATGTTTAAATAATAATTAAAACTATTTTAATCATTATTATTATTCTCTCTCAAAATACCTTCATCAATAAATTAATCTTTTTATGGTGTGACCCTGTAGGTTCAATATTAAGCCGGTAGTAGAAATAAATAATAATAAACTTTTTATTTATTATTTATATGAATTCTAAAATTCATTAAATATAATTAACTGATTAATTATATTTATTCTACATCGTGAGTGATGCTTCTCAACATATCGCGACTATCCGGATAATATGAATTCACTGCTTAGAATACCAAGAACCTGTCAGTGACTAGTTACAGTACAATCAATTCCTTCTACCCTACAATATCCCGATTAAATACAAGGCACGGAACTCGTGTCAAGCCTATCAGATTTAATCATATGATTTCTTATTCATAATGCAAAGTTCATATTAATGCAAATTAGAAACTCCTTTCTAATTTCATTCACTCTGGCCAGAGATTCCAGAACTCGCATACTAAGAATAACATAGGATATTCACTTCCTATACTGGAAGGGGTAGATCCTCTATTGACGTTAACTATCTCCATACACAAATCCCTATGCCCAGAATAGACCTAATGGATGTCCTTGAGACTAAGGACTAAACCAAAGCACAGTTCATTATATACAAGATAACTTTAACGATCTCAAGTCTAAGGACACTTGTACAACTATCACTCAGTGAACAACTATCGACACGTGAGTAATCTCCATTAGTTGTCCAACTACTCGAGTCATGTTCAGTGAACTTATTCCCTAATAAGCACCTACATACTAGCTATAGTGTCACCACACAAATGCCTATGAGAACAGACATCCTCCTGAAGGGAGCAAGCATAGTATGTACCAATCTTTGCGGATTCACTAACTTCCGATTAGTTATCCTATGATCAGGAACTGTTTAAGTCTAGAGTTATCATCTTCTAGATCTCACTATTACAATCTCATTATAATTCTAGAAGCTTTACTCTAAACTATGGAACATCTTATTTAAAAACACTTTAAATAGATAAAGCCCGTAATAAAAACAAAACAAGTCTTTTATTAATATAAACGAAATCAAATAAGAATACAAGAAAGTTCTTCCTAACTCATCATACATGATTGGATTTAGGACAAAACACTTTCAATTAGGTCAATACCATCCTTTTGCTTCTTTCCAAGCTCCCCCATTGCTAGTGGCTCATTTGGTAAGGAAATGGCTGGGATCATAACCTTTGTGATTTGAATGTCTAGCTCCTTAGATTTCTCCCCCTTTTTGTTATCATCAAAAGAGATGACCGGGAGTCCTTGAGCTGCCACTAGTTGGGTGAGTAGCTGAGTTTGCTTCTCCTGTTCCTTCTGCATGTGAGAAAGTGTAGCCTCAACTTTGTCCACTCTAGAGGAGAGAGTTTTCAAAGATGAGGACACTTCAGGTTCCTTGGTGAAAAACCTTGACATCTTAGAGACAGTGTGAAGAGGAAGCTTTTCATCTAGCCTCCTGTCAGTAGCATCCCTAAGGTTGCTAATTGAATCCTTGATTTCTGTAGCCTCAATCCTTGTCTGCAACATTTGTAGCCTTTGAATTTCCAGAGAATCTATTATGGCCTTGTAGAATTTATTGTCCCTTGCTTCTGCAGACTCATGAGCTAGATATGCCTCATTGTACTGCCTTGTGATAGCAGCATCCAAGTTGCATCTACCATGTATATCCTGAGAAAGCCAGTTTGGTGTAGGAGGCACCACAGAAGTCCCAGTCTGTGTAGTAGTGGCCACCTGTAGATTGTCACCAAAGCTGTCCTCATCATCAGAAAAATTAAAGTCTCCACTTGCTGCAGCTGCTGGAGATAGATTGGTCAGGGCATCCTTTGCTCTTTGCATTGATGCAGTAGTATGAATTAAGTTGAGTGACCTTTCTGCCTCCACATTACCCTGTTGAGCAATAACTTGATAGGCTGACACAGGATGAGTAAAGGTCTCAGGATCCAGGGAAATACTATCCAGAGTTTGTTGATAATGCTCTTGGAAGGTAAGTTCCCTTTCTCCCTCACTGACCCCCATTAACTCACTAGCAATGGCTGCTTCCTCCCTTATCACTCCTGTAGTCCCTTCTCTCTCTCCACTCTTTTCTTGCATCATGGGCTCTCCATGGCTCACACCTCTCACACCCTCACTTTCACCTACTAAGGTGGTACTCTCAATCTCTCCTTTTGCCTGGCTGGAAGAAATAGCCAGCCTCTCACTCTCAGTCTCTCCTTTTGCCTGGCTGCAAGCCAGCCTCTCAGTTTCACTCCCTCTCAAACCTAAAAGTGTCTCAACTACCACCAGGTCATCTACACTAGTTATGGAAACAACTTGATTTTCAATAAGGGGTGTAGAATGACCTATCAACGGAATGGTAGTTTGAACTGTCAACAGTATGGATACCATTGATGGAGAAACACTTGTCAACGAAAGAGGCTGTTTCGTTGATGAAGTCAATAAAGCACTTTGAGAAAGTGAAATTACAGTAGAATCTGTGGTGATTGATTTTAGAGATTGGTCCACAGATCCTCTTGCAACTTCAGAAAAAGTTGGTTGATGGCCCAACAAATCACTTAATAAGTGATGACCACCAGCTTCAGAGTGGGGCTTCTCCAAGATTAGAGTTGGAGAATCAGGAATAGATGAATGGATCATGTCCACATCTAAAGATTGAGTTGGTGAATTTGATGGAGATAGTTCAAGGTTGATGTTTAGAGAATGGGACTATAACCCCGGAGTAATGATAGGGGTTACATCAAACTGAATTTGTGAAACTGGAAGTGTTGCTTCCAGAGTGTGTGCACCCTGTGTGCCCTTGGATTTTTATTTCACTCTCCTTTGGTATTGGGAAAATGTAGACTGTGGGCTTGAAGTGTCCCTTACCCTTTTGGAGTGTGCTCTTGGAGGAGAGCTTGTTTCAATAATCACATCCTTTTGGGAGGATGCAACTAGACTTGTGTTTAAATCCATTTTACTCATTGTGCCTTGTTGGGAAGACACAATGGGGCTTGGCTGGATTTCACTCTGCTTTCCTTCCTTATTCTTAGGGTTTCCTTGATTTTCACCCCTTCCCTCACCTCTCACAACTCCTGAATCACTCCCCTTTGGTTGTGAAGTAGTTGTTGCAACAGGTGCCTTTTGAGAAGCACCTGAGGTTGGCTTTGAGGATTTCTTTGATTTAGGTTTTGCTGCTTGGGCAGGAGCCTGTTGGGACACAGCTACAGACTCCATAGCAACATTGGTGGGTGAAATAATAGAAGTAGCAACTATACTAACAGGGTTAGAAGAAGTTACCTCAATGATGGGCAAATACACCATTGGGACATCACCATTGTGGTTAAGTCTCAGTATATCTGTCAGAACCCTTTTCTCTTGCACAAAACACTCAAACTTGGAAACAGGGTTAGAGATAACTAATGGTGTTGGACTAACATGATTAGCCAACATCATCAGAAACCTAGCATAATAGATATTCTTTTTCCTATTAGCCTTATCACCCAACTTAGCACCAATTTCATACATAAGTTGGGTGCTAAAGTTGTAATATCTATCAGTTAGGAGCATGGTAAATAGAATTAACATAGAATTGGTCAATGCATCAAAATTGCTAATCTTACCAGAAAATACCTTGATAAATGCATCAGCTAAATAACTATATTCTCTAACCAATCCTCTCCTAATTATTCTACCCAGATTATTAGTAGGCAAAGAGTAGTTTATGGAGTTTAGCAAGTTAACCATTTCAGTATTTGTAGGCAAAGCATTACAGTTATTTTCAGGAATATGTAGACATACTTGCAATACATCAGAATTAACTATGTACTCTTTACCTTGGATGGTGAATTGTAGTGTGCAGTTTGTTCCATTATACTCACACGAGGTCCAAATCTCCTCGATTATCTCATTATAGAGAGGAGTTGAGTGAAACATTGCATAGCTCAACTTGCAGTTCTTCATGAAGTCCATCATCTTGAAAAAGATACTGTTTGGACTTTCCTTGACAACAAATGGAATTGAGTTGTTCTTTTCATAAATGAACCCTCCTGCTGACATAAGCTTGACTATGGGTGCCATTGTTGTGTGAAGAAAAGCTTCGAACTGAATTGCTTGTTAGAGAGAAGAAAAGAGAAAAGCCTTTGGAATTTTTTAGAACAGGTAAAAAAGAAATTAAGGAAAATAGAATTTCTTAAATACTCCCCCAAAAATTCTCAGAAAATGAGTCCAATAATAAATGTAAATTACTGGATTGGTTTAAAAAATATAACCGTTACTCTTAAAATATTACCATGATTTATACTTACAGGGGTGTATGCATAGATCGTGGTAAAAGACGTGTCAAATCTCAACGGTTCAGATTAAAAGCGCTATATCAACGAATCAGATTTGGGCGTTTAAGGTCCCGTCTATTTCGTTGATAAAGCTGCGTTTCGTTGATATAAAAGAGCTATCAACGAAACACCCAGAAAAATGCTAAGACTGTCAACGAAATGGTGCGTTTCGTTGACATGGTAATTTTGACTTAGACAAAATTTCACTTTTTCCTGAGAAAATTAATTCACAGAAAAACATAGCAAATTTCTGGCTACATTGTAACTTGCAAATATCTCAAAAATAATTAAGAGAAATTTAGCATACCTAGCTCACTTACTAATCTTGAGAATGTTGATTCATCAAGTGGCTTGGTAAAGATGTCTGCAAGTTGTTGTTCACTTGGAACAAAATGTAACTCCACAGTACCATTCATAACATGTTCTCTAATGAAATGATACTTGATGTCAATGTGCTTGGTCCTTGAGTGCTGCACTGGATTTTCAGTAATGGCAATGGCACTAGTGTTGTCACAGAAAATAGGAATTTTCTCAACTCTTATTCCATAATCAAGTAGTTGGTTTTTCATCCATAAAATCTGTGCACAACAACTTCCAGCTGCAATATACTCAGCCTCAACTGTGGAGGTAGAAACTGAGTTTTGTTTCTTGCTGAACCATGAGACAAGCTTGTTTCCTAAGAATTGACAGGTGCCTGTTGTGCTTTTCCTGTCAATTTTACATCCTGCAAAATCTGCATCTGAATAACCAATTAGTTCAAAGCCAGATTCTCTAGGATACCAAATGCCAAGGTTTGGTGTTCCTTTGAGATATCTGAAAAAAAATTTAATAGCAACTAAATGGGATTCCCTAGGATCAGCTTGAAATCTAGCACATAGACATGTAGCAAACATAATATCAGGTCTACTAGCTGTTAAATATAAAAGTGAGCCTATCATGCCTCTGTAACCTGAAATGTCCACAGATTTTTCCTTAGTATTCAATTCAAGTTTGGTGGCAGTAGGCATGGGAGTTTTGGCAGGAGAGCATTCCATTAAGTTAAACTTCTTTAATAAATCATGAATATATTTTGTTTGACTAATGAAAATGCCTTCATTAACTTGCTTCACTTGAAGACCAAGAAAGTAAGTTAATTCTCCCATCATGCTCATTTCATATTTACTTTGCATAAGCTTGGCAAACTTTTGACAAAGTTTCACATCTGTAGACCCAAAGATTATGTCATCTACATAAATTTGAACAAGTATAGTAGAGCCATTCACAACCCTGTGAAAAAGAGTTTTATCTACAGTACCTCTAGTGAAGTGATTCTCAAGGAGGAACTGTGAAAGTGTGTCATACCAGGCTCTAGGTGTTTGTTTCAAACCATAGAGTGCTTTGAGGAGGAAGTATACATATTCTGGAAAATCATCATCTTCAAAACCAGGAGGTTGACTTACATACACCTCCTCTTCCAATTCCCCATTCAGAAAGGCACTCTTCACATCCATTTGATAGACTTTGAAATTGGCATGGGCTGCATAGGCTAGGAAAATCCTTATTGCTTCTAGTCTAGCAACAGGAGCAAAGGTTTCATCAAAATCAATTCCTTCTTCCTGTGAATAGCCTTTTGCAACCAATCTAGCTTTGTTCCTTGTGACTATGCCATTTTCATCCATCTTGTTTCTGAACACCCATTTTGTGCCTATGACACTCCTGTCCTTAGGCTTGGGCACCATTTTCCAAACATTGTTCCTCTCAAATTGGTTTAGCTCCTCTTGCATAGCTAAAACCCAATCTGGATCTAGAAGTGCATCCTCAACTTTCTTTGGCTCATCTTGAGACAGAAAGCTGCTATATAGACATTCTTCTTGAGTTGCTCTTCTAGTTTGGACTTTTGAAGTAACATCACCTATAATAAGTTCAAAGGGATGATCTTTAGTCCATTTCCTTGAGGGAGGTAGATTTTCTCTTGAAGAGGTAGCTTCATGATCATGATTGCATTGATTGGATATTTGTCCTTGAGAAACTCCCCCTGAGTTTGTTGTCCCTAAATGATCACTTCTAGAAGCATTTCTATGACTGTCAACGGTATGACCATTTTGGCTATCAACGAAACGCTCATTTTGACTGTCAACGAATTCACCATCATGACTGTCAACGAAATGACCATTTGGTCTGCTAGCAGCTATTCTTTTCAACCTTAATGCAACAATTTCATCTTCACTGCTGCTTTCATCTGTGCTAGATACAACAACTTTAGGTTGTTTCTCAGTAGCCTTAACATGATTCACTTGATCTCCTTCCTCATTCTCAAAAGAAAGACTTTCATGGAAACCTTCATCACAGAGACTTTGAATTTTGAGATCATCAAAAACAACATGTACAGATTCCATAACAATGTTGGTTCTGAGATTATAGACTCTGTAAGATTTCCCTGCTGCATATCCCACAAATATTGATTCATCTACCTTTGCTTCAAATTTCCCCAAATGCTCAACTTGATTTCTCAGAACAAAGCACTTGCATCCAAAGACATGAAGAAAATCCAATAATGGCTTCTTTCTTTTGAGTAGTTGATAAGGGGTCATACCTTTGGCCTGATTAATCAAAGAAATATTTTGAGTGAAGCAGGCTGTGTTAACTGCCTCAGCCCAAAAATAAGTTGGTAACTTTGATTCATCTAGCATTGTCCTTGCAGCTTCAATAAGTGTTCTGTTTTTCCTTTCAACCACACCATTTTGCTGTGGTGTCCTTGCTGCTGAAAACTCATGCAAAATACCATTTTCTTCACAAAACACCTTCATGCTTGAATTCTTGAATTCTGTCCCATTGTCACTCCTAATCCTTCTTACTTTCAAGTCAGGATGATTGTTTACCATCTTGATGTGATTGATAATGATTTCACTTGCCTCATCTTTGGAGTGCAAAAAGAAGGTCCATGTAAATCTAGAAAAAATCATCAACAATCACAAGACAATATTTCTTCTTTGAAATAGACATGACATTCACAGGGCCAAATAGATCCATATGAAGCAACTCAAGCTGATGGACAATTGATGACTCTGTCTTGCTTTTGAATGATGCCTTCTTTTGTTTCCCTTTTTGACAGGCATCACACAAACCATCCTTGGAAAACTCCACTTGTGGAATTCCTCTAGCAAGATCTTTCCTCACCAAATCATTCATAACTTTGAAATTCAGATGAGACAGTTTCTTGTCTCATAGCCAACTTTCATCCTTGCTGAAAAGACAAGTGATGGTGTCTGGACTTGTGCTACTAAAGTCAGCAATGTACACATTCCCTCTTCTGAATCCAGTCATTACCACATTGTTGTTTCCTCCTTTAAAAACAACACAGGCTTCTTTAGAAAAAGTAACTAAAAATCCTTTGTCACAAAGTTGGCTGATACTAAGCAAATTGTGCTTAAGACCATCCACCAATGCAACCTCATCTATGATGACATTCTCTTTTGAAATCAAGCCATATCCCTTAGTGTAGCCTTTGCTGTCATCTCCAAAAGCAATACAAGGGCCAGCTCTTTCCTGAAACTCTGTGAGCAGGGTAGAATCACCAGTCATGTGTCTTGAACAACCACTATCCAAGTACCAAAGATTCCTTTTGTCTCCCTGCACACAATAAAACCAAATCAAGTTGATTTTGGTACCCAAGTTTCCTTGGGTCCTGTTTTGTTAGCCTTTGCTTTTCCTTTAATATCATTTTTCACCTTGGGCTCAGATTGATTTAAATCAATCTTTACCCTTGGTGTTGATTTCTGAGAGTTGCTCACATTTTCATTCATAGCATGCATAGTTGGTGGAACAAACATGTTATTCACATTCCATGGCATTTGTGGCACATTAAACATATTCATGTATGGATTAGGCACAAACGACATGCTAGCATATGGATTCTGAAATTGTGCATATGGAGCAAACATGTTAGGCATAACAGGCATTGTGGGCATAGAACTGTTCATTGCAGGCTTGGGAATTTTCACATTAGTAGACTTCTTAACAGATTTGCAGTTAGTAGATAAATGACTAACACTTCCACAATTAACACATGTCTTTCTAGGAGCATATTTATCAGGTGTGTAATTGTTGTGTTTGTTAATCCCTACTTTGCCATTCCTGTTATTCTTTTTATTTCCCTTAGCCTCAACTTAAACATTCTCTAACTTATCTTTCAATTGCTTGTTGGACAAGTGACCTACATTAGCTCTCTCAACAGGCTTCTCAACTTTCTTTGATTTACTAGACTCACCTTGAACAAAGTTCTTGGTGACAGGACCATACTTATTATTAAGTCTAGTGAGTTCATCTTTTCTTTTCTCTGTCAACGAAACAGCCTGATCGGTTGATGGTTCATCTGTCAACGAAACATTGCATTCTGTTGACATATCAACCTTCAACAAATGATCATTGTTGTTTGTTGACTCTGTTTCTGATTCTAAGGTTTCACCAACATACCCTAGCTTTTCTTTGTTCTTTTTCCATGATTGCTCACAAAAAGATTCCATACCTTGAACATTAATGATGTTGGTAGCAACATTCCTGGCATCTTTCCATTTTGCAATCACACTTTGTTCTATCTCAAGTTGTGTTTTAAGAATTTCTTCCCTTTGTAACACATTATCAAGTTCCTTCTTAGCATCCCTACTAACACATCTCATTTTCTCAAATTCAATGAGCTGTGCTTCTAACATTGCATTCCTATCACTTAAGAGCAAATTAGTCTCTTTTATTCTTGAATTCTCTTTGGTAAGTGATTTAAGAGTTGTAAAGCATAATGTAACATAAGATGTAAAAGAGATAACTACAACTCAACAAAGGACAAGACAGACAATAATATTAACAGAAGCACAGGAATCCAGAATCAAAGAAGAAAAGGTAAACTCAAAAAATCAAAATACGTTATGTATTCTTGAAGTCCGTAAACAGGTCACGGAAAGAAGTTCATGAAAATGTTCAAGCCTCAGTGACAGCAAAAGAAACAAGACTTTCAAGACGACAGAAGTATGTGAATGATTTAGAGTTCAGTACCACGGGATTCCAGTGATGAAGCAACCAAAACGACAAGGGACTTATCAGCAGCACTATATTGAAGACATAAAATAAGAATTGATCAAGTGTTATTCATCTGTGAACCAGACCAGTTGCACTAGGTGACGGCACTAAAAAAGGATCAAGTTGTTTTATCGTCTCAGAAGAAATTGATACAGTCTAAAACTTAAACACCCAGGAGCTCAGGAGTAATTACTAAAGGACAAAAGACAAGAAAAAGAATTCGATAGTTTTTCTTTTGAAAAAACTATCGAATGGTGGTTGAAGTGATTCATTGAATAACCAAGTAAATTAATTTGGCATTCGATAGTTTTGATTTAAAAACTATCGAATGGCAAATTGATTTAATCCATTCGATGGTTTTTTAATCCATTCAATGGTTTTTCAATTCATGGAGCAGGTGAAAAGTTGTGCTTGTCTGACAGGTTGATGAAGATCCAACGGCCAAGAATATTCTATTCTAAATGGTTCGATGGTTTTTCAATTCAAGTCTATAATTAACTCGAGAGAAGATAGTGTCTTCTTCAGTTAAGGCATTCAACACAGAGACATTACTGAGAGAGAGAAGAGCCGGAGAAAATTATCAGAGAAATTAATAGTGCTCAGAACTTGATCATTGTTTTGTATTTGTGTAACCTTAAACTCATTGAAGCTAATCTACGGATTAGAAATTGTAGCACCCCTCGAGATTTATATTTATAAAAAGATATATTCCCCGACTTTTGGTTTGGATTGGTGTGTTTGATTTCGTTATAGAACTGAATGAATTATCCGTGAACGAA
This sequence comes from Heracleum sosnowskyi, assembly GCA_030848705.1. Classification (NCBI taxonomy): domain Eukaryota; kingdom Viridiplantae; phylum Streptophyta; class Magnoliopsida; order Apiales; family Apiaceae; genus Heracleum; species Heracleum sosnowskyi. The sequence continues at coordinate 89,953,151 of CM061243.1, forward strand.
ATTGAATTATTTGTGAGTATCGTATTCAACCCCCCCCCCCCCTTCTACGATACTTCGGGACCTAACAAGAGTAACACGCAAATTATATAGTACAGTAGATGAAAGACGTGTGTCCTAAATCCAATCATGGATGATGAGTTAGGAGATACTTTGTTCAATCTGATTCAAGTTTGTTTAATTTAATAAAATGGTAATATGTTTTATAACGGGCTTTATCTATTTAAAGTGTTTAAATTAGATGATCCATAGTTTAGAGTAAAGCTTTAATGGATTATGATGAGATCATTATAATGAGACCATAAAGATGAGAACTCTAAACTTAAATAGTTCTTGGTCGTAGGATAATTAATTGGTAGTTAATTAATCTGCAAAGATCGGTACATACTATGCTTGCTTCACTATGAAGGATGTCTGTTCTCATAGGCATTTGTGTGGTGACACTATAGCTAGTATGTAGGTGCTTATTAGGAATAAGTTCACTGAACATGACTCGATCAGTTGAACAACTAATGGAGTTCACTCATGTGTCAATAGTTGTTCATATAGTGATGGTTGTACAAGTGTCCTTTGACTTGAGATCATCATAGTCATCTTGTGTACACTGAACTATACTTTGGTTTAGCTCTTAGTCTCGAGGGACAATAATTAGTGCTCTTCTGGGTATAGGAATTTGTGCACGAAGATAGTGAATGATCAATAAAGGATCTGCCCCTTCCAGTAAAGGAAGAGAATGTCCTATGTTATTCCATTTATGCTAGTTCAGGAACCTCTGGCCAGAGTGAATGAAATTAGAAAGAAGTTTCTAATTTGCATTAATCGGAACTAGACATAGTGAATAGGAAAGCATATGATTAAATTAGATAGGCTTGACACGAGATCCATGCCTTGTATTTAATCGGGATATTGTAGGGTAGAAGGAATTGATTATACTGTAACTAGTCACTGACAGGTTCTTGGTATTCTAAGCAGTGAATTCATATTATCCGGATAGTCGCGATATGTTGAGAAGCATCACTCACGATGTAGAATAAATATAATTAGTCAGTTAATTATATTTAATGAATTATTAGAATTCATATAAATAATAAATAAAAGTTTATTATTATTTATTTCTACTACCGGCTTAATATTGAACCTACAGGGTCACACCATAAAAGATTAATTTATTGATGAAGGTATTTTGAGAGAGCAAGTTATTTTCTAAATAGTTTAGAAAAGGAAATAATGATTAAAATAGTTTTAATTATTATTAAAGCATTTTATAAGATAAAGTGTGGGGTTAATATATATATAAAGATATATTAAAAAACCCTAGGAGAGCCCTATAAATAGAATGAGATAGTTCATTCTAAATGACTAGAGTTTTTGTGAAAACCTAGTTGCCACCCTCTTCTTCTTCTTCATCTCTCTCTCTCTCAAAAGAAGAAAAACTCCATTTTTATAAAAGCTTAGTTTTATAAAAAAGCTTCATCGAAGGATTATTCTTGGTGGATACCGGTAGAGTGCTTCACACTCTGAGGAGCAACTGCTAGAATCCATTTTATAAAGCTTCGATTTTCAAGGTATGGTTACGATTCCCCTCGATCTAGATTTTATATGTTTTTCTATATGTGCGATACATGGTTTTTACGGAATAATTGTTATATCACGCTTCCGCTCATCCGTAAATTCCTTCAATGGTATCAGAGCGAGGTTTTGCATATAGAGATTCATATAAAAAAAATTCAGATTTTTTTATACATGTATGGATTTATTATGATTTTTGCAAGTATATTTAGATTTAATTATGAATTAATTCGAAATATTATTTGCATGAGATTTTGATCATTGATCTGGGTTCTACAAGTGTTGTGGATGATCTAGGTATTTGTTTCATAATTTTGTGATGTGTAGATTATTTGTTATGAATTTTTTAAAATCGTTTTAATTAAAATTCATAAAATAATTATACATGTTGAAATATATGAATTAAAATTTGTACAAGGACCCCATAGATGCTTGCTTATTTTTGCTTTTGTTTGATTTCAGAAATCATATTATTTTGATTTTTTATTAATTTATTAATTAATTGTTAATTAATTTATTAATATTAAAATAAAATAATAATAACAATAAAGGGCATTAATGGCTAGAGGAGTTTTTTTTTTTTTTTTTTTTTTAAGTGTTATAAATGCTAAGTTTGTGTTTTAATGCTAAAGGAGTTACAAGCATTAAATAAAATAGCATAGAATTGTTGTAACTTACTTAGCATTAAATAAATAAATAAAAAAAAAACTGCTGGGAAGGGCCTGTAACGCATGCCGGGAATGCGTTAAAGGGCCTGTAACGCGTGAGCGTCATGCGTTACACATTTAATAGCTTTTAATTGTTGTAACGCATGAGCGTCATGCGTTACAGCCCCTCTATCCACATTAAATTTGATTTTTTGGGAGTTTGCTAACTCCGTTTTGGGCGTGCAATATACCGTTGGATTCGTTTTTCCGAGACGGATCTAATGGAGTGGTCAAATATTTTTTATATAAAAGTTTGGAACTGTTTATATTCCCGGAAATGTTTTAAAGCATGTATTAATTGTTTTTAAATACTATAATAAATCCATACATCATTATATCATTGTATGACATGATATTACTTGCATGCTTACTTGTTTGTTTATTTTTATATATGAGATATATGCCTATATTTACCATGCGATGATAGATTTAGGTGAACTTAAATCAATATAAGGCGTGCTCTAGAAAATCTAGAATGAGATTCGTTTCTTGCCTTAACAATAATATTATGAGTACAACCATGAGATTCTTATGTTTATGAAACATAGAGTGAAATACTCTTTTGATGTTGAAAATGAAAATTTCTGTCTAGGCCGTTGGGTTTTAAGCGGGACCGATGTGACCCCTCCAACACACTGGGAATTTTTCATTTAAATATCATAATTGTATTTTGTTCAAGAAAAAGAGAATGTCCTAGTAATATGATTATGGTTGCAACATAATATAATCCCTCTTAATTAAAATTTATATCAAGTAGTAAATGGCCAATGGCACAACGGGCTTGTGTCGGTCATAGCCTTCCAACATAATAGCAAGTAGAGTTCTTATATTGAGGCATTGTCGTTTCGTGCTACAGCCGAGGGCTTTGTTTTGAGATTAAGAGATGCTTGTCTATCACATGAGATGTGTATGATAAATTAGGTTTCAATTGTCGTTACGTGCTACAGCCGTGGGCTTTTGGAATTCTAATTTAATTATGCAAGATGTTGGGTTTGACTTGACTTAGAATATTGAATGAGTCGTGCCACAGCCGAGACTCAATGATTCAAGAGGCTAAAAGATAATAAGGAATAACATGAGATGTAGTTGACAAGAGTTGTCTTCCTATGGAACATCACATTGCGTTTCGTGCCACAACCGAGGTGATGTGATGGAAAATAGGATCCTTAATCTCACTAACATTATGAATGTTTAGTTATACATATAGAGGGTTGTATAACTTAATAAAATAGTGGGAGCCACCAATGAATAAAGACCCGATTTATATGGTGTTGTAAGAATAAAATTGAATATTTACTTAGTAGTTATGTGTATTCACTAATAGAATTATATATATACTTTAATTTCTGCACTATCACACATCGTAGTAGAATAACACGTTGACTTATCCCGAATATGCTGATGAACTTTGAAACTTGAGAAATGTTCTCAAGAATGAAAAGTTAGACGAAATGTTTAACTCGTTTATACAAAGTGTCTTATTTGTGATGCACATGGAGATGTTTATGAGACCAAGTGCAAGAGGTCTAATAATGCAAATGTTGCAAAGTAAACCAAACTGATGTCTATGAGCTTGAGACTGTGCAAACAGTATGAGCACAAGGACATTCAGGGCTACCTTGTTGCTTCTATAAGAGTTGTAGAATGTGATAAATAAGACGATTAAATATAGGATATCGAATGAGCTATTCCATAATAGTTATGTTGAGGGTTGATCTATGAATAATCATAGACTCAAGACAATCAATTTGATTGATCGTCTAGGGTAGGTTGATTTTGTCATAGATGGAAGCTAAGTCGAGATATGATCTTGAATTAGCTTCCGAATACGAACTCGCAAATTTGTTGTGAACTCTTACATGAAAAGGTTGGATATCAGATTGTCTGAAATCTACTTCATGTTAAAGATTGTTGAGACGTATTTCCTTCTTAGAGAGTTTTGTTCTTCAGACTCGTAACGGTTCTGGAATCAAGTAGTGAGAGATGAACCATACCATCAAGAAGAAGTTTGTTAGTGAGTGATAACATAATTAGTCAAAGGCTAAGTTTGACTCCAAAAGCAAAAGAGTTTGTTGCCACCTATCAAAGGTGGGTTATTGGAAGATCAACTACAAGAGTTGTCTTGTAGAGTTGAAGAATTAGAGAAATTTAGTGGGACTGAAACTTCTCATTTTGAAATAGGGACTATGGAATAGAGGTAATGGAAATCCAAAGAATTATAGGCTTGTTTGCACGAGTGAGAAGAGTATTCGCTTGTTGCATGGTGATGGGTTACAAGAACCATATGATTATTGAATCACATTATGCATGCGAAACTCGTCTCACTCGAAAGACCACTATATCTCTATTTTCTTGAAATAGAGAGATAATGAGCAACAAAAGTGTTAAAATTAGTACACATAATTGTATGTGCACCAGTGACAACACATGCCAGAAAAGGATTCACACGCTTCATTAGAATTCACGGATATGATCCGGATTCAGATATATGTATTTGGTACAATACAAATTCGAATCTTTTGGAGTGTTTCAAAATGAATAATAATGAAATACAAAACAAAACAGCAAGTGTTGGGACTCTTTGATAAGATCAAAAAGATATACACTTGAGTGAGTGTTTTGAGGTTATCTCAAATCTTAAGTTTAAAGCTTCACGTTGGACAGATCCTGAGATTCTACAGGTAGATGGAATGTACGAAGGAGCGAACGAACTTTGTTAGACATCGTTCGGTTCATGTTAAGCTAAATTTATCTTCTAATATATGTTTAGAGTTGAATTTTATAAATATCAGTATATCTGCTGAATATAGTATCTTCTTAATCTGTTCCCAAGTTGTCATATGAGATATGTAGTGCAAGGAACACAAGTCTTAAACTTGTTAAGATTTGGGATGTCTAGCTTATGTCAAAATGTTTAATTTGATAAGCTAGATGGTAGATCCAAAATGTAAGTTTGTGAGATATCCTAATGATAGTCAAGGATGTTGGTTGAATATTCTACTGAATATAGTGTGTATGACATACTGCCTACTTAGAGGAATTGTTCATTCTAGAAGGGTTCAGTGGGAGGAAGGTTGAACTTAACTAAGTTCAAACACCACAAATTACAAAGGTTCTATAGGAAGAACATTTTCAGACAGGATGAATTTTTGTAGGTTAGCTTAAGTATAGGTCTTGATATTTTATCACCAACCTGAGAGGTTGACTGCCTTGTCATTAAGAATGACAATGAGTTGTCAATTATATGATAATGACCTTATGACCTATACTAAAGCTATGAGTTATGACTCGGAGAAATGGCATAGTACCATGAAATCCGATATAGATTCCATGTACATCAACCAAGTACGGACTATGGTTGAGGACCTAAAGGTGTCATAACCGGAAGGGTACAAGTGAGTCTATAAAAGGGAGATTGGAGTGATTGGCTGGGTAAAGACCTATAAGTCCTTGCTTATTGTGAAAGGATTCAATCAAAGCAAAGAGATTGACCTTGATGAAAAAAAATTCACATGAAGTAGTGCTCAAGTCTATTCGGATTTTGTTTGCGTTTGCGGCTAGTAATACTATAATATCTAATAATGGTCGAACGGTCGACCCTCCTCGATAGGAAAATTGAAGAGATGTGTAGTTGACACAATTAGAGGGATTTATTGCTATGAGTAGCAAATCTATGGTCTAATAGCCACGACAATCCATTTATGAATTGAAGCAAGCTTCTCAATGATCGAACATCTGTTTTGATGAGACAATCAAATAGTTTGATTTTATCAAAGACAATGATGGATCATGGATCTACAAGAAGGTTAGTGGGAGCATGATGACATTCCTAATAATGTATGTGACATACTTATGATAAGGAATGATGTATCGACGCTAAAATTAGTCAAAGTGTGGTTATCTAACATATTCTCTATAAAGGACTTGGGAATGGCTTCCTATGATATAGGAATGATAATTTATAGGATAAACCAAGTGTTGGGCTAAACCCAAAGTGTGTACATCATTTATATGCTAAGATGTTTAGCATAAATAACTCCAAGAAGTTACTTGAATTGTCAAGTCACGGAGTTACTTTCTCCAAGATAGTGTCTTTCTACGACATCTGAGGAGAAATGACGTATGATTAAGATTTATTATGCTTCGACAAATGTATCTATCAAAATACCGGATGTACTATACAAGACTTGATGATCGCTAACTCACTAGGCGAGATAAGCGAGCACTAGTCTAGTCCTTGAGAAGCGCGATAGTAAGCTGGAAGAACGTCCTTAAATACTTTCGAAGAATTAAGGACATCTTTCTTGATTATGGTGGGTCCAAAATGAAAATCGAGTGTTATAAACACTATGATTTTCTTAGGACAAATGTGATAGAAAATCCATGTCAAAATAAGTGTTAATTCTGAATGGATGAGCGGTTTGTTGGAAGAATTCCAAGCAGCTTAAGATAACTGATTCCGTAGTGGAAGCACTATATGTATATAGCTATAAGTGAAGCTGCAAAGGAGGTTCTTTGGATAGCGAAACCTGTTTTCGCTGGTTAGACATGGTTCCTAGAATAAGATTTATATTGTTGTATCGGTACAACATATGGTAGTAGCGCAGGCTATGGAACCTAGGTTTAATCAGGGATTCAAGATCCAAGTTGCGGCACTTTCATATGATATATGAGATCGTTGAAAGTAGAGATGTTTAAGTCAATATTGACTTGACACCCATAACAACATAGTAAAGACCATTTACTAAACCGTTATTTGAAAATCGCTTTGTTCTCTATTAGGAGAAGTTGTGTATGAGATACCAAGGTGATTGGTTTTAGTACAAGTGGGAGATTGAAAGACGTGTGTCCTAAATCCAATCATGGATGATGAGTTAGGAGATACTTTGTTCAATCTGATTCAAGTTTGTTTAATTTAATAAAATGGTAATATGTTTTATAACGGGCTTTATCTATTTAAAGTGTTTAAATTAGATGATCCATAGTTTAGAGTAAAGCTTTAATGGATTATGATGAGATCATTATAATGAGACCATAAAGATGAGAACTCTAAACTTAAATAGTTCCTGGTCGTAGGATAATTAATTGGTAGTTAATTAATCTGCAAAGATCGGTACATACTATGCTTGCTTCACTATGAAGGATGTCTGTTCTCATAGGCATTTGTGTGGTGATACTATAGCTAGTATGTAGGTGCTTATTAGGAATAAGTTCACTGAACATGACTCGATCAGTTGAACAACTAATGGAGTTCACTCATGTGTCAGTAGTTGTTCATATAGTGATGGTTGTACAAGTGTCCTTTGACTTGAGATCATCATAGTCATCTTGTGTACACTGAACTATACTTTGGTTTAACTCTTAGTCTCGAGGGACAATAATTAGTGCTCTTCTGGGTATAGGAATTTGTGCACGAAGATAGTGAATGATCAATAAAGGATCTGCCCCTTCCAGTGAAGGAAGAGAATGTCCTATGTTATTCCATTTATGCTAGTTCAGGAACCTCTGGCCAGAGTGAATGAAATTAGAAAGAAGTTTCTAATTTGCATTAATCGGAACTAGACATAGTGAATAGGAAAGCATATGATTAAATTAGATAGGCTTGACACGAGATCCATGCCTTGTATTTAATCGGGATATTGTAGGGTAGAAGGAATTGATTGTACTGTAACTAGTCACTGACAGGTTCTTGGTATTCTAAGCAGTGAATTCATATTATCCGGATAGTCGCGATATGTTGAGAAGCATCACTCACGATGTAGAATAAATATAATTAATCAGTTAATTATATTTAATGAATTATTAGAATTCATATAAATAATAAATAAAAGTTTATTATTATTTATTTCTACTACCGGCTTAATATTGAACCTACAGGGTCACACCATAAAAGATTAATTTATTGATGAAGGTATTTTGAGAGAGCAAGTTATTTTCTAAATAGTTTAGAAAAGGAAATAATGATTAAAATAGTTTTAATTATTATTAAAGCATTTTATAAGATAAAGTGTGGGGTTAATATATATATAAAGATATATTAAAAAACCCTAGGAGAGCCCTATAAATAGAATGAGATAGTTCATTCTAAATGACTAGAGTTTTTGTGAAAACCTAGTTGCCACCCTCTTCTTCTTCTTCATCTCTCTCTCTCTCAAAAGAAGAAAAACTCCATTTTTATAAAAGCTTAGTTTTATAAAAAAGCTTCATCGAAGGATTATTCTTGGTGGATACCGGTAGAGTGCTTCACACTCTGAGGAGCAACTGCTAGAATCCATTTTATAAAGCTTCGATTTTCAAGGCATGGTTACGATTCCCCTCGATCTAGATTTTATATGTTTTTCTATATGTGCGATACATGGTTTTTACGGAATAATTGTTATATCACGCTTCCGCTCATCCGTAAATTCCTTCAGTAGACATTTCATTTACTGCACTATCGCATTCCTCTTTAGAAAGTTCAGAAAGATTAGTAATTGTTACCTGGTTGCTTGAGGAGCTTGCTTCCTGCTCATGATTGTTAGCCATAAGAGCCAAGTTGACATACTCAACATCATCATCAGAATCTTCACCATTACCAGCCCAATCATACTCCTGAGATATGAAAGCCTTTTCTTTTTGCTTGAGAAGTTCAAAGTATTTCTTTTTATAATCAACAGGCTCAAATTTCCTGTTGCCCTTCTCAATCTTGGGCTTTCTGCAGTCTCCAGCAAAGTGACCAAGCATTCCACAATTGAAACATTTAGATTTAGACTTTTCAATCCAGTTACTTTTGTTAGGTTGAAAGTCTCTCCTTGGTGGCCTTGCTTCTGAGTTTCTCTTGAACTTGAACTTAGAGAATTTTCTTGACAGAAAAGCAATGTGTTCATCAATCTCATCTAAGTCATCCAAGTTGGCTGGTTCTGATTCTTCTTCTTCTGTCATCTTACCTTTACCCTTGCTAACATCACTCCAACAACTAGCTCGACTAGTTGTGGCCTTTGCAGCTTCTTCATTGTCATCTTCCCGTTGGTTCACAGATGCAATCAATGCAATAGATCCACCCTTCTTTTGTACCTTTTCAATTTCTTCATCTTGCTCCATTTCCAACTCATATGTCTTCAAGGTTCCATAAAGCCTTTCAAGAGTGTAGTCTTTGTACTCTTGAGTGTTTCTGAGAGAAACAGTCATAGGCTTCCATTCTTTTGGAAGAGCTCTAAGAAATTTAAGGTTTGAATCCTTGGTTTGATAGATCCTCCCATACAACTTTAATCCATTCAAAAGCTTTTGAAACCTACTAAACGTGTCATTTAGGGTTTCACCAGCTTTAAAATGAAAATGCTCATATTGTTGTATAAGGAGCTGCATTTTGTTTTCCCTAACTTGCTCAGTACCTTCACATAGAGTTCTAACAGTGTCCCATACTTCTTTGGAGGTGGTACAGTTTATGACATTGTCAAACATCTCTTGCTCCAAACCATTAAACAGAATGTTCATGGTTCTTTTATCTTTATGGACTTCTGCAACATCTTTAATAGTCCATTCTGAGACAAGTTTTGGAATTTCCACATCAGGAGCATCATCTGGCAGTCCAACTCTAGATGCAAACTTCATGGGAACGTGTGGACCTTTCTCAATGCAGTCTACATATCTCTCATCCATAGACATGAGATGTAAATGCATCTTTACTTTCCAGTGAAAGTAATTGTCCTTATCAAGAACTGGTATCTTTACTCCTGCATCCTTCTTCACCATGGTTACTGTTTTGGTCTTGATCTTTAAACTTCTTGTATGTTAGAAGTTTGCTCTGATACCAATTGTTAATCCCAAATGACCCAACAGAATTGTAGAAAGGGGGGTTGAATACAATTCTTGTTATTTCTTAAACTTAAAAACAACTTACAAATAAAACTGAACTTAAAGTAAAAATCACAAGCACATAAATAATTTCAGTTGGATTGTTTGATGATCCAACTGAAGTGATTTTTATTGCGGAAATAATCTGTGATACAAAATGTACACAGCTGCTCAGTTACAAGAATGTAGAGAAGTATGCTCTCAAATATAGCTAATACAATCTATTTGTTTTTCTTCTCTTACACTTATTTTAACTGCTACACTTGGTTATATATATTCCCAAGTTTACAAAGCTATTTTTGGCTACACTAAAGTACACTAAAGGTAACCGCCAATAGTTTGCTTTTCATCCCTTTGTCCAATGGTCCTTGGAGATCCTTGCTTTTGTCTTCATGCTTATTATGATCACTCCCAAGAGCCCAATTGGAAACTGGGATGTTTCCTTATTCCCCATGTCCATTTTAATGGTTTCCAATGCAAAGTACACTTCCACATCACCTTTAGATCTGTTCAGTAAACTGTCACTATCACTTTGTCAACTATTCAGAAAAGCAATAATGATTCGTTGATAGCAGGGAGATGTGTTTCGTTGATAGCTTTATTCTCCATTTCGTTGATGAGTAAACTTCATTTCGTTGATGAGTAAACTTCATTCCGTTGACAGAGTAATCTTCATACCGTTGATAGAGTAATCTTCATACCGTTGACATGTCTTCACTTAGGCAGAATTACATGACATAATATATTTACAATTCACCAACCTATTTTTCCTATCTAGTACTTAGTCAACATGACTTAGAAAAACCTATCTAATACATACAACAAATTGCATATCAAACTGTGAAGTATTGTACAGTACAATTGCTACATCACTCATTTCGTTGATGAGCTTCCTGTCAACGAAACACTACAAAGCATGCCATTTCGTTGACAGTTACAAAATGACTTAATACAAAATCTACTAAGTGTTTTTATAATTATCATCAAGAACAACATATTCCTAACAGTAACTTTTCTTTTCTACTAGTAGAAGGACGACTTCCTGTTCGGTTATCACCCTGACCGCATATGGGCCATTGTACTAAGAGATCACTACCTCGGCGCCTATTTCGTCACCGGGCAAGCCTTAGCACTCAAGAGATCACTACCTCGGCGCCTATTTCGTCACCGGGCAAGCCTTTATAAATTTGGCACTACCCCGGCACCTATTTCATTGCCGTGTAGGCCTTTCCAATTCCCATGATGAAACACATTAATGAAACGGAAATCGGAATTTAATTCCATATTTCCCAAGTACGAATACTCGTCAAAACTTTGTAACCGTTTAGAACACCTTACTCCAGAGTAATTGAAAGGAGTAAGTCAAAGTGTGGGTTGACATTAGTCAACGAGACTACCGATGACTACTACGTATTTTGAAATCATGACCAGGGAGTTTATTGAAATTTCAGAGTTCAGCGAGTTTGAAATACTCTACTTGAATGGGGGAGCCATCCCCTAGTTATAAGTATTCTAGAGGAACAGTGGAAGTAAAACTCTGTCCTCAAATTCTTGAACTAGATTCCCAGTTTTCGATGAGTTGGAAAATACTAATCGCATTTAATTACCTTTAACTATCTTAAGATAATAGTTGGGAATATCTATTTTAATCCCTTTTCTGAAAATCAGACATTTATATTTTTGTGTAAATAATAGAACCTTTAACCATATAATAAGGTTCTATGATTTTAAATCATATTTGGAATATTTAATAAATACCCAAATAATAAATATTAAATTATTATTCAATATAACTACTTAAGTGAATATTCAAAATAATATTCACTTAATTAAATAATAATCAATTAATAAATATTGAATTATTATTCAATATAAACACTTAAGTGAATATTCAAAAATAATATTCACTTTAATTAAATAATATTCAATTAATACTTATTGAATTATTATTCAATATAAAACACTTAAGTGAATATTCAAAATAATATTCACTTTAATTAAATAATATTCAAATAATAAATATTGAATTATTATTCAATATAAAACACTTAAGTGAATATTCAAAATAATATTCACTTTAATTAAATAATATTCAAATAATATTTATTATAATATTATTTAAATATCTCACCTTAAATATCCCATAATATAGATATTGGAATATTTAATAAATCTTTAAAATATAACCGTTCCTGGAACCTTCCAGCTTTTGGCAGTAGTTTAAAATAATTTGACTCCCGGTCTAAGTTTTAAAACCATCGTACAAGTACTCTATACTTAGAGTCTTTAACCTTTAAGCTTGGTTTATATCTAGTACTTATCTAGCATATAAACCTTATACCTTATACAGCTTTTTACAAAGCGAAAACAGTTTTACGTTATTTCACAACATTAAGCAGCATATATAGCAATACCACGACATATATCACAACAGCATCATTATATGGTATAGGGTTTGAGAGTGTGCGTGTCGATCTATAACAAGATGTACAATTACAGTCAGTCCCCTAGAACCATTTAATGTGCTATAACTCAAGCACTACAGTTCTACCAATGAAAATTAAACGTCTCACTCTTGGTCATCTATAACCTCGTGACATTACGTAAACTTCTAAGTCAAAAGCTTGGGTGAAAACCATTCACAAATCCCAAGTTCTTTTACTTTACCATTTCCTTGTTTTAAACCATCCCCTTAAGGGTATTTCACTCGCGCAACCTTTGTTCTCGCATTTTTCTAAAATCACAAACTTATCGTTTTGACACGAAACCTTCTAGGTTCCTTTCTAGACTATACATACTAGTATTCGTTTTAATATCTAAATCCAATTCCAATTTTAAAGGGCTTGATCCCTATCTCAAAGTTCATACAATGAACTATCTAGTTACGCGAAACCGCTTTCACTAAAACAGACGTTTCTCCTAAACCGTAAATCGAAACGACACGATTCTTTCGCTAAAACAATCTAGGAAACAGAGCCTACATGCTCATGGTCAGAAACTTCATGTTTATGCCCTGTATTATAACCATGGTTTCTGTCTAAACTACCTAAGTAAAATCCGACATGGTAACGGCGCCTACGCGTACTTCCCGTGTTTTTAAACACTCAATCCAACTACAATTCAACCATCAACCAACCACCAATCAAACTCAAGCTAATATTACCATTTTTCTGTCCAAACAAGGTCATACTCTAATTCATAAGTTCATCCACAAATCAACCATTAAACATGCTTAAAATCATGCATACATGCTTCATTCTAACATAGTTCTAATCAATCACTTCTAACTACTAGATCAAAGCATAATCTTAAAAAAGAAAGAAGTTTTATACCTTCCTTGGATCTTAACAAAGTCTATATATGGATGATACATCCTTCCTTGCTCCTTAACTATGCTAATCAAACCTAAAATCATCAAAACAAAACAAGATTCTATGAGATTACTATTCACATCACTATTCATCATCAACTTTGAATCCATTTTTGACCAAGCTATGATCCATGGATGAGGCTAAGATTAGAGATCTAACTTGGATATTGGAAGAGGGTGATTTAGAGTCCAAGATCAAGATTTATGGTTGAGTGGAAGTTGGAGCAAAATTTTTAAGCTCTTGAAGATGAAGAAATAGCCGAATGTTGCTTCATGGAAATGGATGCATCTTGTTGTTTTGTTTTCTTTGATTTTCTTTTCCTTTTGTTTGTCTAATTAATCTTTAACACTTAGTAATTGATTTGTGTGGCTAATAAAAGGACTTGTCATCAATGACAAGGCTAATTTGAACTTGTGGTGGTGGTGAAAGTGGTGACAAGGTGGTGATTCATCACCTTGTCATCACTTTGTCATGCTTATGTCATTCCCTTGCATCATGCTTATGTCATCCTTTGCATCCTCAATCCTTTTTATATATTGCACTTGATGATCTCATATAATACTCCTCCTTTGGTTAGGGTTTAATCCATAATTTATTACGCTTTTGTTTCGCGATAGTTTCAAGTGGTTTTAAAGACGTTTCTCTGTACCAAAGCTAGGGTACTTCATTTATCCTTCCATTACCTTTGTCTAATATATAATCTTAGGTTTCTCACCTTGGTTTAAGATATGATCATGTATTTCTCATTCCACATACTTTCTTAAAACGATCAAATCAATACATCCTTAACTGTCCAGTGAATAGTGATTTAAAACTCGAATGGGAATCTTCTGATTCTGATTGCATTTGCATTCACTTATTCTCCTTATACATCAATAATATCACTTCGAAACATTCATTCCATGTCGTCTACATAGTGTGGTCTGAAAAACTTTTCATCAGCAAAAATACTATTCATCAGTGGAAATTTACTATTCATCAAGGTTTTAATTATTACAAAAATTTGGGATATTACAGTCTCCCCTACTTACAAGGATTCCGTCCCGGAATCAGATCAAAATAGATGAGGGTACTTTTCTAGCATTGCGCTCTCTAGTTCCCAAGTGGATTCTTCAACATTATGATTCCTCCACAAAACTCTTACCAGCTTTATAACTTTATTCCTTAGCACTTGATCCTTGCGGTCAATGATTTCTACTGGTTGCTCTATATAGGGCAGGTCTGGTTGTATATTTACTTGTTCGTATTCCACTACGTGTCTGGCATCCGGATTGTACTTCCTTAACATGGACACATGGAACACATTGTGAACTTGCTGCAGATTTGGGGGCAAGGCTAGCTCGTAAGCTACTTCCCCGATACGTCTCAAGATCTCGAACGGTCCAATATATCTAGGGCTCAATTTCCCTTTCTTTCTGAATCTCATCAATCCTTTCCACGGAGATACTTTCAACAGCACAAGATCTCCCATTTCGTATTCTTTGTCCTTTCGGGCCAAGTCTGCATATTTCTTCTGTCTGTCTTGGGCTGCTACCAGCCGTCCTCTGATAAGGTCTATTGCATCCTTAGTCTGTTGGACCATTTCGGGTCCGAGCATTTTTCGTTCTCCAACTTCATCCCAATACAAGGGTGATCGACATCTTCTTCCATACAAGGCCTCATACGGGGGCATCCCGATACTTGCATGAAAACTGTTGTTGTAGGAAAACTCTATCAGGGGTAGGTGATCATCCCAATTTCCTTTGAAATCTATGGCACAAACTCTCAACATATCCTCTAAGGTTTGGATAGTCCTCTCACTTTGCCCATCCGTCTGGGGATGGTAAGCGGTACTCATGTTTAGCTTGGTTCCTACACATTCTTGAAAGCTTCTCCAAAATCTGGAGTTAAATCTAGGGTCTCTGTCTGACACAATGGAGACTGGAACTCCATGTCTCGCCACAATTTCTTTCATGTAAATATCCACTAGCCTATCGACAGTGTATCTTTCATTAATCGGAAGAAATTGGGCTGACTTCGTCAACCGGTCTACTATTACCCAGATGGCGTCGTGATTAGCTTTGGTTCGTGGCAATCCTACTACGAAGTCCATGGCTATTTGTTCCCATTTCCATTCTGGAATCTCTAGGGGTCTTAAGAGTCCACCGGGTCTTTGGTGTTCTGCCTTTACTCTTTGGCAGGTCAAGCATTTGCTTACCCACTCTGTTACGTCCTTTTTCATGTTAGGCCACCAATAATATTCCTTTAAATCCCTATACATCTTGGTACTTCCCGGGTGAATTGAATACCTTGAGCTATGACTCTCATGTAGAATCTCATCTTTTAATTCCAGATCATTAGGAATCCAAATCCGGTAAGTATACCTCATAACTCCCTTACCGTCTCTCTCAGTCCTTAATTCCTCTCCCGTCATTAGCTCTTTCCCTTCGCTCATCATGCGTTCTTGACTTAATTTGATCTTTTGTAACAAATCTGATTGTTGTGCGATTTCAAATAATTTCTCCGTGCCATCTCCGGTTATTTTAACCTCCATCTCCATCTTTTCAAACTCTTGGATTAACTTCTCTGAGGAGGTTATCATTTTGAGTCTCTCCTTCCTACTAAGGGCATCGGCCACCACATTGGCCTTCCCTGGGTGGTAAAGAATCTCGCAATCATAATCTTTGATTAATTCTAACCATCTCCTCTGTCTCATATTGAGCTCTTTCTGAGTGAAAATGTACTTAAGGCTCTTATGGTCTGTGTAGATCTCACACTTTTCCCCATATAAGTAATGCCTCCAAATCTTTAAGGCAAAAACTATGGCTGCTAGTTCCAAATCATGGGTAGGGTATCTACTCTCATATTCTTTTAACTGCCTAGAAGCATATGCAATCACCCTTTCGTGTTGCATAAGCACGCATCCTAACCCTTTGTGTGATGCGTCACTGTAGATCACAAAATTTCCTTTTCCGTCTGGCAGTGCCAGTATAGGGGCAGTAACTAGCCTCCTTTTCAATTCTTGAAAACTCTTTTCACAATTCTCAGTCCACTCAAACTTCTCAGTCTTTCGGGTCAGTCGGGTCAGTAGGGCTGCTATCTTGGCAAAATCTTTCACAAACCTCCGATAATACCCGGCTAAGCCTATAAAACTTCTCACCTCAGTCGGGGTGGTCGGTCTGTCCCAATTTGAAACGGCTTCTATCTTAGCAGGGTCAACTAGCACTCCGTCACTGCTGACTACATGGCCTAGAAACTGTACTTCTCTCAGCCAAAATTCACACTTGGAAAACTTAGCATAAAGTCTTTCCTTTCTCAAAGTCTCTAACACTATTCTCAAGTGTTCTGCGTGTTCCTCCTCTGTCTTGGAGTAGACTAAAATATCATCAATAAAAACTATGACGCACTTGTCCAAGTATTGCTTAAAGACTCTATTCATTAGGTCCATGAAGGCCGCTGGGGCATTCGTCAGCCCGAACGACATTACTAAAAACTCATGGTGCCCATACCTCGTGCAAAATGCAGTCTTGGGTATATCTTCAGGTTTTATCTTTAATTGGTGATATCCAGTCCTCAGGTCAATCTTGGAGAAGTAAACCGCATCTTTTAATTGGTCAAACAAATCATCAATCCTTGGTAAAGGATATCGGTTCTTAATGGTCAACTTGTTTAGTTCTCGGTAGTCTATATACAATCTCAAACTACCATCCTTCTTTTTCACAAACAACACTGGTGCACCCCATGGTGACACGCTGGGTCTTATCATTCCCTTATCTAGAAATTCCTGCAATTGACTGGCTAACTCTTTCATTTCTACCGGAGCTAACCTGTACGGGGCCTTTGAAACTGGCGCCGTCCCTGGAGCTAATTCAATAGTGAATTCTATCTCCCTATCAGGTGGTAATCCCGGAAGGTCTTCCGGAAATACGTCTTCAAATTCATTAACTATAGGGATATTTTTGTAACTTAGGAACCTCTCGATTTGTATCTATCACATAGGCTAAATAAGCCTCACACCCATGCCGCAACAACCTCTTGGTTTGGGCCATGGTTAAAAACTTACGGGTTTGTCGTTGTCCCTTGAACACGACCTCCCGCCCTTCGAACGTTTTAATCCAAACTTTCTTTCTTTCACAATCTATCTGAGCACCATTGCTCGACAACCAATCCATTCCCAGAATAACATCAAATTCCCCTAATTTAAACGGAATCAAGTCCACATGAAACTGTCGACCTTCTATTACTAGGCTACAGTCTATGTGTACTTCATCAACTGGAATTACTTCCTGATTTGCTATTTCTACCTCTAATACTTCTTTTAATGGTTCCGCCCTAAGTCTTAACTGACTCGCGAAATCCCACGAAATAAAAGACTTGGTAGCTCCCGAATCAAATAAAACATTTGCATTGACGGTGTTGAGTAAAAGGGTACCTGCTATCACATTAGTGTCCCTTATGGCGTCTTTCACCGTCATGTTGAAAGTTCTAGCAGTTGGGGGCTTGTTAGAGGCGGCTCCACTGATTCTCGAGCCGGCGGGGTTTGCCATAGGGCAGTCTCTTTTCATGTGTCCTAATTTCCCATATTGAAAACACTTCTGATCGTTTCGAGGGCAAGTGATGGAGTAATGCTCTGTTTTGTTGCATGTGTAGCAGGTTACTGACTTTAGGGCACATTCTCCCAGGTGTTTTCTTCCACAAGTCTTACAGTCAGGTAGTGGGGGTCGGGGTTGATTAAAACGGGACACTCCAGTCTGTCTGTCGCCCTGGCTTAGACTCTTATTCTCTGGTTTCCTGAATCCTGAATTCCTTAAGGGCTGGGACCTGGTCCCTCCGAATGTCCTTACTGGAAAGCTCTTGTTCACCGAGCTTCCTCCTTGACTACCAAACTTCCTCTTTTTCTCTTCTCTTCCTTTCTGACTTTGCTCACTACCTGCTTCCACTATGGTTGCCTTTTGCACTAGTGACGCATAGTCCGTTACTTCCAACACTGCTACTCTATTGTGAATCCATTGCTTCAGCCCTTGCTGAAACCTTCTTGACCTCTTCAAGTCAGCATTGACAAAATCTGGCACAAACCTAGACAACTCAGTAAACTTGGCTTCATATTCTGCCACAGTAATGTTATCCTGTTTCAGTTCCAAAAACTTCCTTTCCATTTTTGCTTCCATGAACACAGGGAAATACTTTTCCAGAAATAAGGTAGTAAACCTTGCCCAGGTAACAACGGTATTTGTTTCTAGGTTTTTCTTTGATTCCCACCAGTAGTTAGCCTCCCCTTTCAGGAGGTAAGTAGCAAAGACGGTCTTTTGGGTTTCCTCAATACCTAGGATTTCAAAAGATTTTTCTATTTCCTTTAACCAAGCTCTTGCCTCAACAGGGTCAGTAGATCCCTGAAATTCCGGGGGTCCTATAGACTTAAAAGCCTTAAAAGCACTATGCCCCGCAGTATTGGGGCCTGGTGGTGGTGGCGGTGGATGTTGGTTCAAATTCTGTCGGAGTAGGTGCATAAATTGGTCCATCGGGTTTCCACCGGGAACCTCTACATTCTGAGTACTCTCATACTCTTCCTCTTCGTAGTCCTGATCATCAAACTCATTGTAATCATCATCCTCTCCGCTTCCTTCATACTCACCTTCGTCATGGTTCTGTTCTTCCTGTTGCCCAGTAATAATCTATTGTAGAAGGGGGGTTGAATACAATAGTATAAGATAATCGACTTCTTAATGTATATATCACAAATATGAAAGAAAGATAACAGCTTTATTAAATCTGATATAAAACTGTTACAAACTCTCTCAAGAAATTCTGATGTTCTTGAGAGCTGCTA
Source organism: Heracleum sosnowskyi (assembly GCA_030848705.1). NCBI lineage: Eukaryota > Viridiplantae > Streptophyta > Magnoliopsida > Apiales > Apiaceae > Heracleum > Heracleum sosnowskyi. Next base: position 89,972,434 of record CM061243.1, read on the forward strand.
GCTTACAAAAACTCTCTCAAGAAATTCTATGTTCTTGAGAGCTTCTATCTTGATTCAAATATTCGATTATGTTCACATACATAAATCGAAACCAAAACTGTGTTTATATACTACACAGCTTCTCTATCAATGATAAGTCCTAATCAATTACAAAGATTGAAACATATCCATAATTGGTAGCTACATTCTACAAACCAGGAACTGACAGAATAAACTTCCATGTTTAACTAGACTCCAAATATAACTCGAAGTAGGAATCCTGATCAGCTTCCAGTCCTGATGATCAATCCTGATCCCAGTCCTGATATGTATCCTGATCCTGACGACCATGCAATCCTGATGACGTCAGCAATCCTGATCAGTTGAGTCTAGCTCCTGACGATCATTGAATTCTGATCTAACAATCTCCCCCAATCTCATACTTTGTGAAATAAAGTATAGATTCCTAAGATTCAATGATGTCAAAAACATATATACAAAATGTACAGTATCTGCAGCAACAACTTATCTGTTTAAATTCTTTGATAGAACAGATTCATCTTCAAGAAGTTGGATAACAAATTTTCTTCTTTTTCTTCAAAAATTTGAATCAGTCTTTCCTTAAGATTTCTGAGTTCTTCATCTTCCTCATTAATCTAGTAGATAGCTGCTCTGAGATTCAATATGGAGCTTTTCTGAAGACTATGCTCTTCAAGCAAAAGATAAGTAATTTCCTTCCCATCAGGATTGAGAGTAAGTTGAGTCATGCCAAAAGTTACTTCTTTAACAGCAGTATCCCTTTGCATTTCCACATCCTGACCTCTTTGATTTAAGTACATGGGAGTATAATTACCATTGAAATTACTGTTTCCATCCAGTCTTCTTCTTATTGTTGACAAAATCATGTCACTCCATTCCTTGCACATTTGATTCTTTGATCTCAAAAGATAATGAACATATTTCAGTTCCTGTGTAGTTTTCATCAGCAGATCTTGAATAGATAAAATCGTCACACTACCATCTTTCATGAAGTACAAAAGCTTTTCTTTCTTGTCAAAACCATCATGACAATCTATAACTATATCAACAGCTAGTAAATTGTTCAGGTTTTCAGAAGTTAAAGTACCTCCAATTTCAGTTAAGGAGTAAGGATCAACATATGAAATATTTTGATATTCAGCATCCCTGTGTCCAATACCTCATCTTGAATTACTTGTCAATTGCTTCAGATTTGAAAATATCTTTAACCAGAGTGCTTTTGATCTAACCATCTCAGATAAATCAACAACACTTGAAGCGCTTGTAATAATTCCTCCAGACTGAAAATTGATAAGTGTATCACACCTCAGTGTACTAATATGTTTCCACTTCTTATCCTTTTCCTTTTCAAAGGCATAGCTTCTTTCCAGTGAAGATTCTTGTCTACTTGGGTTCCTCCACACTCTTCTGTTTGAGAGTTTAAGCCTTTGTACATAGAGATTGAAATCTCTATTTGTTGATCTTGTAATTTCACTTCTTCTGGCTTCTTCTTCTTCATCTACTTCCTTGTTGTGAAAATCAACCACAGTAGATAAAATTATCAAATCAATATCTTGCATAATTTCAGAATCATCAGGATCTTGAATATTATCAGGAACAACATCAGGATTAGATTCTTCAATTTGATTTGTATTGCAGAGAGTTGATTTTCTTGATTTTCTTCTCAATTCAGGTTCTTCTTCAATATTTCCATCATCACCAAAAGTAGATCTGTCAGGAACTACTAGAGTTTGAATAGGTTCAGGAATTTCTTTAATTCTTAACCCTCTAGACCTTATCTGTCTAGTTATTGTTTGAGTTGAAGAACCTCTTCTACTTCTTCTAGCTCCTCTCCTACCTCTGCTTCCTCTACCTCTAGCAGAAACAGGGTTATTAAAGCTTTCCATCATTTCTCTCTGTTGTCTTAAGAATTCTTCATGTGAGAGATCAGGATATTCTTCACTTGCTGTAGAGAGTGCTTTTCTTGCAAATTATTGTTGAACTCTTTTATCAGTGTGATATAGAGTAACAATTCTGCCATCTTTTGTAGAAAAGTTCTGGAATAAATTTGATGCATCTTCAGGATTATCAATAAAAATATCTTCATCACCTTCAGGAATTGTAGCAAGAGTATGTCCATGACCAGGTGTCAGGATTTGTTCTTCCGTCAGGATCTGAGATTGCACCAACGTTCTTACTGTCTTAACTCCAGAATCAGAAACATGAGTTGACTGCGTTGTTTGACTTTGTGAAGTTTGAATTGTAGACTTCATAACAGCAGCATCAGAGGTTTCTCCTTGTATCACTTTGTCACAACCATCATCTCCAGTATCATCATCATTATTCCTTAATACCAGATCAGGTGTGCATTTTGTCTAACTAACCTTCTCCCCCTTTTTGACATCAGGTTTTGACAATAAATTCAAAATTAAGGAAAGAGAGGCTTGAATGTCAGTTACCTTAGTATCCAGAGAATCAATCCTTCTGTTGATAGAGGTTTGTTCAGAAATAACAGATTTCACTTGGGATTCTACTACCCTTAGCCGAAAAGCAGTAGGCACCTTTGTAAAACTTTGAGAAATATCATTCCTCACCAACTCAGTTGAGTTCTTGATAGAATCAATCTCACTTTTTAGGCTTTTGGATAACAGAGTTGTAGCCTTCAAATGATTCTTCAAGTCTTGATTCTCTATAGATTTCACTGCATCATAGGAATGTTCCAAAGCAGAAGAATAACTTACAGATTCAGTAGATCTGTGCCATGAATTGTTCCATTCATTCTGTCTAAATGCCTCAGCAGGATTAAAGGAAGGAATAGAAAAATCTTGTCTCTGATCTTTCCCAGTGGAAGCTTTGCCAGCCATATATGTACTTGATGAACCAAAATTAGTTCCAAGACTAATTTTGAGTGCTGTAGCAAACTGTTCCTTCTCTTTTCGATTCTCATCATCATCACTATCATCAGAGTCATCATCATCAGTACTATGAGTATCATCAAGATCAGGAATAGCTATACCTTTCATTTTATCCTGTGAATCTGTGATAGGATGATCCATTGGTCTTGAACGAAGTGGCTGTATCAGGATAGGTTCAACATCAGGAGCACCACTAGCGTCAGGATGAACACCGTCAGGATTTGATATGCTTGCATCAGTATTTGCTACCAATGGTTCTTGTGGAGCTTGAGGTTCAGAAGCTTCTTCAACACTTTAAGTCAAAGGTTCTTGTGTGCTTCCCTCATTGACAGTGTCCTCGACCAATCTTTGAACTTCATCTGCACCAGAAATCCCTTGAGCATTGTCAGGAAATTTCTCAGAAACTGTAGCTTGGCCTGCATCTTCACTTTGAGAAGATGGTTCTTGTGTAGCTGGAATGTTGATGTCTGCATTCTACCTTTGAGAAAATGGTTCTTGTGGGACCATTCCACTAGCTAAGCCTTCACTCAAACTTTGATTGAGTGGTTCTTGTGTGGCTGGATCATCAGAAAGAGCTGCTGAACCACTTTGAGGTTCAGGTTCTTGTGGGCTTGATCCTTTCAATTTCTTCTGTCTCTGATAGACTAACTCTTCTGCCTTCCTTAGCTTTTCCATTGGATGTTTTATCCCAAGATTGGAAGCAGCAGCACCATACTTCTCCCATGAAATATCAACATGTCTTTTTGTTGGAGAGTCCTATGCTGGAGAGTCGGAAATATTAACCACTTGACTTGGTGCAGCATCAGGAATACTAACAACAGGATTTGCTTGAGCAGTAGAAACTGATTGCTCATTCAGAATAGAAGTGTCCTGTACATCAGTATCCTGCTTCTTTTCTAAAGGAATATGATACCTGCTTTTTGATAACTTCCTTTTCTTCTGTGGTGTAGACAATGGAACCACAGCTGCAGTAGCAGTATCAGAAACTTCCTTATTCACATTCATCACAGAGGATATAGGTAAGTCATCCTCTGAATCAGTCTCATCCCTGAGTACTAACTTTCTTTTAACAGAAACAGCCTCACCTCCCTTTGCAGCTTTCTTCACCAGGACCCCTTGTACACCCCCTTGTAACTTCCTTTTAGTGAGTGGTGTAGAGGAAAAATCCTTTGAACCTGATTGCCTTCCTGACACATCAGTTCTAGCTGACTTCTTTGCTTTTACAACTAAAGTCTTTTGAGAGACAATAGAGGTGGCAGTTGACTGTTTAGACTGTTTAGGATGAATGCTTGGGTTAGGAACAAGGTGTGATTGGCCTTGCCCCATAGAATTAGAAATTAAACCATAACGAGTAGGCATTTTCCTATGTAAGAAAAACCTAACCTCATCAGGAATAAAAGCATTTCCTATGAAACCATTTGCCTTATCACTGTTGACTAAGGACTTAATATTATTCTCAGTAATTCTATAGATAGGTAGAACTACATCATTCTCAAAAACAACATTAGGACACAAGTGATTAAATATCAACTGTAAAAATCTAAGAAAACAGACAGAACCTAACTTATCTGATTTCCTATCACTTAAAGCTTTTAAGATAAACGACCCATAATCAAACACTGTAGAGTGGATAAGAGAGTACCCAATTTTAAGAGATCCTGATGGAAGAGTATCAAAATTTGATGTCTTGTTCAGGAAATAGTGGCTGATCGTATCAAAGAAGAAATTCCATTCCTTCTTAAGCTTTGTCCTAAAGAGATTGCCATATCTCTTTACTTCACCATTGTAGCCCAACTTTGTAACAAACTCAAAAAGAGTAGAGTCCGAAACATTAGCAGGAATAGCATCACCAAGAACAGGTAAATGCAGGGCTTCCTCCACAATTGCAGGAGTCACATAGTGAGTAATTCCATTATGTTCAAAACTCATCAAGATGGTGTCAGAATACCCTTTGTCAAAAGTCACTGAGTTCCACACCTGCATTACAGACTTAAAAGAAACACTTGTAGGTTCTGTTAAAGCAAACTTCAATGGGCTTGAAGCTAGAAAATCTTGAATTATATGAAACTCATTGGGTAAATCTTGATGATTTAGAATAGCCACAAAATTGTTAGTGGCAAAAGTAACACCACTAATCACTGTTTGTTTGTTCATGAATGATGAAGACGCCTTTGAAATTCTTAAAAATCTTGAGAATTGATGTTTGAAAATAGTTAGGGTTCGTAAGCACAGAGAGAGATAGAAAATCGAAAAACTGATGATGAGAGAGTAATTAATAATGTAGAATAAGTAAAAGTATTTTGTTAGAACAAAACTTTACTCTCAATAACAGGTGGCAAAATATGATTTGTGCACAAACAATTAGTGGACAGATTACGTGTGTAATTTAAATGAAACTGCACCACTTTTTATGTGTATGAATATGTATATCTATAACAGTGCAACACATGCGCGCATACAGTTGTCCTACTAAAACTCAACCGTCCATCAGCAGATACTGACAAAAAATTAGGCACAAATTAAGCAATGAAATACTGACCTGATCATCAGGATTGACCAGTTGACTTCCTGTCAGGATAGCATCCTATCAGGATTTGATCAAAGAAAACATACCTTTCTGAATAACCATCAGGATTTGACAGTTATCAGGATTTCCTCTCTATAGCTTTCCTCAGAAATTCTCAAAGTTCATCATTCCAAGTTCATTCACCAATTTATTGAAAGTAGCTTCAGGTAGTGGCTTGGTGAATATATCAGCTAGTTGTTGATCAGTGGGAACAAAGTGAAGTTCAATTGTTCCTTCCAGAACTTGTTCTCTTATGAAGTGATATCGAATATTGATGTGTTTAGTAAGAGAATGTTGAACTGGATTTCCTGTCATTGCAATAGCACTTTGGTTATCACAATAAATAGGGATTTTTGAGTATGACAGGCCATAATCTAACAACTGATTTCTCATCCACATTATCTGGGCACAACAACTTCCTGCAGCAATGTACTCAGCTTCTGCAGTTGAAGTGGAAATGGATTTTTGCTTTTTACTGAACCATGAAACTAGTCTTCCACCCAAAAACTGACAGCTTCCTGAAGTACTTTTCCTGTCTATTTTGTATCCTGCAAAATCAGCATCTGAATAACCACACAACCCAAAATCTGATTCCCTTGCATACCAAAGGCCAAGTGAAGAAGTGCCTTTGAGATATCTGAAAATTCTTTTGACTGCAATCAGATGGGGTTCTCTAGGTTTTGTTTGAAATCTTGCACACAGACAGGTTGCAAACATGATATCTGGTCGACTTGCAGTGAGATACAATAAAGAGCCAATCATTCCTCTGTAGTGAGTTACATCTACCTCAGCACCTTGATCAGGATCAAGTTTGGTAGCTGTAGCTATGGGAGTTGTAGCAGGAGCACTATCTTGCATGTTAAACCTTGTCAATAAATTCCTTGTATATTTAGACTGATTGATAAAAATCCCTTCATCAGTCTGTTTAACTTGAAGACCAAGAAAGTAACTCATTTCTCCCATCATGCTCATTTGATATCTTGACTGCATAAGCTTGGAAAACTTTTCACAAAGCTTATTGTTTGTTGACCCAAAAATGATATCATCAACATAAATCTGAACTAACAAGTCCTTACCAGGATTCAAATAAAATAGAGTTTTATCAATAGCACCTCTTTTGAATCCACTTTCCAGTAAGAATAGAGCTAAAGTCTCATACCATGCTCTTGGAGCTTGCTTTAGTCCATAAAGTGCCTTATCCAATCTGTAGACATGATCTGGATATTTAGGATCAATGAAACCAGGAGGTTGCTCAAAATAGACTTCTTCCTCCAGTTCTCCATTTAAGAAAGCACTTTTAACATCCATCTGGAAAACCTTGAATTTATTATGTGCTGCATAAGCAAGAAATATCCTGATGGCTTCTAGTCTTACAACAGGAGCAAAAGTTTCATCATAATCAATTCCCTCTTGTTGAGAATACCCCTTTGCAACTAGTCTTGCTTTGTTTCTGATTATTACTCCATCAGAATCAGTCTTGTTCTTGAAAATCCACTTTGTACCAACAATTGATCTATTCTTTGGTCTTGGTACTAGTTTCCAGACTTCATTTCGTTCAAATTCATTCAGTTCCTCTTGCATTGCAGTAACCCAATCAGCATCTTTAAGTGCATCTTCAACTTTCTTTGGCTCCTCCTTGGATAGAAAGTTATTGTATAGACATTCATTTTGAGTTGCACTTCTTGTTTGAACACCTGCATCAGGATCCCCAATGATCAAATCAGGAGTATGACTTGCAGTCCATTTCCTTGCTGGTGTTAAATTGTTTCTTGACGTAGATGCTCTCCCTGGATTGGTGTTATCTTTATTTGAAGAACTTGCTTGTCTTGAAGCTCCCCCTGAATTATTGCTATGTCCTCCTGATAAGTTATCAGGATCATCACTTGAATCAGTATCTGAAGAATTCTGTCCTGATGATTGAGTTGACTCTGAACTTGTAGTAGAATGATGTTGCTCCCCCTCAACATTAGCACTACTAGAAGTATCACCATTGATTGCATCATCAGTATTTGCACCATCAGCATCTGGTGTGTCATCAGGATTTGGTGACCCATCAGGATCTGATTCACTTTCTTCAGGTTCCTTGGTAGCTTCATTTTCAAAAATCAATCTATCATGAGAGTCTTCATTGATTCCAGCTATCTTCTTGTCATCAAAAGATACATTTATTGACTCCATGACAGTCCTTGTCCTCAAATTAAAAACTCTGAAGGCTCTTGATGCAGGATAGCCTATGAAAATTCCTTCATCAGCCTTTGTTTCAAATTTCCCTAGTTGTTCAGGATGAATTCTGAGAACAAAACAGTTACAGCCAAACACATGCAGATGCTTCAGACTTGGTTTCTTCTCCTTGAGTGACTGATAAAGAATAACACCATGCCTGTTTATTAATGTGAGATTTTGAGTGTAGCATGCTGTGTTGACTGCTTCTTCCCAGAAATATATAGGTAATTTTGCTTCTTCCAACATAGTTCTGCCAACTTCAATAAGAGTTCTATTTTTCCTTTCAACTACTCCATTTTGCTGAGGTGTGCCAGGAGCAGAGAATTGTTGAATGATTCCTTTGTACTTGTAGAACTCTTCCATCTTTGAATTCTTAAATTCAGTACCATTATCACTTCTCAGTATCTTGACTTTGTACTTTGTGGTTGTCTCAATCATTCTCACATGATCCAACAGAACTTCAGGAGTCTCATCTTTTCTGTGCAGAAAATACACCCAGGTGAATCTAAAATATTCATCAACAATTACAAGAGTGTACCTTTTCTTACTGATGGACATGATGTTGACTGGACCAAATAGATCAAGATGTAGCATGTGATATGGTTCTTCAATATAGGATTCTGATTTACTCTGGAATGATGTCCTTCTTTGTTTTGCTTTCTGACATGCATCACAGAGTCCATCCAATCCTTTCTTGATGTGATAAGTGCCTTTGTCTTCTTGCACTCAGAAGCAAAGTGACCCATACCATTGCACTTGTAGCATCTAACCTTTGACTTGTCAAATTTGCTACCCTTGCTGTCCTTTTTGATATACTTATCTTTTTTTGAGTTGAAAGCCTTTTTCTGAAAGTTGCCTTGTCTTCTATTCTTCCCGAACTTCATACTTCTGAAGTTTCTGACAATCATAGCAACCATCTCTTCCATGTCTGAGTCAGAAGAATCATCATCAGTATTGGCATCAGGATTGCCATCAGTATCTGTTGAAGAGTCATCAGGATCTGACTCAACTATTCTTGTTTTACTTCTAGAGACCTCCATAGCTTTTTCTTTTGATTTAGCCTCTGCTTTCAAAGCAATTGATTTTGCCTTGCTGCTTTTCTTGTTCTTTCTCTGTTGGACTTCAAGATCATGAGTTCTTAGCATCCCATAGACTTCATAAAGAGACACAGTGTTAAGATCATACTGATGTCTAATGATCGAGGTCTGAGTGTCCCATTCTTCAGGTAAAGCTCTTAGAAACTTGGTGTTTGAATCTTCAGTTTCATATTCCTTGTCAACTAAAGATAAACTGTTCAATAGTGTCAGAAATCTATCATATAGATCAGTTAGGCTCTCATCAGGTCTTGCATCAAATTGTTCATATTCTTGAATCAAAAGAGCCCTTCTGTTTTTCTTAACAGATGCGGATCCCTGGCACTGAGTTTCCAAAGTATCCCAGATTTCTTTCGAAGACTTGCATGCAATAACTCTATTTGACATGACAGCATCAAGACTACTGTGCAAGATATTCTTTATCTTTGGTTCCCTGAGTACATGAGCTTTTTCTTCTGGAGTACATTCACTTTTAGCCTTGACCACATAATGTGCAGGTACTGTATCTGTTCGTTCTACAATCCTTGTAGGAATATATGGTCTATCACGAATCCTGTCCAAATAGTCAGGATCCATAGCCTCCAGGTACATCAGCATCTTTACCCTCCATGTTGGATATTCTGATTTCTTCAAGATGGGAATCTTCATGCTTTCATACTTGGTTGTCGACATCTTTAGATCGTATCTGATTCAGAATTAAATCAGTTTGCTCTGATACCAATTGTTGCCCAGTAATAATCTATTGTAGAAGGGGGGTTGAATACAATAGTATAAGATAATCGACTTCTTAATGTATATATCACAAATATGAAATAAAGATAACAGCTTTATTAAATCTGATATAAAACTGTTACAAACTCTCTCAAGAAATTCTGATGTTCTTGAGAGCTGCTAGCTTACAAAAACTCTCTCAAGAAATTCTATGTTCTTGAGAGCTTCTATCTTGATTCACAAATATTCGATTATGTTCACGTACATAAATCGAAACCAAAACTGTGTTTATATACTACATAGCTTCTCTATCAATGATAAGTCCTAATCAATTACAAAGATTGAAACCTATCCATAATTGATAGCTACATTCTACAAACCAGGAACCGACAGAATAAACTTCCATGTTTAACTAGACTCCAAATATAACTCGAAGTAGGAATCCTGATCAGCTTCCAGTCCTGATGATCAATCCTGATCCCAGTCCTGATATGTATCTTGATCCTGACGACCATGCAATCCTGATGACGTCAGCAATCCTGATCAGTTGAGTCTAGCTCCTGACGATCATTGAATTCTGATCTAACACTTCGCCCTTGTGGAAGTCTGGGTTTTCTTCCTCATTGTGATAGTCTTGCCTTTCATCTCCCTGGTTAACACTACCCTGAGCCGCAGGGTTGGCAAGGCGTGCTCGGGTTCCCACACGTCGGGGTGGCATTTTCCTGATGTTTTTAAATAAAAACTTTTATTAAAACTATTTGTTCCTTTTTAAAATATGTGGTTGAATCAATTGAGTTCTTGGTGAAAATCTTGGAAATCATCATTTCTCACTCAAAACACTTTCATATGTAAATAATTTTTTTTTTTGTCATAATGGGGGTTGCACAGTTTATATGTCAAAACTAATAACTTGTAAAACAATTGAAATAACAGGGGATATCAAATTTAAGACTGAAAGCTTTAAAGAAACTGAAATGCACGAATATATACATAAGTGACATAAAGTCACGAGATACTGAAACTAAGTTCCAACAAAAGCGAATACATCGCTGAAATACATCATCCGTACAACATTCAAAAGCTAAGTACTACCAGTCAACCTGTCAACATCTGCTACGTCAGTCTGATCAGCCTATCTCTAACTCAGAAAGGATACTACTATACATCGGAACCATCCAACAAAAACTGGCACTACTAACGGCCATCTGAGTTTAGAGAACTAAGCTATCTGTCACCTATCAAGTCTCCCCATCCGAGCGGGTCAGGTTCCTGACACGCGCCATAGCATCTGCCCAAATCCTCTCTGTGGCTAGTCGGGGTACCAGTCCCTCAGCAATAACATACATGCCTCTCATGCGGACCATAGCTCGCCCCTCGATGCGGGAAATCTCAAGTCTCATCTCCATAGGAGTCATAAACCTCATCCCGTCCTGATAAGACCGACGGGTCTCTCTCTCTGCTGCCAACTGTCTCCTCAGCTCATCAGCTCTAGCCTCTGCCGCTGCCAAGTCAGTGGTTAGCCGGCCAATCATCCAATCATGGATCACAGTAGGTACTCCAGTAGGTGAGGGAGGAGGTGTGTCTGGATCAGTCATAGCCTGGTCCTCCTCATATCCCTCAGGGGCAAGATCATAGTCATCGTCTGATGGTAACGGGCTCAATGGGGGCACAGGAGGGGTAAGGGCTCTCATAGTAGGTAGAGGGTACATCCAGATGCCTCCTCGGCTAGCACTGTCCTCAGAAGTCTCATCATCATCCGTAGTAACTACATCAGGTACAATCTAATCCCCCTCAGTGGAATCATCATCATCAGTCGAATATCCCTCAAGAGAGAGAACATGAGAAGTAGGAAAGTCAAACACAGTCGTGGGGTCCTCTTCCGGATCCTCGTCCAGGTCCTCAGTATCCTCCTCGAGATCCTCCATGGGGTCATCCACGGGGTCGTCCTCAACCGCCAGCAGAGCCTCGTCGTGCTGGGTCTCAAAGTCATCAGCCTCCTCGGCCGCGAATACCTATACAAGTGAAAACTAGGTTACTATAATGTGTAATCAAAGTTCCCTTGCGGGTTTTAACAGTCGGTGCTACATCCGGTAGCCCAACCATGAACTCGATGGGAGTTCTTCTTATTATTATAGTTGCATTTATTATTCCTAACGCCCTATCGTTTCTGAGATTAATAACTATAGGCTTTGATACCATTTCTGTAACACCCCCAGACCCGGGGTCGGAGATCTGGGTTGTCACGATCCCTTGTTCCGTACAAACACTTAATACTTGAACCATGAAACAATAAATCAACACACATGGTGACCCCACCATCAATATACTCACGCTAGTTATGTCTCAGAAACGAACTTACAATAACAGTAGTCATATGATCCATAAATTAAAGTTATTACAACCCAAAAGTAAAATACTTGCAACCTACTACCAGTATGATTTCTATGTGAAACCATATGGTAGCGCAAAAGTTTGTTCTTGTTCATTAATATACATAAGTGATACTTATAATTAAACCGGAGCAACAAGAGTTACACTCCGAACCAACTCAGTACTTCTACCTGATCAACTGTAACAACCATGCTACGGGCGGCCTGTATGTCCCTGACGCGCTTCCGAACGGTACGACGAATCCTGGCCATCTACTCTAGCTGTTGTGTTGTGATATATATGTATAGAAGAAAAAGCAAGAGTGAGCACTCAGCCCAACAATAATACAATACAGCATAAGCATATAAGTAAGCTTATATCAAAAAGGAAAAACCTTTAAAACCTCATTCGTATACAGAATGATATATTTATTTCTCTTTTCGTCAAAACATACCATACAGTACGACTAATGTATGAGGAACATCATTACCGATTATTGTCACATTATCAGTAACTCAGCACCTAGGCTTTTGTTACAATGTGCAGCTCAACTCCGATTGGAGGGAAGGGAATGTACTGGAACACCCGATACACGGTGATCAGCCGTTGTATCGTAACTTTTATTTTCTACTAGTAGAAGGACGACTTCCTGTTCGGTTATCACCCTGACCGCATATGGGCCATTGTAGTAAGAGATCACTACCTCGGCGCCTATTTCGTCACAGGGCAAGCCTTAGCACTCAAGAGATCACTACCTCGGCGCCTATTTCGTCACCGGGCAAGCCTTGATAAATTTGGCACTACCCCGGCACCTATTTCATTGCCGTGTAGGCCTTTCCAATTCCCATGATGAAAAACATTAATGAAACGGAAATCGGAATTTAATTCCATATTTCTCAAGTACGAATACTCTTCAAAACTTTGTAACCGTTTAGAACACCTTACTCCAGAGTAATTGAAAGGAGTAAGTCAAAGTGTGGGTTGACATTAGTCAACGAGACTACCGATGATTACTACGTATTTTGAAATCATGACCAGGGAGTTTATTGAAATTTTAGAGTTCAGCGAGTTTGAAATAATCTACTTGAATGGGGGAGCCATCCCCTAGTTATAAGTATTCTAGAGGAACAGTGGAAGTAAAACTCTGTCCTCGAATTCTTGAACTAGATTCCCAGTTTTCGATGAGTTGGAAAATGTTGCCCAGTAATAATCTATTGTAGAAAGGGGGTTGAATACAATAGTATAAGATAATCGAATTCTTAATGTATATATCACAAATATGAAAGAAAGATAACAGCTTTATTAAATCTGATATAAAACTGTTACAAACTCTCTCAAGAAATTCTGATGTTCTTGAGAGCTGCTAGCTTACAAAAACTCTCTCAAGAAATTCTATGTTCTTGAGAGCTTCTATCTTGATTCACAAATATTCGATTATGTTCACGTCCATAAATCGAAACCAAAACTGTGTTTATATACTACACAGCTTCTCTATCAATGATAAGTCCTAATCAATTACAAAGATTGAAACCTATCCATAATTGATAGCTACATTCTACAAACCAGGAACCGACAGAATAAACTTCCATGTTTAACTAGACTCCAAATATAACTCGAAGTAGGAATCCTGATCAGCTTCCAGTCCTAATGATCAATCCTAATCCCAGTCCTGATATGTATCTTGATCCTGACGACCATGCAATCCTGATGATGTCAGCAATCCTGATCAGTTGAGTCTAGCTCCTGACGATCATTGAATTCTGATCTAACAATCTCCCCCAATCTCATACTTTGTGAAATAAAGTATAGATTCCTAAGATTCAATGATGTCAAAAACATATATACAAAATGTACAGTATCTGCAGCAACAACTTATCTGTTTAAATTCTTTGATAGAACAGATTCATCTTCAAGAAGTTGGATAACAAATTTTCTTTTTTTTCTTCAAGAATTTGAATCAGTCTTTCCTTAAGATTTCTGAGTTCTTCATCTTCCTCATTAATCTGGTAGATAGCTGCTCTGAGATTCAATATGGAGCTTTTCTGAAGACTATGCTCTTCAAGCAAAAGATAAGCAATTTCCTTCCCATCAGGATTGAGAGTAAGTTGAGTCATGCCAAAAGTTACTTCTTTAACAGCAGTACCCCTTTGCATTTCCACATCCTGACCTCTTTGATTAAAGTACATGGGAGTATAATTACCATTGAAATTACTGTTTCCATCCAGTCTTCTTCTTATTGTTGACAAAATCATGTCACTCCATTCCTTGCACATTTGATTCTTCGATCTCAAAAGATAATGAACATATTTCAGTTCCAGTGTAGTTTTCATCAGCAGATCTTGAATAGATAAATTTTCACACTACCATCTTTCATGAAGTACAGAAGCTTTTCTTTCTTGTCAAAACCATCATGACAATCTATAACTATATCAACAACTAGTAAATTGTTCAGGTTTTCAGAAGTTAAAGTACCTCCAATTTCAGTTAAGGAGTAAGGATCAACATATGACATATTTAGATATTCAGCATCCCTGTGTCCAATACCTCATCTTGAATTACTTGTCAATTGCTTCAGATTTGAAAATATCTTTAACCAGAGTGCTTTTGATCTAACCATCTCAGATAAATCAACAACACTTGAAGCGCTTGTAATAATTCCTCCCGACTGAAAATTGATAAGTGTATCACACCTCAGTGTACTAATATGTTTCCACTTCTTATCCTTTTCCTTTTCAAAGGCATAGCTTCTTTCCAGTGAATATTCTTGTCTGCTTGGGTTCCTCCACACTCTTCTGTTTGAGAGTTTAAGCCTTTGTACATAGATATTTAAATCTCTATTTGTTGATCTTGTAATTTCACTTCTTCTGGCTTCTTCTTTTTCATCTACTTCCTTGTTGTGAAAATCAACCACAGTAGATAAAATTATCAAATCAATCTCTTGCATAATTTCAGAATCATCAGGATCTTGAATATTATCAGGAACAACATCAGGATTAGATTCTTCAATTTGATTTGTATTGCAGAGAGTTGATTTTCTTGATTTTCTTCTCAATTCAGGTTCTTCTTCAATATTTCCATCATCACCAAAAGTAGATCTATCAGGATCTACTAGAGTTTGAATAGGTTCAGGAATTTCTTTAATTCTTAACCCTCTAGACCTTATCTGTCTAGTTATTGTTTGAGTTGAAGAACCTCTTCTACTTCTTCTAGCTCCTCTACTACCTCTGCTTCCTCTACCTCTAGCAGAAACAGGGTTATTAAAGCTTTCCATCATTTCTCTCTGTTGTCTTAAGAATTCTTCATGTGAGAGATCAGGATATTCTTCACTTGCTGTAGAGAGTGCTTTTCTTGCAAATAATTGTTGAACTCTTTTATCAGTGTGATATAGAGTAACAATTCTGCCATCTTTTGTAGAAAAGTTCTGGAATAAATTTGATGCATCTTCAGGATTATCAATAAAAATATCTTCATCACCTTCAGGAATTGTAGCAAGAGTATGTCCATGACCAGGTGTCAGGATTTGTTCTTCCATCAGGATTTGAGATTGCACCAACGTTCTTACTGTCTTAACTCCAGAATCAGAAACATGAGTTGACTGCGTTGTTTGACTTTGTGAAGTTTGAATTGTAGACTTCATAACAGCAGCATCAGAGGTTTCTCCTTGTATCACTTTGTCACAACCATCATCTCCAGTATCATCATCATTATTCCTTAATACTAGATCAGGTGTGCATTTTGTCTGACTAACCTTCTCCCCCTTTTTGACATCAGGATTTGACAATAAATTCAAAATTAAGGAAAGAGAGGCTTGAATGTCAGTTACCTTAGTATCCAGAGAATCAATCCTTCTGTTGATAGAGGTTTGTTCAGAAATAACAGATTTCACTTGGGATTCTACTACCCTTAGCTGAAAAGCAGTAGGCACCTTTGTAAAACTTTGAGAAATATCATTCCTCACCAACTCAGTTGAGTTCTTGATAGAATCAATCTCACTTTTTAGGCTTTTGGATAACAGAGTTGTAGCCTTCAAATGATTCTTCAAGTCTTGATTCTCTATAGATTTCACTGCATCATAGGAATGTTCCAAAGTAGAAGAATAACTTACAGATTCAGTAGATCTGTGCCATGTATTGTTCCATTCATTCTGTCTAAATGCCTCAGCAGGATTAAAGGAAGGAATAGAAAAATCTTGTCTCTGATCTTTCCCAGTGAAAGCTTTGCCAGCCATATATGTACTTGATGAACCAAAATTAGTTCCAAGACTAATTTTGAGTGCTGTAGCAAGCTGTTCCTTCTCTTTTCGATTCTCATCATCATCACTATCATCAGAGTCATCATCATCAGTACTATGAGTATCATCAGGATCAGGAATAGCTATACCTTTCATTTTATCCTGTGAATCTGTGATAGGATGATCCATTGGTCTTGAACGAAGTGGCTGTATCAGGATAGGTTCAACATCAGGAGCACCACTAGCGTCAGGATGAACACCGTCAGGATTTGATATGCTTGCATCAGTATTTGCTACCAATGGTTCTTGTGGAGCTTGAGGTTCAGAAGCTTCTTCAACACTTTGAGTCAAAGGTTCTTGTGTGCTTCCCTCATTGACAGTGTCCTCGACCAATCTTTGAACTTCATCTGCACCAGAAATCCCTTGAGCATTGTCAGGAAATTTCTCAGAAACTGTAGCTTGGCCTGCATCTTCACTTTGAGAAGATGGTTCTTATGTAGCTGGAATGTTGATGTCTGCATTCTCCCTTTGAGAAAATGGTTCTTGTGGGACCATTCCACTAGCTAAGCCTTTACTCAAACTTTGATTGAGTGGTTCTTGTGTGGCTGGATCATCAGAAAGAGCTGCTGAACCACTTTGAGGTTCAGGTTCTTGTGGGCTTGATCCTTTCAGTTTCTTCTGTCTCTGATAGACTAACTCTTCTGCCTTCCTTAGCTTTTCCATTGGATGTTTTATCCCAAGATTGGAAGCAGGAGCACCATACTTCTCCCAGGAAATATCAACATGTCTTTTTGTTGGAGAGTCCTGTGCTGGAGAGTCTGAAATATTAACCACTTGACTTGGTGCAGCATCAGGAATACTAACAACAGGATTTGCTTGAGCAGTAGAAACTGATTGCTCATTCAGAATAGAAGTGTCCTGTACATCAGTATCCTGCTTCTTTTCTAAAGGAATATGATACCTGCTTTTTGATAACTTCCTTTTCTTCTGTGGTGTAGACAATGGAACCACAGCTGCAGTAGCAGTATCAGAAACTTCCTTATTCACATTCATCATAGAGGATATAGGTAAGTCATCCTCTGAATCAGTCTCATCCCTGAGTACTAACTTTCTTTTAACAGAAACAGCCTCACCTCCCTTTGCAGCTTTCTTCACCAGGACCCCTTGTACACCCCCTTGTAACTTCCTTTTAGTGAGTGGTGTAGAGGAAAAATCCTTTGAACCTGATTGCCTTCCTGACACATCAGTTCTAGCTGACTTCTTTGCTTTTACAACTAAAGTCTTTTGAGAGACAATAGAGGTGGCAGTTGACTGTTTAGACTGTTTAGGATGAATGTTTGGGTTAGGAACAAGGTGTGATTGGCCTTGCCCCATAACATTAGAAATTAAACCATAACGAGTAGGCATTTTCCTATGTAAGAAAAACCTAACCTCATCAGGAATAAAAGCATTTCCTATGAAACCATTTGCCTTATCACTATTGACTAAGGACTTAATATTATTCTCAGTAATTCTACAGATAGGTAGAACTACATCATTCTCAAAAAAAACATTAGGACACAAGTGATTAAATATCAACTGTAAAAATCTAAGAAAACAGACAGACCCTAACTTATCTGATTTCCTATCACTTAAAGCTTTTATGATAAACGACCCATAATCAAACACTGTAGAGTGGATAAGAGAGTACCCAATTTTAAGAGATCCTGATGGAAGAGCATCAAAATTTGATGTCTTGTTCAGGAAACAGCGGCTGATCGTATCAAAGAAGAAATTCCATTCCTTCTTAAGCTTTGTCCTAAAGAGATTGCCATATCTCTTTACTTCACCATTGTAGCCCAACTTTGTAACAAACTCAAAAAGAGTAGAGTCCGAAACATTAGCAGGAATAGCATCACCAAGAACAGGTAAATGCAGGGCTTCCTCCACAATTGCAGGAGTCACATAGTGAGTAATTCCATTATGTTCAAAACTCATCAAGATGGTGTCAGAATACCCTTTGTCAAAAGTCACTGAGTTCCACACCTGCATTACAGACTTAAAAGAAACACTTGCAGGTTCTGTTAAAGCAAACTTCAATGGGCTTGAAGCTAGAAAATCTTGAATTATATGAAACTCATTGGGTAAATCTTGATGATTTAGAATAGCCACAAAATTGTTAGTGGCAAAAGTAACACCACTAATCACTGTTTGTTTGTTCATGAATGATGAAGACGCCATTGAAATTCTTAAAAATCTTGAGAATTGATGTTTGAAAATAGTTAGGGTTCGTAAGCACAGAGAGAGATAGAAAATCGAAAAACTGATGATGAGAGAGTAATTAATGATGTAGAATAAGTAAAAGTATTTTGTTAGAACAAAACTTTACTCTCAATAACATGTGGCAAAATATGATTTGTGCACAAAGAATTAGTGGACAGATTACGTGTGTAATTTAAATGAAACTGCACCGCTTTTTATGTGTATGAATATGTATATCTATAACAGTGCAACACACGCGCGTATACAGTTGTCCTACTAAAACTCAACCGTCCATCAGCAGATACTGACGAAAAATTAGGCACAAATTAAGCAATGAAATACTAACCTGAACATCAGGATTGACCAGTTGACTTCCTGTCAGGATAGCATCCTATCAGGATTTGATCAAAGAAAACATACCTTTCTGAATAACCATCAGGATTTGACAGTTATCAGGATTTCCTCTCTGTAGCTTTCCTCAGAAATTCTCAAAGTTCATCATTCCAAGTTCATTCACCAATTTATTGAAAGTAGCTTCAGGTAGTGGCTTGGTGAATATATCAGCTAGTTGTTGATCAGTGGGAACAAAGTGAAGTTCAATTGTTCCTTCCAGAACTTGTTCTCTTATGAAGTGATATCGAATACTGATGTGTTTAGTAAGAGAATGTTGAACTGGATTTCCTGTCATTGCAATAGCACTTTGGTTATCACAATAAATAGGGATTTTTGAGTATGACAGGCCATAATCTAACAACTGATTTCTCATCCACATTATCTGGGCACAACAACTTCCTGCCGCAATGTACTTAGCTTCTGCAGTTGAAGTGGAAATGGATTTTTGCTTTTTACTGAACCATGAAACTAGTCTTCCACCCAAAAACTGACAGCTTCTTGAAGTACTTTTCCTGTCTATTTTGCATCCTGCAAAATCAGCATCTGAATAACCACACAACCCAAAATCTGATTCCCTTGCATACCAAAGGCCAAGTGAAGAAGTGCCTTTGAGATATCTGAAAATTCTTTTGACTGTAATCATATGGGGTTCTCTAGGTTTTGCTTGAAATCTTGCACACAGACAGGTTGCAAACATGATATCTGGTCGACTTGCAGTGAGATACAATAAAGAGCCAATCATTCCTCTATAGTGAGTTACATCTACCTCAGCACCTTGATCAGGATCAAGTTTGGTGGCTGTAGCTATGGGAGTTGTAGCAGGAGCACTATCTTGCATGTTAAACCTTGTCAATAAATTCCTTGTATATTTAGACTGATTGATAAAAATCCCTTGATCAGTTTGTTTAACTTGAAGACCGAGAAAGTAACTCATTTCTCCCATCATGCTCATTTGATATCTTGACTGCATAAGCTTGGAAAACTTTTCACAAAGCTTATTGTTTGTTGACCCAAAAATGATATCATCAACATAAATCTGAACTAACAACAAGTCCTTACCATGATTCAAATAAAATAGAGTTTTATCAATAGCACCTCTTTTGAATCCACTTTCCAGTAAGAATAGAGCTAAAGTTTCATACCATGCTCTTGGAGCTTGCTTTAGTCCATAAAGTGCCTTATCCAATCTGTAGACATGATTTGGATATTTAGGATCAATGAAACCAGGAGGTTGCTCAACATAGACTTCTTCCTCCAGTTCTCCATTTAAGAAAGCACTTTTAACATCCATCTGGAAAACCTTGAATTTCTTATGTGCTGCATAAGCAAGAAATATCCTGATGGCTTCTAGTCTTGCAACAGGAGCAAAAGTTTCATCATAATCAATTCCCTCTTGTTGAGAATACCCCTTTGCAACTAGTCTTGCTTTTTTTTTATTATTACTCCATCAGAATCAGTCTTGTTCTTGAAAATCCACTTTGTACCAACAATTGATCTATTCTTTGGTCTTGGTACTAGTTTCCAGACTTCATTTCGTTCAAATTCATTCAGTTCCTCTTGCATTGCAGTAACCCAATCAGCATCTTTAAGTGCATCTTCAACTTTCTTTGGATCCTCCTTGGATAGAAAGTTATTGTATAGACATTCATTTTGAGTTGCACTTCTTGTTTGAACACCTTCATCAGGATCCCCAATGATCAAATTAGGAGTATGACTTGCAGTCCATTTCCTTGCTGGTGTTAAATTGTTTCTTGACGTAGATGCTCTCCCTGGATTGGTGTTATCTTGATTTGAAGAACTTGCTTGTCTTGAAGCTCCCCCTGAATTATTGCTATGTCCTCCTGATAAGTTATCAGGATCATCACTTGAATCAATATCTGAAGAATTCTGTCCTGATGATTGAGTTGACTCTGAACTTGTAGTAGAATGATGTTGCTCCCCCTCAACATTAGCACTACTAGAAGTATCACTATTGATTGCATCATCAGTATTTGCACCATCAGCATCTGGTGTGTCATCAGGATTTGGTGACCCATCAGGATCTGATGTATGGACAGGATATGATTCACTTTCCTCAGGTTCCTTGGTAGCTTCATTTTCAAAAAACAATCTATCATGAGAGTCTTCATTGATTCCAGCTATCTTCTTGTCATCAAAAGATACATTTATTGACTCCATAACAGTCCTTGTCCTCAAATTAAAAACTCTGAAGGCTCTTGATGCAGGATAGCCTATGAAAATTCCTTCATCAGCCTTTGTTTCAAATTTCCCTAGTTGTTCAGGATGAGTTCTGAGAACAAAACATTTAC
This sequence comes from Heracleum sosnowskyi, assembly GCA_030848705.1. Classification (NCBI taxonomy): domain Eukaryota; kingdom Viridiplantae; phylum Streptophyta; class Magnoliopsida; order Apiales; family Apiaceae; genus Heracleum; species Heracleum sosnowskyi. The sequence goes on from CM061243.1 coordinate 89,993,484, forward strand.
AGCCAAACACATGCAGATGCTTCAGACTTGGTTTCTTCTCCTTGAGTGACTGATAAGGAGTAACACCATGCCTGTTTATTAATGTGAGATTTTGAGTGTAGCATGCTGTGTTGACTGCTTCTGCCCAGAAATATGTAGGTAATTTTGCTTCTTCCAACATAGTTCTGCCAGCTTCAATAAGAGTTCTATTTTTCCTTTCAACTACTCCATTTTGCTGAGGTGTGCCAGGAGCAGAGAATTGTTGAATGATTCCTTTGTACTTGCAGAACTCTTCTATCTTTGAATTCTTAAATTCAGTACCATTATCACTTCTCGGTATCTTGACTTTGTACTTTGTGGTTGTCTCAATCATTCTCAAATGATCCAACAGAACTTCAGGAGTCTCATCTTTTCTGTGCAGAAAATACACCCAGTTGAATCTAGAATATTCATCAACAATTACAAGAGTGTACCTTTTCTTACTGATGGACATGATGTTGACTGGACCAAATAGATCAAGATGTAGCATGTGATATGGTTCTTCAATAGAGGATTCTGATTTACTCTGGAATGATGTCCTTCTTTGTTTTGCTTTCTGACATGCATCATAGAGTCCATCAGGAGTATATAACACTTTTGGTAATCCTCTCACTAAATCTTTCTTAACCAACTCATTGATATTGCTGAAGTTGAGATGAGAAAGCTTCTTTTGCCAATTCCAACTTTCATCTACTGAAGCTTTACTGATCAGACAGGTAGGGGAGTCATCAGTATTTGATTGAATGTTGGCTTCATATATGTTACCATGCTTGTAGCCAGTCAGTGTTATCTTGCTTGTTGTTTTACTGACTACTTCATAATGAGTGGAATAGAAGTTGACATGATAACCTCTGTCAGTGATTTGACTAATACTCAACAAGTTGTGTTTCAGTCCTTTCACTAGAGCTACTTTTTCAATGATGACATTTCCAATGATTATATTGCCATATCCCAAAGTTTGTCCAATGTTGCCATCTCCATAAGACACAGTTGGGCCAGCTTTTTCCTCATATTCTGATAACAGGGCTTTGTTTCCAGTCATGTGCACAGAACATCCATTATCCATGACTAACACATTTTTCTTTTTACCCTGCAATCAGAATAGAAACACACTAGTTAGAACATTTAGGAACCCATACTTGTTGGGTTCCTTTTCCATGCAATTTATTAACTTTCACAGCAGAAGACTTTTTGACCTTAGCAGTCCTGACAGGATTTACTCCATCAGGATTTGCTTTGTCAGTATCAGTATTAACAAAAGCATGTTCCAACTTGACATTCTTAATGCTACCAGAGTTTGCACTATTTTTATCAACTTTAGGCAATGGATCATAAAAGTTATAGTACAACTCATGATAATCTTTACAAGTATAAATAGAATGCCATATACTACCACAATGAAAACAGGACTTCTGTGGTTTATAAAATACTGATCTATTCCTAACATCAGACTTAGAAATATCAGCAATCTTCTTCTTACTCTTCTTACAATCAATAGCAAGATGATTAGAGTTACCACAGTTAAAACAACACTTTCTAGGTGCATTTGGGATATATTTGAAACCATTCTCTTTATTGATCCCAACTTTACCATTCCTGTTTCTCTTAACAGTAGCTTCCTTTTTCTTATCTGTCACCTCACAGATTTTATCCTTAAGCTGTTTCTGAGACAATAGACCTACATTTTTAGTGACTTTATTCATGACAGGTTTAGACTTTATAAATTTAATTCCTTGAGTAGAAGTAGATCCCTTTTCAAAAGTAGAATTGGAATCCTTACCAAAAACAAAATTAACAGGAGTAATCTTAGATTTGGTTGTATCTATAACATGTCTATAGGTCTTTGGACTGACTGTCTCATCAATGACAATTTTCTCTTTCAATTTCTTATCCTCATCTGACTTATATCCTAGACACTCTTTCCAATTCTTAGAGGTATTAATCTCATGAAATTTCCTACCAGAGTCTGTCCAGGTTCTGATTTTCCCATTAGCATTTTCAAGTTCCTTTTCAAGAGCAGTACATTTGGATTTCATCTCTAAATACATGTGATTCGCATTATCACATTCTTTTTGTACTTCTTGCATACGAGAAAATTCAGCTTCTAATATATCATTCCTTTTTCTAAGTTCAGACTTCTCAGATAAGATCCTAGTATTTTCAGCAGTTTGACTTCTAAAGCTAATATGTAAAGACTTTAGAAAACGTCTTAACTCAGAAGCATTATCAGTATCAAAATCAAAGATAGTATTTAGTACCTTATCATCAGGAGCAGAAATTACATCAGTGTTGGCCATTAGAGCATAGTTGACCACCTCAGTATCAGATTCTGAGGAAGAGTCCATCCAATCCTTGCTTGATGTGATAAGTGCCTTTGTCTTCTTGCACTCAGAAGCAAAGTGACCCATACCATTGCACTTGTAGCATCTAACCTTTGACTTGTCAAATTTGCTACCCTTACTGTCCTTTTTGATATACTTATCTTTGTTTGAGTTGAAAGCCTTTTTTTGAAAGTTGCCTTGTCTTCTATTCTTCCTGAACTTCATCCTTCTGAAGTTTCTGACAATCATAGCAACCATCTCTTCCATGTCTGAGTCAGAAGAATCATCATCAGTATTGGCATCAGGATTGCCATCAGTATCTGATGAAGAGTCATCAGGATCTGACTCAACTATTCTTGTTTTACTTCTAGAGACCTCCATAGCTTTTCCTTTTGATTTAGCCTCTACTTTCAAAGCAATTGATGTTACCTTGCTGCTTTTCTTGTTCTTTCTCTGTTGGACTTCAAGATCATGAGTTCTTAGCATCCCATAGACTTCATCAAGAGACACAGTGTTAAGATCATACCGATGTCTAATGATCGAGGTCTGAGTGTCCCATTCTTTAGGTAAAGCTCTTAGAAACTTGGTGTTTGAATCTTCAGTTTCATATTCCTTGTCAACTAAAGATAAACTGTTCAATAGTGTCAGAGATCTATCATATAGATCAGTTAGGATCTCATCAGGTCTTGCATCAAATTGTTCATATTCTTGAATCAAAAGAGCCCTTCTGTTTTTCTTGACAGATGCAGATCCCTGGCACTGAGTTTCCAAAGTATCCCAGATTTCTTTTGAAGACTTGCATGCAATCACTCTATTTGACATGACAGCATCAAAACTACTGTGCAAGATATTCTTTATCTTTGGTTCCCTGAGTACATGAGCTTTTTCTTCTGGAGTCCATTCCCTTTTAGCCTTGACCACATAATGTTCAGGTACTGTATCTGTTCGTTCTACAATCCTTGTAGGAATATATGGTCCATCACGAATCCTGTCCAAATAGTCAGGATCCATAGCCTCCAGGTACATCAGCATCTTTACCCTCCATGTTGGATATTCTGATTTCTTTAAGATGGGAATCATCATGATTTCATACTTGGTTGTCGACATCTTTAGATCGTATCTGATTCAGAATTAAATCAGTTTGCTCTGATAACAATTGTTGCCCAGTAATAATCTATTGTAGAAGGGGGTTGAATACAATAGTATAAGATAATCGAATTCTTAATGTATATATCACAAATATGAAAGAAAGATAACAGCTTTATTAAATCTGATATAAAACTGTTACAAACTCTCTCAAAAATTCTGATGTTCTTGAGAGCTACTAGCTTACAAAAACTCTCTCAAGAAATTCTATGTTCTGGAGAGCTTCTATCTTGATTCACAAATATTCGATTATGTTCACGTCCATAAATCGAAACCAAAACTGTGTTTATATACTACACAGCTTCTCTATCAATGATAAGTCCTAATCAATTACAAAGATTGAAACCTATCTATAATTGATAGCTACATTCTACAAACCAGGAACCGACAGAATAAACTTCCATGTTTAACTAGACTCCAAATATAACTCGAAGTAGGAATCCTGATCAGCTTCCAGTCCTGATGATCAATCCTGATCCCAGTCCTGATATGTATCTTGATCATGACGACCATGCAATCATGATGATGTCAGCAATCCTGATCAGTTGAGTCTAGCTCCTGACGATCATTGAATTCCGATCTAATAGAAAATACTAACCGCATTTAATTACCTTTAACTATCTTAAGATAATAGTTGGGAATCTCTATTTTAATACCTTTTCTAAAAATCAGAAATTTATATTTTTGTGTAAATAATAGAACCTTTAACCATATAATAAGGTTCTATGATTTTAAATCATATTTGGAATATTTAATAAATACCCAAATAATAAATACTAAATTATTATTCAATATAACTACTTAAGTGAATATTCAAAATAATATTCACTTAATTAAATAATAATCAAATAATAAATATTGAATTATTATTCAATATAAACACTTAAGTGAATATTCAAAAATAATATTCACTTTAATTAAATAATATTCAATTAATACTTATTGAATTATTATTCAATATAAAACACTTAAATGAATATTCAAAATAATATTCACTTAATTAAATAATATTCAAATAATAAATATTGAATTATTATTCAATATAAAACACTTAAGTGAATATTCAAAATAATATTCACTTTAATTAAATAATATTCAAATAATATTTATTATAATATTATTTAAATATCTCACCTTAAATATCCCATAATATAGATATTGGAATATTTAATAAATCTTTAAAATATAACCGTCCCTGGAACCTTCCAGCTTTTGGCAGTAGTTTAAAATAATTTGACTCCTGGTCTAAGTTTTAAAACCATCGTACAAGTACTCTATACTTAGAGTCTTTAACCTTTAACCTTGGTTTATATCTAGTACTTATCTAGCATATAAACCTTATACCTTATACAGCTTTTTACAAAGCGAAAACAGTTTTACGTTATTTCACAGCATTAAGCAGCATATATAGCAATACCACAACATATATCACAACAGCATAATTATATGGTATAGGGTTTGAAAACTTGCCTTGGAGTATTGGTGGTGCGGTAGTGGGGGATTGAGAGTGTGCGCGTCGATCTATAACAAGATGTACAATTACAGTCAGTCCCCTAGAACCATTTAATGTGCTATAACTCAAGCACTACAGTTCTACCAATGAAAATTAAAAGTCTCGCTCTTGGTCATCTATAACCTCGTGACATTCCGTAAACTTCTAAGTCAAAAGCTTGGGTGAAAACCATTCACAAATCCCAAGTTCTTTTACTTTACCATTTCCTTGTTTTAAACCATCCCCTTAAGGGTATTTCACTCGCGCAGCCTTTGTTCTCGCATTTTTCTAAAATCACAAACTTATCGTTTTGACACGAAACCTTCTAGGTTCCTTTCTAGACTATACATACTAGTATTCGTTTTAATATCTCAATCCAATTCCAATTTTAAAGGGCTTGATCCCTATCTCAAAGTTCATACAATGAACTATCTAGTTACGCGAAACCGCTTTCACTAAAACGGACGTTTCTCCTAAACCGTAAATCGAAACGACACGATTCTTTTGCTAAAACAATCTAGGAAACAGAGCCTACATGCTCATGGTCAAAAACTTCATGTTTATTCCCTGTATTACAACCATGATTTCTTTCTAAACTACCTAAGTAAAATCCGACATAGTAACGGCGCTTACGCGTACTTCCCGTGTTTTTAAACACTCAATCCAACTACAATTCAACCATCAACCAACCACCAATCAAACTCAAGCTAATATTACCATTTTTCTGTCCAAACAAGGTCATACTCTAATTCATAAGTTCATCCACAAATCAACCATTAAACATGCTTAAAATCATGCATACATGCTTCATTCTAACATAGTTCTAATCAATCACTTCTAACTACTAGATCAAAGCATAATCTTAAAAAAGAAAGAAGTTTTATACCTTCCTTGGATCTTAACAAAGTCTATATATGGATGATACATCCTTCCTTGCTCCTTAACTATGCTAATCAAACCTAAAATCATCAAAACAAAACAAGATTCTATGAGATTACTATTCACATCACTATTCATCATCAACTTTGAATCCATTTTTGACCAAGCTATGATCCATGGATGAGGCTAAGATTAGAGATCTAACTTGGATATTGGAAGAGGGTGATTTAGAGTCCAAGATCAAGATTTATGGTTGAGTGGAAGTTGGAGCAAAATTTTTAAGCTCTTGAAGATGAAGAAATAGCCGAATGTTGCTTCATGGAAATGGATGCATCTTGTTGTTTTGTTTTCTTTGATTTTCTTTTCCTTTTGTTTGTCTAATTAATCTTTAACACTTAGTAATTGATTTGTGTGGCTAATAAAAGGACTTGTCATCAATGACAAGGCTAATTTGAACTTGTGGTGGTGGTGAAAGTGGTGACAAGGTGGTGATTCATCACCTTGTCATCACTTTGTCATGCTTATGTCATTCCCTTGCATCATGCTTATGTCATCCTTTGCATCCTCAATCCTTTTTATATATTGCACTTGATGATCTCATATAATACTCCTCCTTTGGTTAGGGTTTAATCCATAATTTATTACACTTTTGTTTCGCGATAGTTTCAAGTGGTTTTAAAGACGTTTCTCTGTACCAAAGCTAGGGTACTTCATTTATCCTTCCATTACCTTTGTCTAATATATAATCTTAGGTTTCTCACCTTGGTTTAAGATATGATCATGTATTTCTCATTCCACATACTTTCTTAAAACGATCAAATCAATACATCCTTAACTGTCTAGTGAATAGTGATTTAAAACTCGAATGGGAATCTTCTGATTCTGATTGCATTTGCATTCACTTATTCTCCTTATACATCAATAATATCACTTCGAAACATTCATTCCATGTCGTCTACATAGTGTGGTCTGAAAAACTTTTCATCAGCAAAAATACTATTCATCAGTGGAAATTTACTATTCATCAAGGTTTTAATTATTACAAAAATTTGGGATATTACAAAACTCGTGTATATAAATTGAATAAAGAATAATTAGGTAGTCAATGTAATACACAATGATTACTTCAGGAATTTTTTCCTAAGATCTACCTTCGAATCTTTTTTCTCATTATTTTATACTAATAGATTATTTACCCTACTACATTATTAATTACTCAAAAAATTGAGCTTATGTAACAGTTAGGTTATAAGTAATCAATATAATATATTATTTTCAGTCAAAAAAATATAATATATTATTAAATTTTGAAATTATTTAGCATATTATTATATTAAATACAAAACATTAAAAGTTTTGATCGGTCACTCAGTATTTGAGCCGATTCACGGGCCTATCTATGATCAATTTATTTATGACCGATTACCTTTTCAAGTTACAACACGTTACGTGTTTTATATTTTCTAATTAAAACAACTTATCTCCTAAAAATTATACAGGAAACACACACACACACACACACACACACACACACATATATATATATATATATATATATATATATATATATATATATATATATATATATATATATATGAAATGTTAATATTATTAATTAACTTGAGAGACAAACGAATAACAAAAAGAATAAAGTCAATGATAAATACTTAAAATATATTAATCTTGATAAAAGTACAAATTAAATTATTTATTTCACTACTATTATCTACAACAATATAACAGAAAATACATGCAAAATATTAGGGGAGAGCACGGGTCGGATCGGTTCTGTTTTAGATTAAAACTGAAACCGTGTATCCTCGATTTTTAAAATTGAAAACTGCAATCGAAATCGATGTTTCGATTTCGATTTTAAAATGATCGGATCCGTTACTGAAAGGCATATGTTTTGGCCTATTAATATTCCGAGGAAACAACTTAACTTAAACAAGTATGTAATAAGTAAATAATAAGTTAATATGTCACAGGAATCTCAGATAGTTTTATCTGTCAAGAGAATGGAGAATTAAAGTCATCCTACAGATTTGAAGATATACTACATTGAAAGAAGTTCAATTATTTGTTCAAGCCTCAGTGAAGTCTTCAAAGAAGTGGATTTATTAAAGTGACAGAGGTTTCAGATTTGTGATAGCAAATGTACAGGTTACAAAGGTTGATCAACAGTCAAAAGCAGACAATGAACCACAACTTAAAGTCAAGATGAAGAACAGACATTGAAGTTAGTCATTTATGAACCAGACAGTGCATCAAATGACAACATCAGACAATGGATATTCTTCAGCAGATCAAGTGGTTCAAGCATTGGTTTTACTATTCTATAAGGATTTAAGTTCTATTCTAAATTAGTTATTAATTTATTTATTAAATTAATTCATCAGAATTAATTTAGTAAATAAATTAAGTAATTAATTTATTGGATAAATTAATTCTTCAGAATTAATTTGTGAAGTAAATTAATTATTCGAATTAATTTAGAATTAGAATTTGAATTAAATTAGAATTATGTAATTAAAATCAACTGGAATGACTACCCAGGATAGTCATACCGGTAGTCATCCCGATAGTCATCCCGGTTTATTTTAAGTAATTCTAATATAATTCACATAAATTCAGATAGTCATGCTAAGCCTTTTGATAGTCATTCCAGTACAAATTGGATAGTCATTCCAAAGGTAAAAGCATCAGAACGTGCAGAAGTGTACTGATCCACTTGATTAGTACAAAAGCAAAAAGGGAATCAGAAAGAAAAGATATCAAGAACATTACATCAAAAATACTTTCCTGTCAAGAACTCTGCCGTGCTAATTTCTTCTGCAAATTAATTCTAGAATCTTTATGTTAAATCTAAACCACTAGAATTCATTTACTTGTACTGCTTTGACTATCTAGCGGATTGTTATCCCTAGAACGTATCTCAAATTATCAAATATTGTTATATCTTTTTATTACAAAAATAGATAAATTCATGTCGAATTTATTCTAGATTTGTTTTAATTAGTTTGAGATCCAATCTTGTAATCAGTATCATATTTGTAACACCCTTCAAGTTTAATAGAGTTTTATTTAACTTGAATCTTGTTTCATTTTATTCCGCATCAATTTGTTCCTAAACAGTTAAATCATTTAAAGAACAAATTCGATAAAACGGTATAGTTTGTATTCAACCCCCCTTCTACAAACTTATCAGGACCTAACAATTGGCATCAGAGCCTTTTGATTGATATACAAATCAAAGATCCAATTATTTTGAGATTTTTCTTTTAAACTCTGATTTTTTATTTTTTGTTTGAATTCTAAAAATCTCAAAAGATGTCTACTACACAGAAAGTGGGGACAGTTAAAATCCCAATATTCAGCAAGGAGCATTATCCAATGTGGAAGAAGAAAATGCTCCTATTTCTTAAGGTTGCAAATCCTAAATACTTGGATGTGCTGAAGAGTGGTCCCAAACTCCCTATGATTATTGATCCTGAAGTTGTTGAGGATAATGTTGTGACTAGGGCTGCTAGAATGTACCCTAAAGATCCCAAGGAATACACTCCTGATGAGAAAGAGGATGTTACCTTGGATTCCTGTCTTCAGTTGATCCTTATTGAGAGTCTTGATCCTATCATGCATAATCATGTCCTAAATTGTGAAACTGCCAAACATATTTGGGGAACCATAGAGATAATCAATGAGGGGACAGAAGAAGTTAGGGAGAATATGCTGGAAATTCTCACTTCACAATATGAGCATTTCAGATCAAACCCTGGTGAAGGTATCTCTCAGGTTTTTGAAAGATACAACAAATTAATCAATGATCTGAATCTCAATGGGAAGCACTACACCAACAAGGAGATTAACAAGAAGTTCCTTCTTACACTTCCACCTCATTTGGAGCACAAGATATCTGCTATTAGAGAAGCAAGAGACATGAATGAGCTTGCTTTGGAAAGATTGTATGGTGTCTTGAAGACCTATGAGCTGGAGCAGATTCAACAGAAGGAGCTGTATGGAACTGGAAGGATTGTTGGTACCTCCACTGCATTGGCTGCTGAAGTCCCACAGAAACTGGAAGTGAAGGCTGTTCAACCTTCCAGTTCTCACATGAATGTTATTGATGCTGAATATGGATTAACATCCATTGATCAATCTGGTGGTGACTTCTATTCTTTGGAAGAACTTGATCAGCTGGAGGATGGTGATTTGGCTTTGATAGTCAGAAAGTTTGGGAAGTTTAGATTCAAGAGGAATCCCAATCTTAAGTTCAGACCCAGATTTCAGAGAGGTGGATCTTCATCTTCAAGTGGCACAAGGGGTGGCTACAAAACTGGAACTGTGGAAAGGAGTATAATCAGATGCTACAATTGCAATGAGTTGGGTCACTTTGCTACTGAGTGCAGAAAGCCAAAGCAAGTGACTAGAAACACATTTGATTCTAGCAAGAAGAACAAGATTGGGAAGGCCTATGTTGCTGAGGGAAAGAGTTGGGATGACACTGACAGTGATGAAGAAGCAGGTGAGATTGGGAACCTTGCTTTAATGGCTAAAGAGGAAAGCACTTCATCCAGATACATGTCAGAGGTAACCTTTACTGATGCTGAAATGATTTATCATCTTGGTGGCACCATAAGTTGTGCACGCACTGAAAATGATAGAATAAATCTTTTAAACACAAATCTTGAAAAGGAATTAAAAGATTTGAAACTTGTGCATGTTAATCAGGATGAACTTAATGAGAAAATTGCTTTTCTGGAGAATAGGGTTAAATGTTATATTCAACTGGAAACCATTCTCAAAGAGCAGATTAGTGAGCTCAAAACCAAAGCTAATGCCTATTACAACTCTTGTAAAACGGCTAAAGAAATTTTCAATAAACAAGCTATTGGTAATCATGTCAGTATAGGTTATGATTATAATGAGGCTATAGGATTGCTTGGTATTAATACACCTTGTAGAGTCAGAGAAGAAGGAAAGGCTGTTCCTTATATTCTTAAGGGTATTAAAACACCCTTCTGTAAGGAGTCTGAGGCAGAGCCTCTGAATGAATCTTCTATCATTATTGCTGAGGAGATTCATGAAGAAGATGTTGCCTTAGAAGCTGAGAAATCCAAAAAGTGTGTATCTGATATTCCAGTCAAAGTTGCTACAACTAAAAAGACTAAATCAGATATCCATAAGTTGGATCAAAACAACTGTAGAACTAACATGCCTGCTATTAATTCTTCTCATAAAGCATGTGGTGTGAGTAATTGCATGTCTTGTGCTTTTAATGTTATGTATGCTTTCTTTAATAAAAAGCATGTATCTAGTGATAAGACTGCTCCACGTCAACATGTTAATAATAAGAAGCATGTTAAAACAAAGACTACTAGTCCTCCTCAGACTAGAGTGGATTCATTTATCCCTAAGCCTACTCAGAAATGTGTTAAGGCTGGTTATAAATGGAAACGCTCTTATGTGAAAGAGGATGAAGTAGTTTTAGTTAGAAATGTTGTTTTGCCTGACAAAGGCCAGTTCTTTAAGTATGCCGGACCCAATCAATTTTGGGCTCCGAAGAAGGACTAATCAATCTGATATTGCAGGGAGTTAAACAGGTAAACCGAGTTATGTGGATTCTGGACAGTGGCTGTTCAAGGCATATGACCGGAGATAGAGCCCTGCTATCAGATGTGATTGTGAAAGCTGGCCCAGTAGTTACCTTTGGAGATAACAGCAAGGGTATTACGAAAGGATATGGCTGTTTGAAGTACGGAAATGTTATCATTGAAGATGTTTCATTTGTGGAAGGTCTGACGTTCAATCTTCTCAGCATCAGTCAGTTCTGTGACAGAGGATATTCTGTTTCCTTTGAAAGAGAGAAGTGTCAGATCACTCACAAGAAGAATGGAAAGCCTGCTCTTCAAGGAGTAAGGAAAGGTGACTTATTCATAGCTGATCTGAACTCGGGATTCAAAGATGAAGTGAATTGTTTTTATGCTAAAGCTTCATCAGATGATAGTTGTCTATGGCACAAGAAGATGTCTCACCTTAACTTCAAAACTATGAACTCTTTAGTCAAGAGGGAATTAGTTAGAGGTTTGCCTCAGATGGAATTTACACAGGAAGGACTGTGTGAGGCATGTCAGAAGGGAAAGTCAAAGAAAGCTTCTCACAAGGGCACTGACACATCATCAATAACTGAACCTCTTCAGCTACTGCACATGGATTTGTTTGGTCCAGTTAATGTGATGTCCATGTCAAAGAAACAATATGCACTTGTGATTGTTGATGACTATTCTAAATATACATGGGTTTTATTCCTACATTCCAAGGATGAGACCCCATTCCTGGTGATTAGCCATGTAAAGTTGATTGAGCTGGATTCTAGATTCCCTGTTAGAGCCATAAGGTCAGATAATGGTACGGAATTCAAGAATGCCATTCTAACTGATTTTTGTGCTGATAAAGGAATAACAAGACAGTATTCTGCCCCTAGAACTCCTCAACAAAATGGAGTAGTGGAAAGAAAGAATCGTACATTGATTGAAGCTGCTAGGACTATGTTAAGTGAGTCCAAACTTCCAATGTACTTTTGGGCTGAAGCAGCGAATACAGCTTGTTATACTCAGAATCGAACTTTAATCAACAAAGACCTAATGAAGACTCCGTATGAGATCATGAACAACAAGAAACCAACTGTCAAGTACTTTCATGTATTTGGAGCAAAATGCTTTGTGCTTTTAGATGAAAATGTTAAACGTGGCAAGTTTGAGGCCAAGGCACAAGAAGCTATTTTTGTTGGTTATTCCAGAAGATCTTACAGGGTTTATGTGGTTGGCAGTCACACAGTAAAGGAAAGTGTCAATGTTACTTTTGATGACACTAAGTTCCCCAGTATCCAAAAAGAAGACTCATCTGAAAAGCTGAAGTTTGATAACTTGCCAGACTCAGAATCAGATGATGAAGACCCACCTGAAGTTATTGCTGGTGATGATAATAACAATGATGATAATGATCTTGGTGATGGTGGTGGAAACACTGGTAACAATGGAGATACCACCAACACTGGAGAAGAATCATCAAGGCAAACAGGCAATAACTCAGGGGGAGCAAATGAAGGATCAACTAGTCACTCACAACATCAAAGTGAATTTCAAGGCGAATCATCAAGATCAAATCTTCCAAGACAGACTGTTTGGAATAGAGCTCATCCTTTTGAGCTGATCATTGGTGATCCAGATGTTGGAGTTAAAACTAGAAGAGCTTCTCAGAATGAATGTCTTTTCTCAGCATTTCTATCTAAAATGGAGCCAAAGAAAACTGAGGAAGCTCTGACTGATCCAGATTGGGTGATTGCTATGCAAGATGAACTCAATCAATTTGAACAACAGCAAGTCTGGAAGCTGGTACCCAGGCCAAAGAACAAGAAAGTAGTTGGTACAAGATGGGTATACAGGAACAAGCTAGATGAGGATGGCATTGTTACAAGGAACAAGGCAAGACTGGTTGCACAAGGGTATTCTCAAGCTGAAGGCATTGATTATGATGAAACCTATGCACCAGTGGCTAGACTTGAGGCCATCAGGATGTTCTTAGCATTTGCTGCTTATTCCAATTTTAAAGTCTATCAGATGGATGTTAAGAGTGCATTCCTGAATGGTGAGCTTGATGAAGAAGTGTATGTGGAACAGCCCCCTGGCTTTGAAAATCAGGAGCTGCTGGACTTTGTGTACTTTCTCTTCAAGGCTATCTATGGTCTCAAACAAGCCCCAAGAAAATGGTATGACACTCTCTCTGGTTTTCTTTTAGAAAATGGTTTTGTTAGAGGTATCATAGACAAAACTCTTTTTTCAAAGAAACACAAAAGTGATATGATATTAGTCCAAGTCTATGTGGATGACATCATATTTGGGTCTACTAATGATAATCTCTGTAAGAGATTTGCTGAGCTAATGCAGAGTAAGTTTGAAATGAGTATGATGGGTGAGCTGAAGTTCTTTCTTGGATTGCAAGTAAGTCAAAGGTCAAATGGTATATTTATTTGTCAATCCAAGTATCTCAAAGAACTCCTCAAGAAGTATCACATGGAGGATTCAGCATCAGCAAGGACTCCATCTTCAACAGCCATCAAACTTGGAGCTTCTGACAAATCTATCAAGGTAGATGTTACAAGCTACAGAGGTATGATTGGCTCCTTACTCTATCTTACTGCTAGTAGACCAGATATTATGTATGCTACATGCTTGTGTGCAAGGTTCCAAGCGGACCCTAGAGATGTTCATCTCGTTGCTGTGAAAAGAATCTTGAGATATCTTAAGGGTACACCTAATCTAGGTATCTGGTACCCTAAAGATTCTGGTTTTAATCTTGTTGGATATACAGATTCTGATTATGCAGGTAGTGTTGTGGATAGAAAGAGTACCTCTGGGAGTTGTCAATTCCTAGGAGGTAGGTTGATTTCCTGGTATAGCAAGAAACAGCAAACAGTTTCCAATTCAATAGCAGAAGCTGAATATATTGCTGCTGGAAGCTGTTGTGCTCAGATCTTATGGATACGGAATCAATTAAAGGACTATGGCTTTGCATTAGACAAAATTCCCATATTTTGTGATAATACAAGTGTCATAGCAATCTCCAACAACCCTGTGCAGCACTCGAGAACGAAGCACATTGACATCAGGTATCATTTTATCAGAGAGCATGTCATGAATGGAACAGTTGAGTTACACTTTGTACCCACAGAAGAACAGACTGCAGATATATTCACTAAATCTGTTGATGAATCCACATTTATCAAGTTAGTTGGTAAATTGGGTATGTTAAACAGTCTTAGTGATTAACAATGTATCTGTCATGTTTGTTCTTTCAATAAATTCATTTTCTCTTGTCATTTAATTGATATTTTCTGCCAATTCTCATTTAATAATTGCATGCTTGTTGATTTAAATGGTTCTGAATATTTTATTTTCTTTAAAAATATTTTTCTCATATTTTTTTTAAGTGGAGAAATGTATTTTTATTGAAAATATATTTATTTGGAATTATTTAGATATTTTTCAGTTTGTAAATATTGTTGTTTAAATATTTCTGCAAGTTTTTGTTAATTTAATACACTTTTATATATTTCTGCATATTTTTCTAGGATTTATGGATTTTTTCTGTGAATTTTTCTAGTTTTGTATAAATATTTCATGCATTGTTATTACTTTTATGCATTTTTCTGTAATTATTTTAATTAATTCTGCTAGTTTTTGTTAACAGGTTTATTTTTGTACTAGCATGACTATCGGAATGACTATCTTTCATAGTCATTCCAGTAGTCATTGTAGTTTAGTTTTATTTTAATTATTGCTTCTGCCTTTTACCTTCAGTACTTATATTTTTGTACTGGAATGACTATCGGTATGACTATCCCATAGTCATCCCGATAGTCATTCTAGTTATATGCACTGTATTGTATTTTTTGTTTATTTTTTCTCTGGATTTTCTGTTACTATTTATAGTTATTCTTAGTTTTATACTGGAATGACTATCGGTATGACTACCCGGTAGTCATCCCGATAGTCATTCCAGGCTATTCGGGTTTTGCCTATAAATACTAAGCAGGTTGTCTTTTGTCCTTCATTCCTTCACAAGTTCTTGTTTTTACAAAACTTACTTCTCTTGTTTGGTTCTTTATTCTCTTAAGTAAAGAACTGCTGTCAAATTTTTTTTGGATCGGCATAAATTGATTTAATTAATTTCTGATATAATTCTTATTTCTTGGAATTTATTCCCTAAATTAGAATTAATCTAAAATTAACTCTATTAATTTGTGTTAAAATGGCCCAGCAATTTGAGATTGTTCTTACTAATTACCATGGCTATTTTGATCCCCTGAAATGTTCATTTGAACGTTTTAGGCCTTGGATTTCCTTTCTTAATCAACATTCTTGTGTTAATTATGCTATATGTTCTAATGTTGATTTGAAAGTTGATCCTTTATATTTACTTTGCTCAACTGCTGTTGTCTCTGATGATTTCTCAACTATATCTTTCAATATTCAGGACACACAGTACATTATCACTGAGGAAACATTTTGTAATGCCTTGCAGTTTCCTCAGGATAATTTTGACAGACTCCCCACTGAAGAAGAATTAACTAGGTTTTTCCTCAGTATTCACTATCAAGGTCCCCTAAATTTGTCTAAGTTAATTAAAGGGAATCTTGTATGTGAATGGGACTTATTCTTTGATACATTGGCTAAGGTCTTTAGCAATTGCACGAAAAATAACTTTCAGAATATTCCTTATCTTTTACAAGTTATTGGTTATGCAATTGTTTTTAACAAAAGACTCAATGTTGGCCACCTTCTTTGGGAAATTGTTGTTAGGAGGGTGTTTAATGCTAGAAAGGAATTTGACAATGGTAGAAAGATTAAATGTTTTTATCCTCGTTTTCTATCACTTGTTCTTAATTCTATACTTTCTAATGAGCATCAAGAATTGTTCAAGAATGGTCGTTTTTTCATTTCTCCGACCACTGACAAAAAGTTCTTTCAAAGATTGGAAACATCCTTCAAATATGGCAGTGTCCCAGTTCTCATTTCCAACTACATGACAAACTTCATTAACTTACCATCATTTGAACCACCAATTCCAGAGCAAAGGATAGTTACATCAGCTGGAACTGAAGAAGTCATACAACCACAGGTAAGGACTTCTATCCCTGGTTCTTCTGGTACTGTTTCTGAAACCCAAGAGGTTGATAGGGCTGACCAAGAGTTTGTAGAACCACAAACTCTATCCCCGGTCATAGAGCCAAACACTGAGTCAAATCCAAATCAACCTGAACCTTATATCAATACCAGAAACATAAATAGTAGTGATGAAGAAACAATGAGTGATCCCGCAGCTCTATCTCCACCTCCTAAGAAAAGAAAAACATATAGGGAGATATCTGTAAGCCCATCTGTATCCTTTCAACAGGATATGGATTTTGAAATGGCCAATACACAGTCTCTGGAGACATCCTCTCAACAGGATGAATCTATTGAAGTTCGCCATAGGGCCATGGCATTTTGTACTAAGTCAAGCACACTCCCGTTACTCACAATGGGAGAAAACATAACTTTAGATGCAACTCAGGACACTTTGCTAGGAGAGCACTTAGGACATGAGACAGTGCCTACCATTGTCACGGTAGAAGAGCCTTCACAGGCTTCAGAGGGAAAATCTGATTCTTTGCCACCTATAATAGAATCATTTTCTCCCCTCCCAGAGGGAACATCTCTGGCTCCCCTAAGGGATTCTTCACTCGCAGTTTTAACTGGAGAAAGTGAAGGGCAACATGGTAAGTCTATATCTGAAGCAATTCAGTTTTCAATTTCTGATGAATTTTTAGACCTTACCATGGATTGGGATTCGCGAACTCCCATTGCACCACCAGTGACCTCTCAAGAAGGGGCTATGGTGATTTTTTCTGCAGGTACTTCAACTCCAACAATGGATAAACAGCTAGTGGTTAGTTCTGAGAGACAAACACAGAGCGATACACAAGCACGTGAGGTGAGTGAAACACCATCGAGAGAAATTGAGATGAGTGCACACAATGACACATACACTGCTTCATTATTGGCTCAAATAGCTGGTTTACAGAAACAACTGCAACAGACCCAGGCTGAAAAGGAAATTCTCAAAGCACAAGTGGATGAACGTTCTTCTTCTTCCACCTCTGTAAATAATCAGCTGGGTCATCTTAGAGATGAGTTACAGGGAGTGAAGGTCACATTGGTCCCCAAGATGAATGTTGTTCAAGAATCACAGGTGTTAGTGGCCTCGGATATGTCAGAGCTTTTGGTTTCTAATGCTGAGATCAGGGAGGCTATCAAACAGATTCCTATTATTTCAACCAAAGTAGACTCCTGTCAAGATACTATTGATGAAAATCAGTACTTCAATGATGAGAGGTTTACCAAGATTGAAGGAGGGATGCAACATCTGAACGAGGGCATGAAACATCTATATGCTATGATCAAGGTCTCACATCAACCCAATGCTGTACAGAAGAAATTCTTTGAGGGTGATGATGATGAAGGGGGCAATGGTGACAGGGATGGTGAAGGAGAAAGAGAAGGTAAAAAGGAGGATCCTAAGGCTGATAAAGTCAAATCTGTAGAGGATGCCTCAACTAAGGGGGAGAATAAGGAGAAGGAGATACAAGGAGGAGAAGAAGTGAGAGATCAAGGAGAGATACAAGGAGGAGAAGAAGTGAGAGATCAAGGAGGAGAAACTGCAGGTTCTGGTTCTGGAAAGGACAAAGGGAAGCAGAAGTTAACCTTTTCTGATGCTGACTACTATCAAGGTGAACAGGGAGATTTTGATGATATTGAATCTGGAGAAACCCCTGAAGATATCTTTGGTGAAGTGGAGGTTGAAGGAGAGGCTGATTTTGCTGACTGGGAAGATGAACCTGAATTGGATCCTGCCTTTGAAGCTGAGCTGTTAAGACAGAAAGCTGATCTAAAGAGAAGAGAAGATGAGAATGCTAAGGTGTCTGACATAATCACAAAGCATCTAGTTATCCAAAAAGCTGAACATCAAGAAAAGCAAAGGCTTCATGATTTAAAAGTCAAAGACAGAAAGTTATATGTGAGGCTGAAGCTTGGAGAAGAATGGGATAGAGCTAGAGAAATGTTCTCACATCCAACAGGGTCAGACAATGATGGAAGGTTCTTTAGCATGTTGGAAAGGTACAGACAGGTCAATCCAGACAACACAATATATATGAAAGCTCTTCATGCGGAGATTTCAAGAATTTCTACTGGATTTGACAGAGTCAGAGAGGAGTTGAAGATCTACATCTACACTCATAATGAGGGAACTTTCATAGTTTCTCTTAATCTTCTGGAAGGTAGAACTCTCTCTGAGCTTTGGGTATTCATGTGCAAAGTAAAAAGAACTTCTCCATTAGCTGAGCTGCTGCATGATCAGCTAAGAGACTTTGCAATGAAAGCTAGCCCTCAAGTTGTGGATGTGCCATATGAAGTTAAATTTTATAAAGGAAGGGCACTTCAAACTTGTGGTGTGGATCCAATCTCTCTGAAAGATTATCCTGCCAAGCATCTTGTCTATATGGAGAACATGTTGAGGACAACAGGGTTTGCTACACAGGAAAAGACAGAAGTTGCTGATTTGATTCAAGACTATTGCATTGCCAATATCAAGAGATATCATCAAATGAAGAATAGGCTGAAGAAAGTCACAGCTCAACCTGTCAGACCTAGTGGCATTACTTCTGAATCTGATCGTATTTTGGACAAGGATTTGCTTGAGGCACTTGAAGAAGGAGAGATGATGGAATCTGAAATTTGAAGAAGCTCTAGTCTGTAAATGTTATATGTATAGAGCTTAGGTATTTCAAGATAGGATCAATGTAAACACATGTTCAGTCTAGAGGAACATCTATCTTGTATTTATCTTTAATGTTTGAATCTGGAAAATGTTAAATGAAATCCAGAACTTTTCTTGTTATTTACTTGGCTCTTAAAAGTCATTTCTATTTCTTGTTTAAGTTAGTTGAGTTATCCTCTAGGTATTTGATTGTTATTCTCTAACAAACAAATAGGGGGAGATTGAAAGGCATATGTTTTGGCCTATTAATATTCCGAGGAAACAACTTAACTTAAACAAGTATGTAATAAGTAAATAATAAGTTAATATGTCACAGGAATCTCAGATAGTTTTATCTGTCAAGAGAATGGAGAATTAAAGTCATCCTACAGATTTGAAGATATACTACATTGAAAGAAGTTCAATTATTTGTTCAAGCCTCAGTGAAGTCTTCAAAGAAGTGGATTTATTAAAGTGACAGAGGTTTCAGATTTGTGATAGCAAATGTACAGGTTACAAAGGTTGATCAACAGTCAAAAGCAGACAATGAACCACAACTTAAAGTCAAGATGAAGAACAGACATTGAAGTTAGTCATTTATGAACCAGACAGTGCATCAAATGACAACATCAGACAATGGATATTATTCAGCAGATCAAGTGGTTCAAGCATTGGTTTTACTATTCTATAAGGATTTAAGTTCTATTCTAAATTAGTTATTAATTTATTTATTAAATTAATTCATCAGAATTAATTTAGTAAATAAATTAAGTAATTAATTTATTGGATAAATTAATTCTTCGGAATTAATTTGTGAAGTAAATTAATTATTCGAATTAATTTAGAATTAGAATTTGAATTAAATTAGAATTATGTAATTAAAATCAACTGGAATGACTACCCAGGATAGTCATACCGGTAGTCATACCGGTAGTCATCCCGATAGTCATCCCGGTTTATTTTAAGTAATTCTAATATAATTCACATAAATTCAGATAGTCATGCTAAGCCTTTTGATAGTCATTCCAGTACAAATTGGATAGTCATTCCAAAGGTAAAAGCATCAGAACGTGCAGAAGTGTACTGATCCACTTGATTAGTACAAAAGCAAAAAGGGAATCAGAAAGAAAAGATATCAAGAACATTACATCAAAAATACTTTCCTGTCAAGAACTCTGCCGTGCTAATTTCTTCTGCAAATTAATTCTAGAATCTTTATGTTAAATCTAAACCACTAGAATTCATTTACTTGTACTGCTTTGACTATCTAGCGGATTGTTATCCCTAGAACGTATCTCAAATTATCAAATATTGTTATATCTTTTTATTACAAAAATAGATAAATTCATGTCGAATTTATTCTAGATTTGTTTTAATTAGTTTGAGATCCAATCTTGTAATCAGTATCATATATTTTTAACACCCTTCAAGTTTAATAGAGTTTTATTTAACTTGAATCTTGTTTCATTTTATTCCGCATCAATTTGTTCCTAAACAGTTAAATCATTTAAAGAACAAATTCGATAAAACGGTATAGTTTGTATTCAACCCCCCTTCTATAAACTTATCAGGACCTAACAGTTACAATCGGTTCGGTTTTGGTTATAAAACCGCATCAAATAAACATAACAAAATAAATATAATCACTTAGAATTTTAAGCATACAAAATTACAAATCATTTGTACATCCAAAATAAACATACAAAATTTTCATAATAAATTACTTAAGTCCAACATAATCCGAGAATAATGAAAATTTATTGAATACAACTAATTTGTTGTTGATTATTGTTGTTTCTCGATTTGTAATTTGTATAAGCAACACTTGTTGTCCATGGTAGATTTTGTAGTCTTCGCTCTTCAGAAATCAGAACTAGGGAAGTAGCGATACATGTGTTTGTAATTGACCATTATAATAAATTAGGTCTTAGAAAGTAGAAACCTTACTAATTATATTTATAAAATATATGTATTTATTAATTTTTAAAATATATATAATATATATTTATTTATTTATATTAATCGGATCGGTTCGATTTTTTTCGGTTCAGTTTGGACCTGAAACCGAAACTTAAACCTCAGGAATAGTTCAGTTTTTTAATTTTTGGTTTGGGTTCGGTTTCAACTCGGTTTCGGTTTTCTACGGTTCGGTTTTTATCGGTTTCGGTTTTAATTCGGTTTTTTGCTCACCACTACAAAATATGGACACTTTACGGTCATGAAAAAATGGGCTTAGTCCAGAAGACGTGAAACTATTCATGAGCAGTTTAACTAAAAGAATTGATTTTGATTTTAAAATGATGAAAGATATATTCGAGTCTCATAATATTATTTTGTATGTATTTTAATCATCCAAACGAACCCAAATCATTTTGTAACATTTAAATTTTGATCAATATTACAGATGTTTAGTTAGTGTTAGCTAAATAAAAGTATAATGTTGATGTTGATTTACATTGTTCCTCTCGCAGATCTCGCGAATTTTGGTAATACGCTGAAAAACAAACAATAAGGTGTGTTGTTATCGTTGAAAATAATTTAAGATTTATGTTGAAAAATAGATTAAAAGACACACTATTCAACTACCACTTAACTCTAATCTACGGGTATTGTTAGATATGAATATCACGGAGAAACTAGACAGAGGGGGGGGGGGTGAATGGATAGTTTAAAAGATTTTCGTTTTCTTGAAACTCAAAAGCTGTGAAAGATTGTGTTATATGAAAAATACGGAGTTAAATGAACAGAGCACACACACAATCACTTTAATCTACTTTGTATTAAGTAAATCAAATACTACAGCTTCCAAAATTTCACAACTGAAATTTTGGCTTCTAAACAAGAACAGTGTTTTCTTGTTTTCTTACAGAGAAAAGAGTGCTTGAATATTTCTATGAATGACTCTCTCGCTTGCTAATAGTAGGGTGTGCACAATATATACCCTATACAAAACTAGTGCAAACCCTATTTACATAGCTACCCCTTAACTGTAACTCCCACTTGTTCTCCCATAATAGGTTAACTGTGTCAGGAAGGACCACTTGCTTTTTGTTGTCCTATCCCGTATCTGTAGCTGCTTGTCTACATTCTTTCTCTCCAAGTTTTTGCTGTAGATTTGTCATCTATCTTTGGACCACTTAACCAATACAGATGCTTCAGTATTTGCCTCCATGGAATTTGATCTTGTACCTTCATTTGTCTTGTTGTAAACTTCCAAGTGTTGATTTCGTGAACTCCAACATATTTCTGACTTCTCGATATAGCCTTTGAAGACTTCGCGACATAGCCTTTGAAGACTTCGCGACATAGCCTTTGAAGACTTCGCGACATAGCCTTTGAAGACTTCGCGATATACCCTTTGAAGACTTCGCGACATAGCCTTTGAAGACTTCGCGACATAGCTTTATTGAAGACTTCGCGATATAGGCTTATTGAGGACTTCACGATCTAGTACATTTTGACTTTGTTATTTCAACACTTCACGATATGAGCCTTGAAGACTTCACGACATAGTTCATTTAGGACTACGCGATCTCAGTACTTCACGACATGGATTTTGAGGACTTCACGACATAGCTTATTTTGACTTCTCGATATAGGGACTTAGACAAACTTCTGCACCTTATTTCTTCAAGACCTTATTCTCCTTCATCCTGCTGCATGAACAATTCTGAACTTCTACTAGGACAATTATTCCATGGCCTATGTACATTCTAGTTGCAAGAAACTTACTAAGCTCATTATAATTCTGAGCATACAAAATAAAGCTAAGTACATGAGAACAAGACAAGTACAATAGAGACCTATACTATATCCCAGTGAAAGAATTCACTAGGTCATGTAGAGTGACATAGTCACAATGTGTAGGCTTGTTAATAGTGGTATTCAGACATGCCTTGAGCCTAACAATCTCCCCCAAATTGTGAGTAAGAAACTTAGGCACAATTTCATGTCTGATAACAAGCCTAACTTATATAAAGGAAATAAATTTCAGAGAAAATAACAGATGAACATTATGAACATGATTTGATTACAAACAGAAAATGAAAGCTTACAGATTATCTTTGTTGCTGAACAGATTCAGTTTCCATCTGCTTTTCTAGATAGTCATCATAGACTTTCTTCTTTCTCATTTCTTCCTTTCTGTTTATTTCTGAAATGGCTGCTTGAATTTCATCTCTTGCAATTAATTCTTCTATGAGGGGAGAGTCTTCTAAATCTTCAACATCATCTTTTAGGGCACTTTCCACATAGGATTCCACAAACTCCATCCTTATTTTGCTTATTCCTCCATTTTATTTTTGTACTCTACAACATAAGGATTTTGTTTCACTTTGCATAGCCCTTTCTTCCTTAACTCTTTAGCCTTCCCTTCCATTTCTGCCATCTCTTTATCTTTCTGAATCTTCTTCTCTTCATTTGACTTCCTCAGATTCTTTTGATAATCAGAGTGCATCTTCAAAAATCTGGCAATCTCAATCTTCCACAATCTTTCTTCTTTTTCTTCAAAGTTCAGCAATGCATTTATTCTTTCAAGCTCATGTTTTGGAAAATATTGCCAGCTCCCTTGCTTCATCTCTTTTTCTCTTCCATCAGTGTATTTGATTTCTAGATGATTTTTTTTTTCACTTTGACTTCAAAGATTCTTTGAGCTCTCATAAATGCTAGGGCATCTTCATCATAGTCTTCATCTAGAGGAAGTACATTGATCCCAATAACATTTGTGATTGCTCCATTTCTCTTTGTTATCCTTGTTCTTTTAGCTACACTTTTGAGTTTCCAGTGCTTTATTTCAGGTAGCTTTCCAGAACAGGGAGATTTTGTCTTCAGTGCCACCTCATTTGGAAGTAGTCTAAGTCCTTTCCCTTTCATCCACTGTAACACTCCACTAGCTGTGACTTTGTGGAAGTGTCTTTTAGATTTTGTTGTAGTGGCTTTACTTCTCTTCAGTGGCAAATCAGGTTCAGAAGTCTTTGATTTTGATTTTGGAGGATCATTACTAACAGTACCCACCCTAGACTTAGAGTCTTGTGTTGTGGTTAAGATATTGCTAGCAATGTCCTTGACTTGCTGATTTCCACTCCTCTTCTTTTCAGTCTCTTTCTTGCCTTGTGAATCCTTCTTGACATTCTCAACCTCTTTAGATCTCTTGGAGGATTTGCCTTTGCTGCTTTCACTTGCCCCATCCTTATCACTCCTTGACTGACTCCTTCTTCTGTTGCTCTTCTCTTCATCATCATCCTTGTCATCTTTCTGTGGTCTCTTCACCTTGAGTGATTCAGGAATTCTTCCATGGATTAGAAATGATTGGAGAATTTAGATCATCGCTCTAGCTCTTCAGCAGTCCTAAATCCCCTCTTTGCTCTCAGCATTTAGAGCACATTATTGATCTTTTCCTTGTTCTTTATTTCCAGCTGAGTAGGAATGATTAGCTGATCAATAGTGTTTGCCCTGGTGAGACCTTGAAAAATTATAGTTCTTGGATCAATGATGACGTAAGGCAATCTTAGAAGTTGATCTTTCTTCAAGTCATCATACAATCTTTTGTTGTTCTCACCACTCTTTTCATTATGCTCCAAAATTATGTCTAGCTCAGTAAATCTCAGCTTCTCTAAAGTTTCAAAGAACAAATGCCATAGGACATTGTCTTTAAATACCATGATAATTTCTCTTAGATAGGCATCCTTGACTTTCTTGACTACCACAGTGAGATACTTGATGTTTTCTTTGAGCTTGGCCCTGTAGGTCTTGGTATCACCTTGAACACTGATGTTGATGGCTTTCAGAAACACCAGAAAGGCCACATCATGATAGATGTTTGAGTTGGCAACTTCTTGTAGCTTGGCCTCAGTGAGAACATTTGCTTTGACTGGCTGAGCACTTGTGGTGATTTGAGGAGCAGAGACATCCATGGGCAAAGTGCCAGGGTAGAAGGTGTTGGGTTTTATACTAAACTATTCATTAGTAGTATATAAACATTGTCCATTTTATTGAGAATCTTGATTGCATATTTTTACATTGTCTATTTATTATATATTGTGGATAATTTAGTATCAAATGGGATAACAGAAGATTAAATTATCAGTGTCTATATATAATATAAAGGGTTCACAGTTTAAGTGGAATTAGACAAACCACTGGAATAACTGAAGTATTATTTGGGAATAGTTTATCTTGACTATTAAATAATACTTGTATACTTTGTGTATATTGAACAGGATCAAATTTAGAATTGTTCCCTTAAACTGATTAAGAAGGTGAACTAAGATTCTATGTTATTATTAATGCTTAGGTTCTTAATCCGGATATAGTAATTGACACGTGTATATTATTTACATGCTTTGATTTATATATGAAATAATTCTTTTGAATTATATCATTATATTTTGGGTGATGGAATAATATATATGGTGAATATTATTTATTGAAGGAATCCGTGTCCTGATAATATTCGGGTTAATGATGTCCCCTTGAAAGCTCAAAAGGATTTAATTATGTGAAACCCTGCAGGTGGATTTATTCCGGCATAATTAAATAAAGGTAGAGTGGATGATCAAGGATATAAGATGTTAATTAAATGAATTATCAGTAACTTATTTAATTAATGGGCATGCGCTATTTTAAACATGGGGAATTTAATAAGCAAATAATATTGGAACCGAATTAATTAATTAAGTTGCGGTATTAGGAAAGGTAGTGCAAATATTAATTCTTTAGTGGATTGAATTAATATTTAATTACATTGGGCTAGGCCCAGGATGTAATTAAAAGGCCCAACCTAATTATCCATGATCCCTATTGTAGCCCTATATATATTCTTATTCTCTTCTTGCTAGGGTTGGTTAAGAAAAATATTGTAGCCACCTAGGAGCAAGAAGAGATGTTAACTTGAGAAGACGGAGGCCACACTTCGCTCAAGGGAATTTGGGAATACAATAGAAGAGCGTGGAATCAACCGTTAACAAGGTGATTTTCTTTTCGCACTCCTTAATTGTGTATCATAAAATGTAGTAGAACCCCAAGTCCGTGGTTCCCAACAATTGATATCAGAGCCTGGTTATGGGTTCTATGTTTTATGATATGATGTCCATGTCGTAATTAAAATTGGTTATGTATGTATAGTGGTATGCTAGGATAATAATCTTTTGCAGGTTGTTTAGTATCCACTATTATGGCCTCGTTTTATTTTAATTATGTGTTTGGATCCCACGTGGTTTAATGGTGGTTATTTTTTTTTGTTTTGGTTTCCACGTGGTTTATCGTGGTTGTAAATCACGAGGGTTGATCGTGCTAGTTTTGTTTTCTATTATGATTTTGTAATCTTGTAATCATGATTTGTATTCATGTTAGATTATGATCTGATGTAATAGAATAGGTATGTTATGTTGTATGTAACTATTTGATCGACGGAGTTGCAAGAAAACAAAGTTTTTCCGCTGATGCTACAAGATTTCGCCTATGCAACTTCGAACTATTGTAACTTTTGCATACGGTGTCGGATTTCGATGAGTAATACCTTTTCGGAAAGGGATTTCGATGTTCTACACGATTGAAAAGTGACTTTGTCCAAGTTTCATGTGCGTCTGAGCTCGTTTAGACCCTCAAACAGAGAGTTGAAGTTTTCGCAGGATTTTCGGATGAATTTTATTTTTGGCCATAATAGTGGATTTATTTTTTATTTTAATTTTTCTGCTATTTAATTTTAATTATTGCATTAAATAATTATTATGTGTGTTGTTAATTATGTGTGTAATTTTAATTGCATGGTTAACATAAATAGGACGACATGGACATAAATTTTCATTTATTGCTTTAATTAATTGTTTTATGTTATTAAATTATGTGTGTATTTGGAATGCATGTTAGACATAATTATAATGACATAGGCCCCATTTAATTATGTAGAGATGCATGCTATGCTATGTTATGTGTTCTTTGTATTGTTATTTTGATAACATGTGGACCTCGAAGAAATAACATAGGGCGATGCATCTAGATAAAATTACTCATGTTAAAATACTAAGTGGGAGAGGGAATTAATTTGATATTAGATCCCATGGTCATCCATTATTGGTTGTATGTAATTTAACACTAGGACGATTATGAATTGGATATATGTCACCCATCGTGGCGTATGATTTATGACGTCTGGGTAGTGTTAAGGATATTACTAGGACAATCTTCTTAAGTTAATCACGAATAATGAAAGGTAAGCTCACCCCATCATGACATACCAAGTTTCATAGAATTCGAGAAAAAAGTTGGACATTCCTTGATTGATGTTGATAATGGATATTTCTGTCTTAGGGGTTGTGTTTTTAAGCGAGTCCGTCTGTGACTTCACCGAAAACACCTGGGATTTATCCATTGATACATCGAACGGATGGGTCTGACTAAAGGCAACTTAAGATCTAAATAATGGTATACACTTAGCTATGAAAGATAATATATAGTCCACCCTAACGTGGCGTATTATTTAGTAGTAGGACCGAAGTAATATTTAAATTTAAATGGTATATATGTCATCCATCATGGCGTACCAGATATTTATGGAATTTAAATATTAGTGCATTAATTTTAATTAATTGTTAGAGGAAACAAATAGGTTTTAAGATATATGCAATTTTCTGATTAAGTGTTATATGCATGATTCTCAGGATAGAATGGGCTTTAATCCACTTTTCACCATACTTAAGGATAACAAACTTACCGGACCTAACTATATTGAATGGAAACGCAATTTGGACATAGTGTTGACTGCTGAAGAGTTTAAATTTTGTACTGTTGAACCCAAACCGGACCAGCCTGCTGCCGATGCTCCGGATGAGGATAAAGAGTATTTTAAGAAGTGGACTAAGGCAGATGAGATGTCGCGATGTTACATTCTGGCAGCAATGTCGGGTGTTTTGCAACATCAGCATCAGGCCATGACCACTGCTGCAGATATGCTCTATAATCTCAAGGAGCTTTTCGGAGATCAGAATAGGGCTGCTAGGCAAGTAGCAATGAAGTCTCTAATGAACACTCAGATGGCTGGAAAAAACACCTGTAAGGGACCATGTTCTTCTGATGATGTCTCATATAAATGAACTAGAGGTCATTGGTGCTGATATTGATGCGGAAACGCAGGTCGATATCATACTTATGAGTTTGCCAAAAAACTTTGAGCCGTTTTGCTTGAATTACAACATGAACAAGAAGTTATATAGTCTTGCAGAACTTCTGACAGAGCTTCAGGCAGCGGAATCATTATTTCAGCAGCATGTTCAGGTAAATGTGGCTGAGAAAGTTTCTTCTTCAAAGCCGAAAGGAAAGAAGAAGAAGAAGGTTCAGACACAGAAAGTTGTGAAACCATTGGGAGTTCAGAATTCAGTGAAGAAGCCTAAGGGCAAGTGCTTCAAGTGCTTCAAGTGCAAGCAGTCGGGTCACTGGAAAAAGGATTGTCCTCTGTCTAAGAAGAACAATGCTGGTATGTCTCTTTCTCTTGTTACGGAAACATATATAGCGGCTATGTCTACGAGCACTTGGTGTGTAGACACAGGAGCCACTGATCATGTTTGTAATTCCATGCAGGGGTTCTAGAAAACCAGGCTGCTTAGAGATGGCGAGATATATGTGTTCATGGGAGATGCTACGAAAGTAGCAGTGGTTGCAGTTGGAGTTATTTCTTTATCTTTTGGTTATGATAGGATTTTGGTTTTGAATAATTGTCTTTATGTACCTTCATTTAGAAGGAATTTAATTTCGGTTTCTAAACTTGCTATGGATGGTTATAATGTTTGTTTGGATCGTAATGTTTCCATTATGATGAATAAACGAGTTATATGTTCTGGTACATTGCAAGACAATTTATATATTATTAATCCTATAGAACCAATGCTGCAACCAAGTGAAATTAATAATACACTTTCTACCTCTAGTAAAAGAAAGGAACCTTCTGGATTGAACCAAACATATCTTTGGCACTTGAGATTAGGTCATATTAACTTAAGGAGGATTCAAAGATTGGTAGTAGATGGGCCTTTAGGCTCGTTGGCAGTGGAGCCATTTCCAGTCTGTGAATCTTGCTTGGAAGGAAAAATGACCAGTAGACCTTTTAAGGCAAAAGGAAATAGAGCCAAAGATGTGTTAGAATTGGTTCATACTGATTTATGTGGACCTATGAATATCCAAGCGAGAGGTGTGTATGAATATTTTGTCACTTTCATTGATGATTATTCGAGATATGGATACATTTATCTGTTGCACCGCAAGTCTGAGTGCTTTGAAAAATTCAAAGAGTACAAAGCAAGTGCGGAAAAGCGACATTTAGGAAAATGTATCAAGTCACTACGATCAGATCGTGGGGGCGAATACCTGCTTGGAGAATTTAGAGAATATTTATCAGAACATGGGATTTCATCCCAATTGACTGCACCTGGCACACCTCAGCAGAATGGTGTAGCAGAAAGAAGGAACCAGACTCTTTTAGAGAGTGTTAGATCGATGATGAGTTATTCGAATTTACCCAAGTCGTTTTGGGGTCATGCTCTAGAAACAGCGGCTTATCTTCTAAACTTGGTACCTTCTAAGTCAGTTCCAAAAACTCCAAAAGAATTGTGGACTAGTACCAAACCTAGTTTGAAACACATTCGGATTTGGGGTTGTCCAGCACATGTGCTGAACAAGAACGTGACTAAGTTAGATTCTCGTACATAAGTGAGGCTGTTTGTGGGTTATCCCAAGGGAACAAAAGGGTATTTGTTTTATAGTCCTAAGGATCGGGATATCATTGTAAGCACCAATGCTAGATTCTTAGAGGAAGACTATATAATGAATCACAAACCCATGAGTACTGTTGTTTTAGAGGAACTAGTGGGAGGACAAGATAATTCTAATATGCCACCGGTACAAGTAGAACAACCACAAGTAAATGAACAACCTATCACTAATACCACTCCAATGCTTCGTCGTAGTGGGAGGGTTGTTAAACAACCTGAGAGGTTCATGTTTTTGGGAGAGTCTTCGGACTTAGTCTCTGGTGAACATGATGAGGATCCCAGGACATACGAAGAAGCAATGCAAGATAAGGATGCAGATCTTTGGCAAAAGGCTATGCAATCTGAGATGGAATCTATGTATTCCAATAAAGTCTGGGATCTCGTGGAACCACCCATTGGTGTAAAACCCATTGGATGCAAGTGGATCTACAAAAGAAAAAGAGGATCTGACAAAAAGGTGAAAGCCTGGAAAGCAAGACTTGTTGCGAAAGGGTATACTCAGAAACAAGGAATTGATTATGAGGAAACCTTTTCTCCGGTAGTCATGCTTAAGTCAATCCGGATTCTTTTATCTATAGCAGCTCATCTCGATTATGAGATTTGGCAAATGGATGTCAAGACAGCTTTCCTAAATGGAAGTCTTGATGAAAACATCCATATGCAGCAACCAGAGGGATTCATCAAAGAGGGCCAAGAGCATCTAGTGTGTAAGCTTAAGAAGTCCATTTATGGACTGAAACAAGCTTCCAGGGAGTGGAACATTCGTTTTGATCAGGCCGTCCAGACAAATGGTTATGATCAGAGTCCAAGCGAAGCATGTGTGTATAGGAAAAGTGAAGGAAATGCAGTGGTTTTTCTAGTACTATATGTAGATGACATTTTGCTCATTGGAAACAATGTAGAGATGTTGTCATCTATTAAGGCATGGTTGTTCAAACAATTTGAAATGAAAGACTTAGGTGAAGCCGCATACATTCTTGGGATCAAAGTTATAAGAGATCGCAAGAAAAGAACGTTGGCTTTATCTCAAGAACCGTACATTGATGAGGTATTGGCTCGTTTTAACATGCAGGACTCTAAGAAGGGTAATTTACCTTTTAGACATGGAGTCTCTCTATCAAAGGAGCAGTGTCCTAAGACACCTAAGGAGATAGAGAACATGAAAGCAGTTCCTTATGCTTCAGCATATGGAAGCTTAATGTATGTCATGTTATGCACGAGACCTGATATTTGCTTTGCCGTAGGCATGGTCAGTAGATATCAGTCCAATCCAGGTCAGGAACATTGGAGTGCAGTAAAAACGATACTTAAGTACTTGCGAAGGACTAAGAAGTATATGTTAATTTACAAGGCTTCAGACTTGTTTCCTGTGGGTTATACCGATTCAGATTTCCAGACAGATAGGGATAAGAGGAAGTCAACCTTGGGGTGTGTTTTTACTTTAGGAGGTGGAGCTGTAATATGGAGGAGTGTGAAGCAGAAATGTATCGCAGACTCAACCATTGAAGCTGAATATGTGGCAGCCTCTGAGGCAGCCAAGGAGGCTATATGGTTCCGGAATTTCCTGCTGGATTTGAATGTAGTTCCTAATTTGCCACGGCAAATCACAATTTATTGTGATAATACTGGTGCTGTTGCAAATACAAAGGAACCACGAGAACATAAAGCAGCAAAACACATTGAGCGTAAGTATCACCTCATACGACAGTTCGTTAAGCGAGGAGATATTATTGTGACTGATATAGCATCAAAGGACAACCGGGTTGATCCTTTCACGAAGAGTTTACCAGCTAAGGTTTTTGAAGAACACGTGGAGGAGATAGGAGTCAGATGTCTGGTCACGGAATAGTTATTTAAACTGGTAGCGGATTATATTAATAAACACTGATATACTCAAAGAATAGCTTGAGTATAAGTGGGAGATTGTTGGGTTTTATACTAAACTATTCATTAGTAGTATATAAACATTGTCCATTTTATTGAGAATCTTGATTGCATATTTTTACATTGTCTATTTATTATATATTGTGGATAATTTAGTATCAAATGGGATAACAGAAGATTAAATTATCAGTGTCTATATATAATATAAAGGGTTCACAGTTTAAGTGGAATTAGACAAACCACTGGAATAACTGAAGTATTATTTGGGAATAGTTTATCTTGACTATTAAATAATACTTGTATACTTTGTGTATATTGAACAAGATCAAATTTAGAATTGTTCCCTTAAACTGATTAAGAAGGTGAACTAAGATTCTATGTTATTATTAATGCTTAGGTTCTTAATCCGGATATAGTAATTGACACGTGTATATTATTTACATGCTTTGATTTATATATGAAATAATTCTTTTGAATTATATCATTATATTTTGGGTGATGGAATAATATATATGGTGAATATTATTTATTGAAGGAATCCGTGTCCTGATAATATTCGGGTTAATGATGTCCCCTTGAAAGCTCAAAAGGATTTAATTATGTGAAACCCTGCAGGTGGATTTATTCCGGCATAATTAAATAAAGGTAGAGTGGATGATCAAGGATATAAGATGTTAATTAAATGAATTATCAGTAATTTATTTAATTAATGGGCATGCGCTATTTTAAACATGGGGAATTTAATAAGCAAATAATATTGGAACCGAATTAATTAATTAAGTTGCGGTATTAGGAAAGGTAGTGCAAATATTAATTCTTTAGTGGATTAAATTAATATTTAATTACATTGGGCTAGGCCCGGGATGTAATTAAAAGGCCCAACCTAATTATCCATGATCCCTATTGTAGCCCTATATATATTCTTATTCTCTTCTTGCTAGGGTTGGTTAAGAAAAATATTGTAGCCACCTAGGAGCAAGAAGAGAGGTTAACTTGAGAAGACGGAGGCCACACTTCGCTCAAGGGAATTTGGGAATACAATAGAAGAGCGTGGAATCAACCGTTAACAAGGTGATTTTCTTTTCGCACTCCTTAATTGTGTATCATAAAATGTAGTAGAACCCCAAGTCCGTGGTTCCCAACAGAAGGTTGTTGTGACACTACTTTTCTGGGCAGCTAAACTGGTGACAGAAATAGTAGGTAGGGTGAGAGGCCTTAGATCTTTCTCTATGATTTTGCCCTTTAGCTTTTGCTTGGCAAGTGCTCCCCCTTTCTTCTCTAGAGTGACTCATTTTTCTTCCTTTCCTTTCCCCCCATTAGGTTTGGGATCAGACAAGATGTCTTGAGCTTCACCAGGAACGGGAAGGTTCATACTCCTCATCATAGATGTCATCATTTGTTGCTGAACCAGCAGAATATTGGATGTGGTATTGCTTTGGTCATCCATCTTGGCATTGAGGATCTCCAAGGAATGAGAAATTCCTTGGTTTTCAGATTTAAGCTCAGCCACCTCCTTCTCCAATCTATCAACCTTTGAGAAAAGCTGCTCAGACTTGAAGGAATTTAGAGATTGTTCCTTGATCTTGGAGAAATCAAACTCGGAAATGTTGGAGATAGGAACCTCATCTACTAGCTTATCCCCATACTGGTTTTTCCATAACACAGAAATCATGGAGTTGGTGTGGATTTTGGATTGCAATTGGTTCTCTAACTTTGTAGATAGCTGTTATTCCCAAATGACCTAACAGAATTGTAGAAGGGGGGGGGGGGTTGAATACAATTCTTGATATTTTCTTGAAACTAAAACACTTTATAAAATAAAACTGAACTGAATAAATAAAAACACAAGATATAAATAATTCAGTTGGATTGTTTGATGATCCAACTGAAGTGTTTTTATTGCGGAAATAATCTGTGATACAAATGTACACAGCTGCTCAGTTACAATGTTGTAGAGAAGAAATGCTCTCAAAGATAGCTAATACAATCTATTTGTTTTTCTTCTCTCATTTCTAAAGTAACTGCTACACTTGGTTATATAATCCCAAGTTTACAATTCTACGTTTGGTTAAACTAAAGAATAATAGTAGTAACCATCAGTAGCTTGCTTTTCATTCCTTTTGTCCAATGGTCCTTGGAGATCTTAGCTTTTGTCTTCATGCTCATTATAATCATTCCCAAGAGCCTCATTGGAAATTGGAATGTTTCCTTATTTCCAGTAACCACTTTGATGGCTTCCAATGCAAAGTACACTTCCATATCTCCTTTTAGATCTGTTCAGTAAACTGTCACTATCACTTTGTCAACTGCTCAAAAAGCAACATTGATTCGTTGATAGCAAGGAGATGTGTTTCGTTGATAGCTTCATTCTTTATTCCGTTGATGGTGTTTCCCTCGTTTCGTTGATGGGTAGACTCCATACCGTTGACAGAGTAATCTTCATACCGTTGACATGTCTTCACTTAGGCAGAATTACAAGGCATAACATATTTACAATTAACCAACCTATTTTGCCTATCTAGTACATAGTCAACATGACTTAGAAAACCTATCTAAAACATATAATAGAATGCCTATCATACTGTGAAGTATTGTACAATGCAATTGCTACAACACTCATTTCGTTGATGAGCTTCCTGTCAACGAAACACTGCTAAGCATGCTATTTCGTTGACAGCTACAAAATTGACTTTACACAAATTCTACTAAGTGTTTTATGCTTATCATCAAGAACAACATATTCCTAACAATCTCCCCCAATTTATGACTGATAGAATAACAGCCATAAATCAAGAGACTTGATGATAACAAAAACACTCAGATACATCATAAATTACAAAAGTAGAAAATGTATTAAGCTTCAAAACTTTATAGACAAAATATAAGACTTACAAGACTAATGCCCACAAGTGCTCCTTTAGTCTGAGCAAATGTTTCATCTGTGACTTCTTTGTGGCATAGTCTTCTTCCCTCTCTTGGAGTTGTTTTCCTCAATCTGGACCTGTAGTCTTCTGTAGAAGATTTTCTCCTCTTCATCTTGATCACCAAGCTTGGATTGCATCAGCTTTAGAGTTTGATTAGATGCCTTCTCCAGCTGGTCTTCCATTCTGAAGAATCTTCTGCAATTGTCCTTGTCCTTAAACTCCATCATCCAATAAGGTTGAAGATGGATTTTCTTTCCTGTTGAGGGAACTCTAAGTATCCTGGGAAGAGCCTCAGGCTTGTTCCAGCTAGCCTTTATCTGACAGATTTTGGAGACCACCTCAGACTTGGCTGTTTTGGTGAAACCAAAGTCCTTTTTCAAGCATCTAAACACTGAGAGTAGTGTTTGATAGTCTTCTCCTAAAATTCTGTAGAGAGGCCACACTTGTTCTCTACCACCCTTGAATGTGAACACTAGTCTTTCAGGCAACTTTTGAGAAGCTGCAATTCCCCTTACTTCCACCAGGTTGTCTAAGTCAAGATGTAGACTGGATTCTTCCCTGATGTCAGCAATGTACATGCAGTCCTCTGGGTTTGCAGGGGGTTTTTAAGATTGTGGCTTTCTCACAAAAACAGGCTTTGCTTTGACAGGCCTCTTCTTTGTCTTCATTGGTTGGTCCTTTTCTAACAGGAACTTTGGAAAGTATGCCTCATCAAAATCAATTGGTTCCTCTTTTGGCATGATTGGTTGATCATGAAAATTGACAGGATGTGCAGGATCACAGGCCAACTTTCCTTCAAAAACTGGATTAGCAATTGTTGGAGGTGCAATAGGTATAGAAGAGTCTGATGCAGTACCCTGAGAATCAGCACTCTCAAAGTCTATGTTTCTCCTAGCTCTCTCTTTGGGTTGCCTTGTGCTCTTCTTTGAACTCCTTTCCTCTCTAGTGCTTTCCTCTTGCTTCCTTTCTTCTTCATCTAGAGCTTGAGCTACTGCAAGAGCTTGCATAGCTGCTCTTTCTGATTCCTCAGCCTTGGCTTCAGCAAAGTTTGGATGACCAGCCCAAACACAGATTTGTTGTCCATTCCTGTAGACAATTGCCCTTTGCTTCCTTATCTCATAATCATTACTTTCCTTGCTTTTTGTGATGAGTAGACCAAGAAGCTTGTGCTCATCTGGATAAGGTGCAGGATAGAAAGTCCTTGCTATGTTTTTGCCCTTTGGTTTAGCAGGGGACTTGGGAGATAGGCTTCTTTGAATTGTAGCTTGTTCCACATCCCTAATGCATGAAGTTTGTCCTTTTTCCTTCTTTGGTCCTTGAGTGACTCCATGTAGAAGGGGCTCTTGGTGATAGAAAGAATTTGTCTGTGGCTCCCATTCCGTTGATGCTAGTACCATGGCATTCGTTGATGGCTGTTCCGTTGATGGATTTGAGTCCTTATCTTCAGTAATCTTCTTGAACTTTGCTTCTATGTTGGACCAATGTTCTTTGATTTGTTCTGCAAGTCTCATCCTCATAGAAGCTTCTTGTATAAGGTCAATACCATCCTTTTGCTGCTTGCCAAGCTCCCCCATTGCTAATGGCTCCTTTGGTAGGGAAATGGCTGGAACCATAACCTTGGTAATTTGAATGTCTAGCTCCTTAGATTTCTCCCCCTTTTTGTTATCATCAAAAGAGATGGCTGGGAGTCCTTGAGCTGCCACTAGCTGGGCCAATAGTTGTGTTTGTTTCTCCTGTTCCTTTTGCATCTGTGATAGAGTGGCTTCCACCTTGTCCACTCTAGAAGAGAGAGTCTTCAAGGAGGAATCCACTTCAGGTTCTTTAGAGAAAAACCTGTTCATCCTGGACACAGTGAGAAGAGGAAGCTTTTCATCTAGCCTCCTATCATTAGCATCCCTAAGGTTGCTGATTGAATCCTTGATCTCTGTAGCCTCAATCCTTGTCTGCAACATTTGTAGCCTTTGAATTTCCAGAGAATCCATTATGGCTTTGTAGAATTTCTTGTCCCTTGCTCCTGCAGACTCATGAGCTAGATATGCTTCTTTGTACTGCCTTGTGATAGCAGCATCCAAATTGCTTCTACCATGCATATCTTGAGAAAGCCAGTTTGGTGTAGGAGGCACCACAGAAGTCCCAGTCTGTGCAGTAGTGGCCACCTGTAGATTATCACCATAGCTGTCCTCATCATCAGAAAAATCAAATTCTCCACTTGCTTCAGCTCCTGGAGGTAGATTGGTCAAGGCATCCTTTGCTCTTTGCATTGATGCAGTTGTGTGAATTAGTTGTAGTGACCTCTCTGCCTCCACATTGCCCTGTTGAGCCAAAATTTGA
Organism: Heracleum sosnowskyi; assembly: GCA_030848705.1. Taxonomy (NCBI): domain Eukaryota; kingdom Viridiplantae; phylum Streptophyta; class Magnoliopsida; order Apiales; family Apiaceae; genus Heracleum; species Heracleum sosnowskyi. The sequence continues at coordinate 90,030,595 of CM061243.1, forward strand.
TAGGCTGACACAGGATGAGTAAAGGTCTCAGGATCCAGGGAAATACTATCCAGAGTTTGCTGATAAACCTCTTGGAAAGTAAGTTCCCTTTCTCCCTCACTGACCTCCATTAACTCATTAGCAATGGCTGCTTCCATCCTTATTTCTCCTGTAGTCCCTTCTCTCTCTCCACTCTGTTCTTGCATCATGGGCTCCCCATGGCTCACACCTCTCACACCCTCACCTTCACCTTCTAAGGTGGAACTCTTAATCTCTCCTTTTGCCTGGCTGGAAGAAATAGCCAGCCTCTCACTCACATTCTCTCCTTTTGCCTGGCTGCAAGCCAGCCTCTCAGTTTCACTCCCTCTCAGTCCTAGAAGTGTCTCAACTACCACCAGATCATCTGCACTAGTTGTGGGAACAACTTGATTTTCAATTAAAGGTGCAGAGTGAACTATCAACGGAATGGTAGTTTGAACTGTCAACGGTATGGATACCGTTGATGGAGAAACACTTGTCAACGAAATAGACTGTTTCGTTGATGAAGTCAAGAAAGCACTTTGAGAATGAGAAATTACAGTAGAGTCTGTGGTGATTGATTTTAAAGATTGGTCCACAGATCCCCTTGCAACTTCAGGAAAAATTGGTTGATGGCCCAACAAATCACTTAGCAAGTGATGGCCACCAGCTTCAGAGTGGGGCTTCTCCAAGATTAGAGTTGGAGAATCAGGAATAGATGTATGGATCATGTCCACATCTAAAGATTGAGTTGGTGAATTTGATGGAGATAATTCAAGATTGATGTTTAGAGAATGGGACTGTAACCCCAGAGAAATGATAGGGGTTACATCAAACTGAATTTGAGAAACTGGAAGTGTTGCTTCCAGTGTGTGTGCACCCTGTGTACCCTTGGACTTTTGCTTCACTCTCCTTTGGTATTGGGAAAATGTAGACTTTGGGCTTGAAGTGTCCCTTACCCTTTTGGACTGTGCTCTAGGAGGAGAGCTTGTTTCAATAATCACATCCTTTTGGGAGGATGCAATTAGACTTGTGTTTAAATCCATGTTACTCATTGTGCCTTGTTGGGAAGACACAATGGGGCTTGGCTGGTACACACTAACCTGTCCTTCCTTATCCTTGGGGTTTCTTTGATGTTCACCCCTTCCCTCACCCCTCACAACTCCAGACTCACTCCCCTTAGGTTGTGTGGTAGTTTTTACAACAGGTGCCTTTTGAGAAGCACCTGAGGTTGGCTTGGAGGATTTCTTTGATTTTGGTTTTGTTGCTAGGGTAGGAGCCTGTTGGGTCACAGCTACAGACTCCATAGCAACATTGGAAGGTAAAACAGTAGAGGTGTTAGCTACACTAACAGGGATAGTAGTAGTTACCTCAATGATTGGCAGATACACCACTGGAACATCACCATTGTGGTTCAGCCTCAGTATGTCTGTCAATACTCTCTTTTCTTGCACAAAGCACTCAAACCTGGCATTAGGGTTAGAGATAACTAATGGTGCTGGACTAACATGGTTAGCCAACATCATCAGAAACCTAGCATAATAGATATTTTTCTTCCTATTTGCTTTATCACCCAACTTAGCACCAATTTCATACATAAGTTGGGTGCTAAAGTTATGATATCTATCATTTAGAAGCATGGTTAGGAGAATTAACATAGAGTTAGTTAATGCATCAAAATTACTAATCTTTCCAGAAAAGACCTTAATGAATGCATCAGCTAAATAACTGTATTCCCTAACCAAACCTCTCCTAATTATTCTACCCAGATTATCAGTAGGCAAAGAGTAGTTTATAGAATTAAGCATGGTAGTTATTTCAGTGTTAGTAGGCAAAGCATCACAGTTATTATCAGGAATATGTAAACATGCTTGCAAAACATCAGAATTAACTATGTACTCATTACCTTGAAGAGTGAATTGTAGTGTGCAGTGTGTTCCACTATACTCACATGAGGTCCAAATTTCCTCGATTATCTCATTGTAGAGTGGTGTAGAGTGAAACATTGCATAGCTCAACTTGCAATTCTTCATGAAATCCATCATTTTGAAGAACAGACTGTTCGGATTTTCCTTGACAACAAAAGGGATGGAGTTGTTCTTCTCATAGATGAACCCTCCAGCAGACATAAGCTTGACTATTGGTGCCATTGTTGATTAAAGGAAAGCTTCGAACTGAATTGCTTGTTAGAGAGAAGAAGAGAGAAAAAGCCTTTGGAATTTTTGAGAACAGGTAAAAAGAAATAATGAAAATAAAATTTCTTAAATACTCCCCCAAAAATTCTCAGAAAATGAATCCAATAATAAATGTAAATTACTGGATTGGCTTAAAAATATAACCGTTACTCTTAAAGTATTACCATGATTTATACTTACAGGGGTGTATGCATAGATCGTGGTAAAAGACGTGTCAAATTTCAACGGTTCAGATAAAAAGCGCTAAATCAACGAATCAGGATTGGGCGGTTAAAGTCCCGTCTTATTTCGTTGATAAAGCTGCGTTTCGTTGATATAAAAGAGCTATCAACGAAACACCCAGAAAACTGCTAAGACTGTCAACGAAATGGTGCATTCCGTTGGCATAGTAATTTTGACTTAGACAAAATTTTACCTTTTCCTGAGAAAATTCATTCACAGAAAAACATAGCAAATTTCTGGCTGCATTTTAACTTGCAAATATCTCAAGGATAATTAAGAGAAATTTAGCATACCTAGCTCACTTACTAATCTTGAGAATGTTGATTCATCAAGTGGCTTGGTAAAGATGTCTGCAAGTTGTTGTTCACTTGGAACAAAATGTAACTCCACAGTACCATTCATAACATGTTCTCTAATGAAATGGTACTTGATGTCAATGTGCTTGGTCCTTGAATGCTGCACTGGATTCTCAGTAATGGCAATGGCACTAGTGTTGTCACAGAAAATAGGAATTTTCTCAACTCTTAATCCATAATCAAGTAGTTGGTTTTTCATCCATAAAATCTGTGCACAACAACTTCCAGCTGCAATATACTCAGCCTCAGCTGTGGAGGTAGAAACTGAGTTTTGTTTCTTGCTGAACCATGACACAAGCTTGTTTCCTAGGAATTGACAGGTTCCAGTTGTACTTTTCCTGTCAATTTTACATCCTGCAAAATCTGCATCTGAATAACCAATTAGTTCAAAACCAGATTCTCTAGGATACCAAATGCCAAGGTTTGGTGTTCCTTTGAGATATCTGAAAATTCTTTTAATAGCAACTAAATGGGATTCTCTAGGATCAGCCTGAAATCTAGCACATAGACATGTAGCAAACATAATATCAGGTCTACTAGCTGTTAAATATAAAAGTGAGCCTACCATGCCTCTGTAACTTGAAATGTCCACAGATTTTTCCTTAGTATTCAATTCAAGTTTGGTGGCAGTAGGCATGGGAGTTTTGGCAGGAGAGCATTCCATTAGGTTAAACTTCTTTAATAAATCATGAATGTATTTTGTTTGACTAATGAAAATGCCTTCATTAACTTGCTTTACTTGAAGACCAAGAAAGTAAGTTAATTCTCCCATCATGCTCATTTCATACTTACTTTGCATAAGCTTGGCAAACTTTTGACAAAGTTTCACATCTGTAGACCCAAAGATTATATCATCTACATAAATTTGAACAAGTAAAGTAGAGCCATTTACAACCCTGTGAAAAAGAGTTTTATCTACAGTACCTCTAGTGAAATGATTCTCAAGGAGGAACTGTGAGAGAGTGTCATACCAGGCTCTAGGTGCTTGTTTCAAACCATAGAGTGCTTTGAGAAGGAAGTACACATAGTCTGGAAAATCATCATCTTCAAAACCAGGAGGTTGACTTACATACACCTCCTCTTCCAATTCCCCATTCAGAAAAGCACTCTTCACATCCATTTGATAGACCTTGAAATTGGCATGGGCTGCATAGGCTAGGAAAATCCTTATTGCTTCTAGTCTTGCAACAGGAGCAAAGGTTTCATCAAAATCAATTCCTTCTTCCTGTGAATAGCCTTTTGCAACCAATCTAGCTTTGTTCCTTGTGACTATGCCATTTTCATCCATCTTGTTTCTGAACACCCACTTTGTGCCTATAACACTCCTGTCATTAGGCCTGGGCACCAGCTTCCAAACATTGTTTCTCTCAAATTGGTTTAGCTCTTCTTGCATGGCTAAAACCCAATCTGGATCTAGAAGTGCATCCTCAACTTTCTTTGGCTCATCTTGAGACAGAAAGCTACTGTATAGACATTCTTCTTGAGTTGCTCTTCTAGTTTGAACTTTTGAAGAGACATCACCTATAATAAGTTCAAAGGGATGATCTTTAGTCCATTTCCTTGAGGGAGGTAGATTTGCTCTTGAAGACGTAGCTTCATGATCATGATTGCCTTGATTGGATATTTGTCCTTGAGAAACTCCCCCTGAGTTTGTTGTCTCTAATTGATCACTTCTAGAAGCATTCCTATGGCTATCAACGGTATGACCGTTTTGGCTGTCAACGAAACGCTCATTCTGACTGTCAACGAATCCACCATCATGACTGTCAACGAAATGACCATTTGGTCTGCTAGCTGCTATCCTTTTTAACCTTAATGCAGCAATTTCATCTTCACTGCTGCTTTCATCTGTGCTAGATACAACAACTTTAGGCTGTTTCTCAGTAGCCTTATCATGATTCACTTGATCTCCTTCCTCATTCTCAAAAGAAAGACTTTCATGGAAACCTTCATCACAGAGGCCTTGGATTTTGAGATCATCAAAAACAACATGTACAGATTCCATAACAATGTTGATTCTGAGATTATAGACCCTGTAAGCTTTCCCTGCTGCATATCCCACAAATATTGCTTCATCTGCCTTTGCTTCAAATTTCCCCAAATGCTCAGCTTGATTTCTCAGAACAAAGCACTTGCATCCAAAGACATGAAGAAAATCCAATAGTGGCTTCTTTCTTTTGAGTAACTGATAAGGGGTCATTCCTTTGGCCTGATTAATCAAAGAAATATTTTGAGTAAAGCAAGCTGTGTTAACTGCCTCAGCCCAAAAATATGTAGGTAACTTTGATTCATCTAGCATTGTCCTTGCAGCTTCAATAAGTGTTCTGTTTTTCCTTTCAACTACACCATTTTGCTGTGGTGTTCTTGCTGCTGAAAACTCATGCAAAATACCATTTTCTTCACAGAACACCTTCATGCTTGAATTCTTGAATTCTGTCCCATTGTCACTCCTAATCCTTCTTACTTTGAAATCAGGATGATTGCTTACCATCTTGATGTGATTGATAATGATTTCACTTGCCTCATCTTTAGAGTGCAAAAAGAAAGTCCATGTAAATCTAGAAAAATCATCAACAATCACAAGACAGTATTTCTTCTTTGAGATGGACATAACATTTACAGGGCCAAATAGGTCCATATGAAGCAATTCAAGCTGCTGGACAATTGATGACTCTGTCTTGCTTTTGAATGATGCCTTCTTCTGTTTTCCCTTTTGACAGGCATCACACAAACCATCCTTGGAGAACTCCACCTGTGGAATTCCTCTAGCAAGATCTTTCCTCACCAAATCATTCATAACTTTGAAATTCAGATGGGATAACTTCTTGTGCCATAACCAACTTTCATCCTTGCTTGCCTTGCTGAAAAGACAAGTGATGGTGTCTGAACTTGTGCTACTAAAGTCAGCAATGTACACATTCCCCCTTCTGAATCCAGTCATTACCACATTGTTGTTTCCTCCTTTAGAAACAACACAGGCTTCTCTAGAAAAAGTAACTAAAAATCCTTTGTCACAAAGTTGGCTGATACTAAGCAAGTTGTGCTTAAGACCATCCACCAATGCAACCTCATCTATGATGACATTCTCTTTTGAAATCAAGCCATATCCCTTTGTGTAGCCTTTGCTGTCATCTCCAAAAGCAATACAAGGGCCAGCTCTTTCCTGAAACTCTGTGAGCAGGGTAGAATCACCAGTCATGTGTCTTGAACAACCACTATCCAAGTACCAAAGATTCCTTTTGTCTCCCTGCACACAATAAAACCAAATCAAGTCGATTTTGGTACCCAAGTTTCCTTGGGTCCTGTCTTGTTAGCCTTTGCATTCCCTTTTGTACCATTTTTCACTTTGGGCTCAGATTGATTCAAATCAATCTTTACCCTTGGTGTTGATTTCTGAGGGTTGCTCATATTTTCATTCATAGCATGCATAGTTGGAGGAACAATCATGTTATTCATGTTCCATGGCATTTGTGGCATGTTAAACATATTCATGTAAGGATTAGACACAAATGGCATACTAGCATATGGATTCTGAAATTGTGCATATGGAGCAAACATGTTAGACATAACAGGCATTGTAGGCATGGAACTGTTCATTGCAGGCTTGGGCATTCTCACATTAGCAGATTTCTTAACAGATTTGCAGTTAGTAGACAAATGACTAACACTTCCACAATTAACACATGTCTTTCTAGGAGCATATTTATCAGGTGTGTAATTGTTGTGTTTGTTAATTCCTACTTTGCCATTCCTGTTATTCTTTTTATTTCCCTTAGCCTCATTATGAACTTTCTCTACCTTGTCTTTCAATTGCTTGTTAGACAAGTGACCTACATTAGCTCTCTCAACAGGCTTCTCAATTTTCTTTGATTTACTAGACTCACCTTGAACAAAGTTCTTGGTGACAGGACCATACTTGTCATTAAGTCTAGTGAGTTTATCTTTTCTTTTGTCTGTCAACGAAACAGCCTGATCGGTTGATGGTTCATGTGTCAACGAAACATTGCATTCCGTTGACATATCAACCTTCAACAAATGATCATTGTTGTTTGTTGACTCTGTTTCTGATTCTAAGGTTTCACCAACATACCCTAGCTTCTCTTTGTTCCTTTTCCATGATTGCTCACAGAAGGATTCCACGCCTTGAACATTAATTATGTTGGCAGCAACATTCCTGGCATCCTTCCATTTTGCAATCACACCTTGTTCTATCTCAAGTTGTGTTTTAAGAATTTCTTCCCTTTGTAACACGTTCTCAAGTTCCTTCTTAGCATCCCTACTAACACATCTCATTTTCTCAAATTCAATGAGCTGTGCTTCTAACATTGCATTCCTATCACTTAAGAGCAGATTTGTTTCTTTTATTCTTGAATTCTCTTTAGTAAGTGATTTAAGAGTAACACGCAAATTATATAATACAGTAGACATTTCATTTACTGCATTGTCGCATTCCTCTTTAGAAAGCTCAGAAAGATTAGTAATTGTTACCTGGTTGCTTGAGGAACTTGCTTCCTGCTCATGATTGTCAGCCATAAGAGCCAAGTTGACATACTCAACATCATCATCAGAATCTTCACCATTACCAGCCCAATCATACTCCTGAGACATGAACGCCTTTTCTTTTTGTTTGAGAAGTTCAAAGTATTTCTTTTTATAATCAACAGGCTCAAATTTCCTGTTGCCCTTCTCAACCTTGGGCTTTCTGCAGTCTCCAGCAAAGTGACCAAGCATTCCACAATTGAAACATTTTGACTTAGACTTTTCAATCCAGTTTGTTTTGCTAGGTTGAAAGTCTCTTCTTGGTGGCCTTGCTTCTGAGTTTCTTTTGAACTTGAACTTAGAGAATTTTCTAGACAGAAAAGCAATGTGTTCATCAATCTCATCTAAGTCCTCCAAGTTGGCTGGTTCTGATTCTTCTTCTTCTGTCATCTTGTCTTTACCCTTGCTAACATCACTCCTACAACTAGATCGACTAGTTGTGGCCTTTGCAGCTTCTTTATTGTCATCTTCAAGTTGGTTCACTGATGCAATCAATGCAATAGATCCACCCTTCTTCTGTACCTTTTCAATTTCCTCATCTTGCTCCATTTCCAGCTCATAAGTCTTCAAGGTTCCATAAAGCCTTTCAAGAGTGTAGTCTTTGTACTCTTGAGTGTTTCTGAGAGAAACAGTCATAGGCTTCCATTCTTTTGGAAGAGCTCTAAGAAATTTAAGGTTTGAATCCTTGGTTTGATAGATCCTCCCATACAACTTTAATCCATTCAAAAGCTTTTGAAACCTACTAAACGTGTAATTTAGGGTTTCACCAGCTTTAAAATGAAAATGCTCATATTGTTGTATAAGGAGTTGCATTTTATTTTCCCTGACTTGCTCAGTTCCTTCACAGAGAGTTCTAACAGTATCCCATACTTCCTTAGAGGTTGTACAGTTGATAACATTGTCAAACATCTCTTGCTCCAAACCATTAAACAGAATGTTCATGGTCCTTTTGTCTTTATGAACTTCTGCAATATCTTCAACAGTCCATTCTGAGACAGTTTTTGGAATCTCTACATCAGGTGCATCATCTGGCAGTCCAACTCTAGAATCAAGCTTCATGGGAACGTGTGGACCTTTCTCAATGCAGTCTACATACCTCTCATCCATAGACATGAGATGTAAATGCATCTTTACTTTCCAGTGAAAGTAATTGTCTTTATCAAGAACTGGTATCTTCACACCTGCATCCTTATTCACCATGGTTTCTGTTTTTGGTCTTGATCTTTAAACTTCTTGTATGTTAGAAGCTCGCTTTGATACCAATTGTTATTCCCAAATGACCTAACAGAATTGTAGAAGGGGGGGGTTGAATACAATTCTTGATATTTTCTTGAAACTAAAACACTTTATAAAATAAAACTGAACTGAATAAATAAAAACACAAGATATAAATAATTCAGTTGGATTGTTTGATGATCCAACTGAAGTGTTTTTATTGCGGAAATAATCTGTGATACAAATGTACACAGCTGCTCAGTTACAATGTTGTAGAGAAGAAATGCTCTCAAAGATAGCTAATACAATCTATTTGTTTTTCTTCTCTCATTTCTAAAGTAACTGCTACACTTGGTTATATAATCCCAAGTTTACAATTCTACGTTTGGTTAAACTAAAGAATAATAGTAGTAACCATCAGTAGCTTGCTTTTCATTCCTTTTGTCCAATGGTCCTTGGAGATCTTAGCTTTTGTCTTCATGCTCATTATAATCATTCCCAAGAGCCTCATTGGAAATTGGAATGTTTCCTTATTTCCAGTAACCACTTTGATGGCTTCCAATGCAAAGTACACTTCCATATCTCCTTTTAGATCTGTTCAGTAAACTGTCACTATCACTTTGTCAACTGCTCAAAAAGCAACATTGATTCGTTGATAGCAAGGAGATGTGTTTCGTTGATAGCTTCATTCTTTATTCCGTTGATGGTGTTTCTGTGACGCCCTCCAAACCCGGGGTACAGATTTGAGGAGTCATCCGACCAACGGAACACTATTTAACACATGCATAATATATATAAAGACACAATTACCCCTTGACCAAGACCGCATCCAGATTATGGCAATGAACACAAGCTACTACAATCTTTTATTATTACAAACCAGTTTTATCAGAGTTATTACATCACAACTAAAGTTCAAATCTAGACATTAAATCTAGAAAAGCAAAACAACAACTACCCTGCCAATAACAGTGACTCGAGGGGCTCTCCTGACTGCTGGTGAACTATCGGTCACGCTATGCCAACTCATACTCTCGCTTCACTGGAATAGGGTTAGAAAACAACAAGCAAGAGTGAGCCAAAATTGCTCAGCAAACATCAACGAATCATTTCTATCACGGTGGTAAGGATATGAATTTAAGATATCAGAATCAACAATATTTAGCTAACACATGCTTTGTATCAATAATGATTGAAGTAAAGAATTAGAATTTGGCTTATACATTTTATTCAAATCAAAGGTTGTGCTGCTGGCCAGCCACGCATCAACCCCGGACTAGCTCATGTCATAGTCCTCTACTGGATCCCAGGCCAATCTGGGCCTTAAGTTACTTCGACCAATTACTGGTCCATTTTAAAAAAAACACATGCCAATTCTATAATAGGGTATAAACAATAACATGCTCAATAAGATAAACTGAATGTATAGTAATTGCAAAAGAGTTTCAACTGTTCAGTATCAAGTGAAGGTCGAGAAATAATCATGGAGTAATTTCAATGGTACAGTGTACTCATTCAATAAGGGAATCAATATTGGTAATCGTTAATCAATAACCGTAAATGAGTAGTCAAGATGGAAGTCAAATAATCAAAGGTTGTCAATGATAATCAAAGGATGATAAATAGCAACAATAGGTGGTAAACAATAATCAAGTAAATTGAAAATAAGGGTTTCCGATGCAGATCAAATCAAAGAATCAAGAATTTCTAAGGAAATGGAATCAGTTGTCCAAATGCGGTTAAAAGATGGATAATTTGAATTGTTCTGGGGATAACGGTATTCAAGTAATCAAGACAATAATAATTTTATCACAAGTAAAGGCACAGATACTTGCCTGGTCTAAGCTGCTGTCGGATCGACTCTGCTCACTCTACTTTCCCCTTTCCCTTGCTCCGGGAACTCGATTCTATAATTTAAACAACTCATCACAATAAGTCTAACTATTCTCGTTCTACTCTCGACACTTATTCAATCAATAATCACATTTAAACAAGTAACCGGTTACGTATCGGACGTCCGGTATAATTTACGATATTTAAAACTCAGATATTTGCCCTAGCACGGGCATATACAGACTATAAAACACGACACACAATTAATATGAACCATATAGCACTTATAAACATTTTTAAAACATCATACGGAACTCATTTGAATTTTTAATAAGTCGTTACAAATTTTAAATCAAAAAATCGGATTTTTTAAATCCAATATAAACATTTAAATGAAAATAAATCAATCAATAAAATTAATTGACACTCTTTAAATACTCAAACTATTTTTTAAATAATTAAATAGGCTTGAAAATAATTAAACTGAATTTTTAATTAATTAAATCTAATTAATAATTAATTTTTAAGAATTAATTGATTAAAAGAATTAACCAATTAATTAATAAATTAATTATTAATTAAAAATAATTAAAATAATTAAGTTTAATCAATTTTCGGATTTAAAATAATAAATATAATTTATCAGAATTTTTCTGATATAAAAATATATTTTTAAAATAAAAATATGAATTTTTAAAGTTTTTAAACTATTTTCGAATTAAATTTAAAAATAAAATTCAAAAACAGTTTTCTGAAAATGAATTAGGGTTTTGAAGATTGAAACCGGGTCGAAAAATCGGGTAAACGGGTCGGGAAGAACGAATCCGGGTCACCAAGAACAACCCGCCGGAATCTGGGTTTTCCAGAATCCGGCCGGCGTCCGGTGGCCGGACTTCGCCGTTTCCGATCAAAACAAAACCAAACTATAGGGCTTTTGTTCGCTTTTGCAAGACAAACACAACCCACATACACACACATCTGTCCCATGCCGGAATCGTGCCCAGAATTCATTCAAAGAACTCGCCGGCGACGACCTCGGCCGGAAACCCGATCTACTTAAATCCTACATGAAACTCAAAGATTAATATACCAAAATGAAGCTTATAACTCATACAATAAAAGCCCTTTACCAAAAACAATGTCAGATCAATATCAAGAACGTACGAATTGAAAGAAGAAATCGGGTCAAAACCCGAAAATCAAACCCGACTAAATCGAACATAAACATGAAATTAAAGCATGGATTCTTGCTAATTAGAACCCTAGGAACATGTTAGAAGCAACCAATTGAACGGAGAATCAACAGAATGAAAATCCCCAAATCGAATCAAGAACCCTAATTTTAATTCGAAACTTGTAAAATCAATATAAAATCGAATACTTACCAGATGATGATGAGGTTGGAAGATTCTGAAACTAGATTTTTGGGGCTTTGATTTGAGTATAAGAACTTCAGATTTGGACTTCAATAACCCTTAGAACGAATTGATTGAAGATCAAGAACACAAAATAATTATTTGGGAATTTCGGATTTCTTGAGTAATTTCTGAAGAATTGCTAGGGTTATGAAGTCTGATTGGTCATTTTATATTTTTGGAAAAATAATACCCCAAATAACATTTTTGGATCGATATTGATTCGTTAGATCGTTTAAAAACCCTAATTAGGTCAAAAACACGTTTTACGAAAAGTAAGGGGTTAAAAAGGTTGATGATTATCCAAATTGATATATATCATTATATAACTAATGCTCAAGAATACTAGGGCTATAACAACTTCAATATTGATATAGAACGATAAATCCGTCCCCTTAAGCAATTAGGGTTCGGAACGATTTTTCCTTTTTCGGATCAAAAATTGAAATTAATTTGCAGAATCAAATAGGTAGGGTTAAATAGAATCCCATAACCCTTTCGATAACGATTCGAATACGAAAGACGAAGAATTAAAAATGAATGTACGAAATTTCAACGGGCTCTTGAATTATCAAAACGGCTCAAATTTGAAGAAAATTCCAAATGACGAAATTTTTGAAAGGGGCTTCCGACTCACCATTTAGCACATAATCACACACTAAATATCATATAATAATATTCCAATATTCCAAAATAAATATTTTAGATTAAATATATCATTTAATCAAATAATAAAATTCACGGATATTACATCCTTCCCCCCTTAATAGGATTCTGTCCTCAGAATCAGATCAAGGAAACAACTGGGGATACTTCTCTAACATCTCACTCTCTAACTCCCAGGTAGACTCTTCTACTTTAGGATTCCTCCACAAAACTCTCACTAACGCTACTGTCTTATTCCTTAGTACTTTCTCCTTACGATCCACTATCTGAATTGGTCGTTCTACATACGATAAATCTGCCTGGACCTCTATTGGTTCATACTCTATTACATGATTCGAATCTGGTCGATACCTCTTAAGCATAGATACATGAAATACATTATGAACGTGCTGCATATGCGGTGGCAATGCCAACTCGTAAGCTACTTCGCCCACTTTCTTCAAAATCTCAAACGGCCCAACATATCTCGGACTCAACTTCCCTTTCTTTCCAAATCTAACTAATCCTTTCCATGGTGAAACCTTTAGTAACACTTGCTCTCCTTCTTCGAATCCCACATCCTTTCTGGCTAGATCCGCATACTTCTTCTGTCGGTCTTGAGCTGTTATCAATCTTCTCTGAATCAATTGAACCACTTCTTTTGTTCGTTGTACTAGTTCTGGTCCTATCATTTTCCGTTCACCAACTTCTTCCCAATATACTGGAGATCGACACTTTCGTCCATACAAAGCTTCGTACGGTGGCATTCCGATGCTCGCGTGAAAACTATTATTATATGAAAATTCCACCAAGGGTAGATGATCGTCCCAACTGCCTTCAAAATCAAGTGCACACGTCCTAAGCATATCTTCAATAGTCTGAATTGTCCTTTCGCTCTGACCGTCCGTCTGCGGATGATAAGCCGTACTCATTCTCAACTCGGTGCCCAAACACTCTTGAAAACTCCTCCAAAATCTTGAATTGAATCGAGGGTCTCTATCAGACACTATCGATACTGGAATTCCATGTCGTACTACGATTTCTTTTATGTACATATGAACTAACTTATCCAGCGAGAATCTCTCGTTAATCGGAAGAAAATGCGCAGATTTCGTCAATCGATCCACGACAACCCAGATGGCATCATGGTTAGCTTTGGTTCTAGGCAATCCTACTACAAAGTCCATCGCAATGTGTTCCCACTTCCATTCGGGAATCTCCAATGGTTGAAGTAATCCACTTGGTCTCTGATGTTCCGCCTTAACTCTTTGACACGTAAAGCATTTACTTACCCATTCCGCAATCTCTCTCTTCATATCTGGCCACCAAAAGTTCGTCTTTAGATCTCGATACATCTTCGTACTCCCTGGATGAATTGAATACTTCGAGTTATGTGCTTCGTGCAGAATCTCACTTTTCAGTTCCGTTACGTTAGGTATCCATATCCGAGAAGCAAATCTCAAGATCCCTTTGTCGTCCGGTTGGCTACATATTTCCTCACCTGTCATTTTATTCACATCGTCGTTCATAACTTGCTCTTGGCACTTTCGTATCTTCTCCAACAATTCAGGTTGAAACGTCATGGTATAAATTATTTCCGTAGCGTCCTTCGGATTAATTACTTCGATTTCCAATTTCTCAAATTCCTTGTATAATTCTTTGGTCATCATTAGTGTATTTAATCTCTCTTTTCTGCTCAATGCATCTGCTACCACATTTGCCTTGCCGGGATGATAGTTGATAGAAACGTCGTAGTCCTTGATTAGTTCTAACCATCTTCGTTGCCTCATGTTCAGCTCTTTCTGAGTAAAGATATACTTCAAACTTTTGTGATCGGTGTAAATTTCACATCTCTCTCCATACAAGTAGTGTCTCCATATCTTCAAAGCAAACACAATAGCTGCTAACTCCAAATCGTGTGTAGGGTACTTCTGTTCGTGGGGTCTCAACTGTCTTGACGCATAGGCAATCACCTTGTCATGTTGCATAAGTACGCATCCTAATCCTTTGTACGACGCATCACTATAGATTACGAAATGACCTTGATCGTCTGGTAACATCAATACCGGTGCCGTAGTTAGTCTTCTCTTTAACTCTTGGAAGCCTTCTTCGCATTTATCATTCCATATGAATCGCTCGCTTTTCCTTGTCAGCTTGGTCATTGGAGTAGCTATCTTCGCAAAATCTTGCACAAATCTCCGGTAGTATCCGGCTAATCCCAAGAAACTTCTGACTTCAGTCGGTGTCCTTGGTCTCTCCCAATCTTTCACTGCCTCTATCTTTGCTGGGTCCACTTTGATGCCTTCGCTGCTCACCACGTGTCCTAAGAAATGAACTTCTTTCAACCAGAATTCACACTTGGAAAACTTCGCGTATAGTCCTTCTTGTCTCAACGTTTCTAACACAATTCGCAACTGGTCTGCATGCTCTTCTTCTGTCCTTGAGTATATCAAGATGTCGTCGATGAATACCACTACAAACTTGTCCAAATATCTCTTGAAAATCCTGTTCATTAGATCCATAAAAGCTGCGGGTGCATTCGTTAGTCCAAACGCCATTACTAAAAATTCATAGTGCCCATACCTTGTTCGAAAGGCTGTCTTCGGTATGTCGTCTGGTCTAATCTTCAATTGGTGATATCCTGACCGTAGGTCGATCTTCGAAAAATGTACCGCTCCCTTCAGCTGGTCAAACAGATCATCTATTCGAGGTAACGGATACTTGTTCTTAATGGTCAGCTTGTTCAACTCCCGATAGTCTATACACAATCTCATGCTTCCATCCTTTTTCTTGACAAACAGTACTGGTGCTCCCCACGGTGAAACGCTGGGTCTAATAATTCCTTTTTCTAGCAAATCTTGCAGTTGATCAGCCAATTCCTTCATCTCCACTGGTGCCATCCTGTAAGGGGCCTTCGATACTGGCTCCGCGCCCGGTACTAAGTCTATCGCAAATTCAATTTCTCTATCTGGAGGTAAACCTGGTAATTCTTCCGGAAAAACATCTGGAAACTCATTTACGACTGGAATATCTTCTAACTTAGAAACTTCCTTATCTATATCTATTACATAAGCTAGATACGCCTCACAACCTTGCCTTAATAACCTCTTAGCCTGAATCATTGTCAGGAACCTCTTTCTTTGTTTCTCTCCTCTAAATATTATCTCTTTCTTTTCTAGGGTAATCAAAGTAACCCTCTTATTCTTACAATCAATACTTGCATCATGCTCAGTCAACCAATCCATCCCTAATATCACATCAAATTCACCTAACTTAAAAGGTAACAAGTCAACATAAAAACGATTTCCCAAAATCTCTATCTCACAACGGGGATAATATGAACTGACCGCGATACGATCCTGATTAGCTATCTCTATAGTCAACACTCCACTTAAAGGTTTCATTACGCAATTCAATCTACGAGCAAACGTTTCAGAAATAAAAGACTTCGTCGCTCCCGAATCTATTAACACTTGTGCAGGAATAGAATTTACTAGAAGTGTACCTGCCACCACGTCGGAATCTCTCACTGCTTCTCCCATTGACATATTGTAGGTCCTGGCTAACGGCTGGACGTTAACAACTGGGGGTGCCTCAATTGCCCGAATCATATTGTTCACGGTTGCTGGTGCTCTGCAGTCCTTAATCATGTGACCTGGTTTCTTACACCGATGACACACGATGCCTATCTTGCAATCCCGGGAATAATGTCCCTTCTGATTGCATTTAAAGCATGTGACAGTCAATCGATGGCATATCCCTAGATGTCGCTTCCCGCGTGTCTTGCATTCTGGTAGTGGGGGTCTAGAAAGTCCCTGCTGACCGCCGGTTAGTAGACGGTTATCTTGTCCTACGTTTCCGGTGTCTGGTTTCCTGAAACTTGTATTCCTTCCGTGCTGAAATCCCAGCTTCTTATTTGCTTGCCCTTGAAAACTTCCCTGCTGCTGTCCCTTATCGGGTATCCCTGCTTTCCTTTTCTTGTTCTCCTTCTCTCTCATGTAAGAATCACTCTCTGCCTCTGCAATCATTGCCTTTTGGACCACCGCTGCATAGGTGTCCAACTCCAATACAGCTAACTTACTACGAATCCAAGACCTCAGTCCCTGCTGGAACCTCTTGGCCTTCTTCTTTTCCGTATCCACATAGGTTGGAACAAACCTTGACAACTCCGTAAACCTTGTTTCATATTGGGGCACTGTCATGCTTCCCTGCTTTAATTCCAAAAACTTCAATTCCATCTGATCTCTCATATAGTCCGGAAAATATCTTTCCAAAAACAACTCTGTGAATCTTGCCCACGTAATCAATCCCTCGGGCTCCATAGCCCTACTCGTTTCCCACCAATAACTAGCCTCATTCTTCAGAAAATAGCTTGCATACTCTGTCTTCTTATCCTCTGTCACCTCTATCAAGGCAAAAGCCTTTTCCATCTCTTTCAACCATGCCTTAGCCTCTACAGGGTCTGCTGATCCTTTAAATTCTGGAGGTTTTGCTGCCTGGAAAGATTTGAACGTAACTGCCGGTGCTGCTTGCTGGTGCTGTTGTTGATGCTGCTGATGCTGATGTTGCTGATGCTGATGTTGCTGATGCTGTTGCTGCTGTTCTAAGAGTTGTTGCTAAAATGCACGTTGCTGCTGTGCTAATGCGGCAGTCTGTTGAGTAAGGGTATTTAACAACTGGATTACCATCGGGTCCACACGGCCCGTGGGAGGTGTATTTTGTTGACCTTCTTGGTCAGAAGTATCAGTTGAACGGGTTTGTCGTCTAGGAGCCATATCGCTAATGAATAAACAATAATTGGCTTAATCAAACAGTTCATATAAGAGAAGGAAGGATCACAATTGATATCTCGAAGGTTTACAGATCTTCTCAACGGTGTATGGATACACTCGTTGCAATAAGTAGAATAACAGTTATGATGCTGGAAATGAATGACAGGGGAATAAATACAGTTCTATAAAAGAGGTTTATCATATATATATAGATAGAGTTAGTACAAGCGTAGAACGCTTCAAAAGAAAGTATATCATGGCTGAACCATAACTGCCGACCAGCAATACAACAACAAAAATGCAACAACAACCCGAGGCGTTCCTATAAGCCCGGTGCACTGCTGCTTCTACTATATGCATCTATATACTAACTATCTAGAACCATACATCCATGTCACATCTGTCTACTACCGATACCTGCTCACAGATCACCTGCTCCTGCCGGCCATAACGGGGGTCCTGAAACCTCTGCAATCTCACTCATCGCATAATCCAAAATCTGTCTCATCCCTGCTACTGTCTCTCCCTCTCGACTAGAAGCTAATCCATGCAATCGAGTCTCAACCAAAGTCCTCGTAACCCTAAACCTCATCTGAATGTCTCTCATCTGATCTCTAAGTCTGTCTCTCTCTCTGACAGCGGCTGCCTCGATCGAACGAATCCTACCCATCTCCATAACCTGTCCATAAAGGAAATCCTTCTCTCTTCTCACCCTCTGATACACATGGTGTGGAACTGGTGGCTCACATAACTGATACAAAGGCCCACAAACTGATGCCTGAGACGCTGGTGCTGGGGCTACTTGTCGGAGTGGAATAGGACAAGGTATCTGATCTCTCCTGACTACTGGGCCCTGATGCCTAGGCTGATATCGCACTGGCCGAGACGGTCCTGCTCTCTCAACGGGTGTAGGTATCTCTGATATCGTATCCTCGGAAGGGTCTGAGTCTGAACTAGAACTAGGGGGCTGCAATTATAACCACATTTAATTACTACGCGTAATATCCCTAGTTGACCTCCTAATATCCTTACGTGACTTCCTAACTCTCTATGTTATCCTGGACCCTAAGTCCTAACTTGTTTCAAATGCCATAACCTGTTGCTCTGATACCAACTGTGACGCCCTCCAAACCCGGGGTACAGATTTGAGGAGTCATCCGACCAACGGAACACTATTTAACACATGCATAATATATATAAAGACACAATTACCCCTTGACCAAGACCGCATCCAGATTATGGCAATGAACACAAGCTACTACAATCTTTTATTATTACAAACCAGTTTTATCAGAGTTATTACATCACAACTAAAGTTCAAATCTAGACATTAAATCTAGAAAAGCAAAACAACAACTACCCTGCCAATAACAGTGACTCGAGGGGCTCTCCTGACTGCTGGTGAACTATCGGTCACGCTATGCCAACTCATACTCTCGCTTCACTGGAATAGGGTTAGAAAACAACAAGCAAGAGTGAGCCAAAATTGCTCAGCAAACATCAACGAATCATTTCTATCACGGTGGTAAGGATATGAATTTAAGATATCAGAATCAACAATATTTAGCTAACACATGCTTTGTATCAATAATGATTGAAGTAAAGAATTAGAATTTGGCTTATACATTTTATTCAAATCAAAGGTTGTGCTGCTGGCCAGCCACGCATCAACCCCGGACTAGCTCATGTCATAGTCCTCTACTGGATCCCAGGCCAATCTGGGCCTTAAGTTACTTCGACCAATTACTGGTCCATTTTAAAAAAAAACACATGCCAATTCTATAATAGGGTATAAACAATAACATGCTCAATAAGATAAACTGAATGTATAGTAATTGCAAAAGAGTTTCAACTGTTCAGTATCAAGTGAAGGTCGAGAAATAATCATGGAGTAATTTCAATGGTACAGTGTACTCATTCAATAAGGGAATCAATATTGGTAATCGTTAATCAATAACCGTAAATGAGTAGTCAAGATGGAAGTCAAATAATCAAAGGTTGTCAATGATAATCAAAGGATGATAAATAGCAACAATAGGTGGTAAACAATAATCAAGTAAATTGAAAATAAGGGTTTCCGATGCAGATCAAATCAAAGAATCAAGAATTTCTAAGGAAATGGAATCAGTTGTCCAAATGCGGTTAAAAGATGGATAATTTGAATTGTTCTGGGGATAACGGTATTCAAGTAATCAAGACAATAATAATTTTATCACAAGTAAAGGCACAGATACTTGCCTGGTCTAAGCTGCTGTCGGATCGACTCTGCTCACTCTACTTTCCCCTTTCCCTTGCTCCGGGAACTCGATTCTATAATTTAAACAACTCATCACAATAAGTCTAACTATTCTCGTTCTACTCTCGACACTTATTCAATCAATAATCACATTTAAACAAGTAACCGGTTACGTATCGGACGTCCGGTATAATTTACGATATTTAAAACTCAGATATTTGCCCTAGCACGGGCATATACAGACTATAAAACACGACACACAATTAATATGAACCATATAGCACTTATAAACATTTTTAAAACATCATACGGAACTCATTTGAATTTTTAATAAGTCGTTACAAATTTTAAATCAAAAAATCGGATTTTTTAAATCCAATATAAACATTTAAATGAAAATAAATCAATCAATAAAATTAATTGACACTCTTTAAATACTCAAACTATTTTTTAAATAATTAAATAGGCTTGAAAATAATTAAACTGAATTTTTAATTAATTAAATCTAATTAATAATTAATTTTTAAGAATTAATTGATTAAAAGAATTAACCAATTAATTAATAAATTAATTATTAATTAAAAATAATTAAAATAATTAAGTTTAATCAATTTTCGGATTTAAAATAATAAATATAATTTATCAGAATTTTTCTGATATAAAAATATATTTTTAAAATAAAAATATGAATTTTTAAAGTTTTTAAACTATTTTCGAATTAAATTTAAAAATAAAATTCAAAAACAGTTTTCTGAAAATGAATTAGGGTTTTGAAGATTGAAACCGGGTCGAAAAATCGGGTAAACGGGTCGGGAAGAACGAATCCGGGTCACCAAGAACAACCCGCCGGAATCTGGGTTTTCCAGAATCCGGCCGGCGTCCGGTGGCCGGACTTCGCCGTTTCCGATCAAAACAAAACCAAACTATAGGGCTTTTGTTCGCTTTTGCAAGACAAACACAACCCACATACACACACATCTGTCCCATGCCGGAATCGTGCCCAGAATTCATTCAAAGAACTCGCCGGCGACGACCTCGGCCGGAAACCCGATCTACTTAAATCCTACATGAAACTCAAAGATTAATATACCAAAATGAAGCTTATAACTCATACAATAAAAGCCCTTTACCAAAAACAATGTCAGATCAATATCAAGAACGTACGAATTGAAAGAAGAAATCGGGTCAAAACCCGAAAATCAAACCCGACTAAATCGAACATAAACATGAAATTAAAGCATGGATTCTTGCTAATTAGAACCCTAGGAACATGTTAGAAGCAACCAATTGAACGGAGAATCAACAGAATGAAAATCCCCAAATCGAATCAAGAACCCTAATTTTAATTCGAAACTTGTAAAATCAATATAAAATCGAATACTTACCAGATGATGATGAGGTTGGAAGATTCTGAAACTAGATTTTTGGGGCTTTGATTTGAGTATAAGAACTTCAGATTTGGACTTCAATAACCCTTAGAACGAATTGATTGAAGATCAAGAACACAAAATAATTATTTGGGAATTTCGGATTTCTTGAGTAATTTCTGAAGAATTGCTAGGGTTATGAAGTCTGATTGGTCATTTTATATTTTTGGAAAAATAATACCCCAAATAACATTTTTGGATCGATATTGATTCGTTAGATCGTTTAAAAACCCTAATTAGGTCAAAAACACGTTTTACGAAAAGTAAGGGGTTAAAAAGGTTGATGATTATCCAAATTGATATATATCATTATATAACTAATGCTCAAGAATACTAGGGCTATAACAACTTCAATATTGATATAGAACGATAAATCCGTCCCCTTAAGCAATTAGGGTTCGGAACGATTTTTCCTTTTTCGGATCAAAAATTGAAATTAATTTGCAGAATCAAATAGGTAGGGTTAAATAGAATCCCATAACCCTTTCGATAACGATTCGAATACGAAAGACGAAGAATTAAAAATGAATGTACGAAATTTCAACGGGCTCTTGAATTATCAAAACGGCTCAAATTTGAAGAAAATTCCAAATGACGAAATTTTTGAAAGGGGCTTCCGACTCACCATTTAGCACATAATCACACACTAAATATCATATAATAATATTCCAATATTCCAAAATAAATATTTTAGATTAAATATATCATTTAATCAAATAATAAAATTCACGGATATTACAGTTTCCCTCGTTTCGTTGATGGGTAGACTCCATACCGTTGACAGAGTAATCTTCATACCGTTGACATGTCTTCACTTAGGCAGAATTACAAGGCATAACATATTTACAATTAACCAACCTATTTTGCCTATCTAGTACATAGTCAACATGACTTAGAAAACCTATCTAAAACATATAATAGAATGCCTATCATACTGTGAAGTATTGTACAATGCAATTGCTACAACACTCATTTCGTTGATGAGCTTCCTGTCAACGAAACACTGCTAAGCATGCTATTTCGTTGACAGCTACAAAATTGACTTTACACAAATTCTACTAAGTGTTTTATGCTTATCATCAAGAACAACATATTCCTAACAATAGCTTCTTCAGATTGTCAGAGACCATGGCTAGGGTGAAATCCATTGTTGAAACATTGAGAGCAGTCTTCTTCACCTCCTTAAGGATGCCATCCACCTTGGGAAAATCAGAAAGGTAAGAATTCTTTAGCTGAGCCAAGGATTGGTCAGTTTCCTCTTTAATAGTTGATACTTCTGATTGAAGACCTTTCCCAAGGAAGTGAAGAGCCTTCAGTTGACTCTTGTAAATATCATTAACAACTTCATAGATTTCTGCAGGAGAGAGACTTTTAGCATTAGACCCCAAAGCAGTTAAGTAGTCCTCCCTGAGAAAAGCTAGAGCATCCTTGAGCTTGACTGATCTCTTGGCATCCAACCAGGCATCTATGTTTCCATCATGTTGAGCCTCATCCACAATCTTGTCTTTTTATGCATCAACATCCTCCATGTGACATAAGAGTATAGCTTCATAGTCCTTGTTGGGAAGACCATCTGTCAGGAGATGTTGACCAATTTTAGAAGACTCATCAATCTGTGCCACATGAAGATTTTAAATTTCTTCTTCCGTCAATTGTGTGGACACAGATGATGATCCTGAAGGCTTGTCATGGTGCACAGACTCCAGCCAGTGAGACATTGTGGCCTGAGCCAAGTTAGTGCTAGTGCTAGGCACTCCTGTCACAGATGAGGGTTCTGCAACAGGTATGGAAGTATTTTGAGTTTCCTCCAACCTTGGAATAGCTGTAGAGTATGATGATGTCTCCATTGAAATGAGATGAGTTACAGCATCATCTCTATTTGCCTGTGAAGGCATGTCCAAATCCCTGAGGATTAGAGAGATAGGCATAGAGTCTCCAGTGAAAACTGGTGAATCCTCCATGTTTGTGTTGGTGTCATTAGAATATGCCCCAGCATGCATTTCCTGACCAACAGAATGTGGGTCCTGGGTGGTGAGCACAGTGTCAAGTACCATGTCACTTGAAAGGGACTCATTCACAGAATCTAGATGTGAATGATCAAGTACAAAATTGTCATGTAAATGTAACATGTTTTAATTGAAAAATGTAATTGTTTGTGATGCGCGCTTAATAACTTCATTGTTAACACGGCTCTTCCAGTGTCCTTGTTGGAGGCGCTTTTGTCGGATATTTCGTTATTTTAATAAAAATGTATCTTTCATTAAAAAAAAAAAAAAGAACGGAAAAAATATATGAACATCGAAATTCGAAGTTTAAAAATTTCAAACATTGAAATTCAATAGACATATTAAACCATCTTCGTATTCATAAATAAGTACAAATCCCGCGGTCGAAGCAACGCCACGAAGCCGGACCTGACGCCGACCCTCCTACTCCTCCGGCTCTTTGTTTCTCAATCAACAAACAAAACCAATCAAAACAAAAGTAGAAAAAACACAGAAACACCGATGGATTATTACAGAGTACTGGGTCTGAACAAGACCGCAACAAAATCAGAAATCAAAGACGCATTCAGGAAACTCGCGATCAAGTTCACCCAGACAAACACACCGCCTCATCCAAATCCGTTAAAGACAGCGCCACTCTTAAATTCAAACAAGTCTCCGAAGCTTATGATGTTCTAAGTGATGATCGTAAACGTGCTGACTATAATTTACGTCAATCTGGTTACGCCACCTCATCAGCTTCTTCTTCTTACAGTAACAATTATTATAATAATAATAATAATGGATACGGGTCCGGGTATGGGCATTCTAGTAGGAACAACAATACCGGGTCGGGTTATAGTAAAGGATACGGGTACGGGTATGGGTATTCGACACCGCCTTATAGTAGTAATGGGTTTGCTCATAAATTTGGAAAGTTTGCTCATTATCTTACTACCCGTGACTTTCTTCTCCATGCTACATTTGTTGGGTATGTATTTTTTTTTTCTCGTATATTTATTTGTTTATTAGTGTATGTTTTTGTTTAATTGTTGTACACACTGATTTTTAATTAGGCTGTTTTTTTTGTTGGTTCTTGGTTAAGAAGTTTCGTTAATGATGTTCCTGTGTTAGCAATTAGTTTAGAGCATCTTAATGTATTTAAACTTATCGGTAATTCAATAATATGTAACAGTGATAACGTCGTGCCCTTAATGTATATAAACTTAGTTGTAATTCAATAAAATGTTATAGTGATTATGTCTAGCACAATTTGCGATTTCAGTTTTGGATTGACATGTGATCTTTGAAGCCTGAAGGCTTTGGTATATGGTAGGTGAGTTTGTGGGTTCCGGTTTGGGCTTGGGCATTATAGTTTAGCTTAATAACAAATATGCTAGACAATTTAAATATTTTATACTCCATAAATTAGGATTCACTATACTTTGTAAGACTTGCACAATTTGAATTGTTTTGCAAGAAACCTAGCCCAAATAAAGCCCTACTGGCCTACTAACTGTATAGTAGATATTTATTTAGTTGTACGGAACTTAGATGATGGTTGTGAAGTGTGTGAACAGAGTGTCGGTGATAACAGCTTTTTTCTGTAGGTTGAAACTGTATTTAGAGTTTAGACTGATGTTATCCATCAATTAAGTTTTGTTAGTGCCTATGGTAGTAGGCAGCAGAAATTATGGCTTTTAGTTTTGCGTGATCACCGATCAGAATCAGGAAATAATATCATTTGTGGTAACGTGCTAACAGAGACTCTGCACCTTATATTTTAAGAACATAGCCACCTTGGATTTGTCATTTAGACGTTACTTCTGTTGGTTTGGCCGGGCTTCATTAAGTTGCCTTACAATTATATCAAGACGGCTCCTAAATGTGTGAAATTATTGAAAATGTTTCGTTTGACTTAGATCAGTGTAGATCAGGTCTCTCTCTTAATCAGACAATTTTTCTGAGCTCTTTAGTATAGACGGTATAGAAGAGATTGTGTTATTTGCTCAGCTGACCAGAGTATAACAATGTAAATGTTAGCAAGCTACTAGACGCTGATTGTTCCATAATATATTTACATTCAATCTAATTCGTTGCGCTACTTGAAGAACTGTTATTATAATATAAACAAGCACTTGTTTATTCATTCTTAGAAATCAATACATGAATACTGTAGATTGTGTAACCTGGTTCAGTTTAAAAAGTTTATTTTTCACCGTGCTGCACTAGTTGACAGGTCTCCTTCTAGATTGATGTAATTAGTCTTTAGTTTATATTTGAGTAATTTGAATGTTGAATCCTGATTTCTTAAAATATAATGTCTTTTTGTGTGTCCATGTATGTGCTTATAGCGGAGAGAATAAGGCATCTCTTACCTTTTAAGTGCCTCATAGATACACATATGTAATCTCAGTTTTAATTATACTGTGTTCCATTGGATAGTATTGATGGGGAATGATTGGATGAAACCGCGCGGTGTGGTGCGGGTTGTGGTTTGGCATTTAAGTAGTGCGGTTCAAACCTCACCGCAATTATATATAATTTAAATAAATAAATATATATATTTTATATATTTATATAATACAATTTCATAAATTAACTTTTTAATACATATATATTTGAATTTACCCAGTGGCTTGAATTTTGATAGTTGATTATATAATTACTTGGTTATTGGGATCATGGGATGTGCGTGTTAGAATGCTCTCTTATGATGTTTAGCCACTTTAGTTGTTATCTCATATCTAATGTTACTATTTAGAACATTTTTTTTTATTTCAAATCAAAATTCCACTTTTTCTATTATTTAACTTTTAAGAATTGTTTAACATAAAATTTGTAAGTTTATTATAACTTTCGGTTTTGCAATTTATTATAATTTTTATATTGACATAGTTAGACCGCACCACACGTGGTTTACGCGGTTTTTGGAGTTATGCGGTGCGGTCGCGGTTTGAAAAATTAAGTAAACCGCATGGGCGGGTTGGTCCGCGGTTTTAGAGAAAAATTGCACCACCCGCACCGCGAACACCCCTAGAAAATAGTTAGGACTTTTATCTGATTTTTGACATGTATAGTTGTATACTCCAACAATTAACAAGTATGCATTTGTTCCTTTTGCCATTCTTCAAATCTATGTTGGGGGTCCATTCCTCAGGATTTCAAAGTCATTGATTACTTCTACAGTTCCACCTTTTCCTAGACCAATTTTTATATCATAAATTTGCATCCCTCTCATATTTGAAAACATTGTTTTTGGAATTTACACAGCATTTTGAAATATATTTTATTATTATTGAATTACTTTACGTAATTTTTAGGTAGTTTTCTTAAATAATAATTTATCCTATACATATTCTTTTGCAGTATAATACTCGGTGGAGCAATCATAATTGATAAAAGCAGGGGTCTTCTATGGAATCTACAAAATTCTGGGGTAAGGTGCTACAAATTTTCTGTGTATATGAATATTTCAGCTTGAGGTCTAAAGCAACTTGTTAGAATCCTGTTTTGGTTGAATCTGAATCATTTCAGTTTGACATATGAAATCAAGGGATTGAGCAGTACTAATAACGTGCTTATTTCTTTCAGAAATCATTTGAAGCTGCAATGGACAATATACAGAAAGTTAAAGAAGATAAGGAGAAGAAATAACTTTGGCTGTCCTGTTGTGTTCCTCTGCGGTTACCTTACCTTTGGATTTACATTAATGTTTGCTGCCTTTTTATTGTCCACTTGCGCAAGTTTCGTGTTCATTCATAGAGGTGTTATAGGATTTTCTTATAGAGGTTCTATAGATAGTTATAAAACCATGTTTTTTTTATACAAACTCAACATACAAGTGTTTGAGCTCCAGAAGGCATGCTGAAATGTACATAATAGCCTGATAAGATTACGAATGGAGATGAGTTTTCTATGTTTTGGCGAAATATTTAAGGACCGGCTGTGCATATGGAAGTAGTGCAATACAAAGAAGCATTGCAAATTTGCGTATATGGAATTGATCTGTTCTTGCATTATTCAGTTAAAATGTCGACCTGTTTATCTACTGTTGCATACATGTTCAATCTTATCTCTTTGGTAGCAGGAGGACCCATCTTTTGTAAATGGCTAGTAAATCCAATCTTTATAAACCTAACCTGATAAATTATACTACTGTCATGTTTCCTTCCTTTTTAGGCGCGGCGAAAAGCTATTGTTTTATTAATAGAAAAATACTCCCGCCGTCCCCCTTAATTCTTTACATCTAGAGGACGGACGAAGATTAAGAAAAAATGTAAATTAATAGGAAAAAATAGAAAAAAAAATAAGTAAAGTGGTGAGACCTAGTGGAGGAAAGTAGTGAATATAATTGGATTTTATATTATAAAATGTTACTATTTTTGGTATAAAAAATGAGAGGAACATATTAAAAAAGAAAGTATAAAGAAATAAGAGGGACAGAGGGAGTAGGTTTTTATGATTATAAAATACACTGGACTGGACAGTCTTTTCTTGACATTTTTGCTGTCCAATAATTAAGAAATCCAAAGGTAATGCCACTGAGTGATGGTCATACACTCCTACTCAGAATGACAAATATGTGGGGGGTGATGTATCTATCTCGACAAATATTCCCCAAATCTCTTGTTGCTGTCTAATAGTCTATTCCTATTTTTATTTTTTTATTTTTATTTTTGCTAATTAGCCTATTACTATAATTATTTTAGTACTGCCTTTACAGACAACACAATCGACAAAAATTCTGAAGCTAAATAAATTAGAAAGACAGTGTTGTTGATTAAACTTAACCAGTAGAGTGAGTGTTTTAAAAATCGTCCGATTTTTCAAAAATAGTCGATAAATCGTCGATTTATCGTTTAAAAAATATTTGACTGATTCGATTTTTGAAATCCGATATATCGCTATGAATTATTTTTAAATGGTTTATTATATTATATATAAGGCTAATATATTAAATATATTTAAAATATTAAAATTTATCCGATTTTTGTTCCGATTTATCATTCCGATAAATCCCTGATTTGCCGATAAATCGCTATACGGTACCTCAACCGATTTGTTCCGATTTCCGAAATCTACAACCACGAGTAGAGTATGTAAATTTATTATATTTGTTTTTTTGGGCCGTGCTTGCAAAAAAATCTTACAAACTTATATCATTTACACACTCTCCATAAAAATTATTTTCTACTATAGTGTATACCATTTACATACTATCCATAATTATTTTCTATTATAGTGTATAATTGATATAATTTACTATTTGTTTAAAAAGAAAAAAAATGTTAAAAAACCCAAAACTTGTCCCAATTTTTTTACAAAATGTCCTTGTGTCATCAGTTTAAGTGATAGCACTTTCCAAAATAAAAATACGAGATAGCGTATGTACATGCATTTCAAATCAAAATGTGAATTTTTTTAAAGATAATTTTACATTTTACAGGATTACTCTTTAAAAAGTGATTATGTGTTGCAGCATAAATGCCCCAAGATTCCCGGGGTTAATGATTTTGTTTTTTAACCTGATTACATAGTAGATTGGGTCGAGTCTTTTCTCGTTAATGAAATTTGATTTTAATTTGTCAAAAATAAATAAATTACTCAATAAACATAAACGAGTTCCCATTTAAAAAAGAGAGAGAAAGGATTATAAAACCCTCGCCTCGACTTGTATATCCCCTTACATATATACACACACATAACATAACACACACTCAGTAACACAAGTGAGGGGGGAGAGTTGCAGGATTCAATAGCACTGGGGGATGCCCTGATCCTGATACATACATATTCTATACATCTCTCGCAAACTCATCAGGTATATTCAATACTGACTGTATATTAAATACTCATGTGCACGTACATATATTGTTCGGTTGAAGACGATTCTATTACCACTACAGCTATTCCAATTTCATTACTCTGTTTCAATTTACTCTCTTCTTCTTCTAATGCCTGCGCTTGCTATATCTGTCACACCTGCTTATGTATTATATATGTCAGTTGAGTTCTGTAAATTCTTCGCCATGTTGATTACTCTCTCTCTCTCTCTCTCTCTCTCTCTCTCTCTCTCTCTCTCTCTCTCTCTCTCTCTCTCTCTCTCTCCTCCTCTCTCTCTCCCCCTCTCCCCTCTCTCACTGTAGTTTACAAAAACATACTCATTGTACAAGTACAAATCACCTGTCACTATAGTACAAATCACCGGTCACAGTGGTACTCTATCTGTATTGTACTATTGAAATGATTTTTCTTATATGTCTTTTTAATTATCCAAAAAATATGAAATGATTTCTGTAGACTTGTTTTGGTTTTAATAATGCTTTCCACATAATTTACAACTGGCTTTTGAAAGGATATCTACTTCATTTTGTTTTCTTCTTTTAACTTCGTATGTCCGGAAGTTCAACCTGATATTTATCTTTTTCTTTGTGATGCAATCATTGTCTTTATTGTAATATGTTTTTATCCAATTTTGTTACATTTGTGATCTGAAGAATTTTAAATTGACATCCATCTTGGTATACATGTGCAATTCTGTAGAAGCAATGGAAGCTTATAACAATTCAGTGCCGATGTGCCCTGTAGACCAACATTGTTCTCAATGGGCTGAAAAAAACATGAAGCTATTGCCTGTGCAGCACCAAAGATGTAATCTCGTTGACATTGGGTGTGATTAGTGTTCTTAGCTGGGGGGTTGCGGAAGTACCTCAGCTCATCACAAATTACAAGGAGAAATCAGTGGAGGGTCTTTCTCTCACGTTCATAATGACTTGGATACTTGGGTAATGCCATTACCATTTAAATTATCTCTTATAAACACATGTCGGTGAAATGCTTGTAGATTGATCTACATAACTACTTTCAGGGTACTTCATTTTGCATACTCCATTTGAGTGTATATACAATTCCATATAAATAACCTACTATCATTACAAGAATTCAATATATTCCTAATAATATGCATGCCAACTGGAAATAAACTATGTCAATAATTACAGGTCAATCTTGTTTGTGGATAACATTACATAGTAACTGTTGAATTATTCTTCCAATCTGTAATCAGCATTACCATTTGTGTGCGCCCCGAGAAAGGGTACATTTGACAAGTAATGTGTGATGTGTGCATAATTGTGTCAACCATTCTCTATTTCAAGTTTGAACCACTACAAAAACTTGTAGTCTCTCTTTAATACATCTGACATGTCCCATTAGGGGTGTCAAACATGTCCAACACATCATAAATAATAGTTTTTTAATTTCTCTTCCATCCATGTCTTATTTGGCATGGCACCCTCTAAGTCCAATAGTTGGCACCCGATTAAAGTTGCCTAGATTTTCAAACATATAATACAAAAACTATACATAATATAATAGGTATGGGTAATATATTTGGGTTTTTACATGAGAAAGTGGTCTTTTATCTTATTTATTGATTCTTGTATATTTTAGTAGTTCCCTTATCACATTTTTCTGTTAAAGGTTGAAATATCCAATGAATAATAATAATCTTGGCAGCAACTGGATCTGGCCAACCAGTTGGCTACTGTTATGACTGATAACTGACGTGAATCTGCCCTCAAGATCATTCTTCTCTATTTTCTTCCTCCTTTCTGCCTTCATCTCCATTAGGAGGTTGACTCTAGTGAAATTTAAATTCGACGGGGACCTAATCATTTTTTCATGAATTTGCTAAACTTGATGTCATTTTGCTATGCATTAATTGGTGCTAGGATAATGGCAGCCTTGCATACTTTTTTGAAATCTCACTTTACCTACTAGGCATGATTTTCATAGAAGGAATGCTTTTTGTACTGACACTTTTAGTCGGCAGAAGGGACTCTGCATCAGCAGATCATACTATCATAGTTAATTGGAATTTTGAAGCTTTGTTATCCCTTCATTTTCTTCTGCCATCCTCAGCTATAGATGTTGCTTCAATCTTAGGATATATTAATATTCAGTGTTAGATGATACCCTATGTAATGGAATTGGGCATTGGGGTACTGAATGAGTCGAACTTTGAAGTTACGTGTTTGGATGTCGAGAGCAGATAAATTTGTCCCATGCTCCCATGCATTAGAGAATTTGAAATTTTAACACTCAAATAAGAGTATTTGTTACTACCACAGGCTTACAGGTGTAAGATTCTATCCTTATTGTTTGTCCACTTCTTTCGTAAAATTAGTCCACGGTATTAATCAAAGGGGTTTGATGTTTCTGAGGAATGGAAGTGAGATTCTATCCTTTTCATTTGTTTACTATTTAATAAAATCGGTTCACCGTATTAATAAAAAAAGATTAACGTTTCTCAATATACAAGATGAATTAAATTCTACAAAAATGACCTTTCTCCTCTACACATGCCAAGCAAAGAGTAGATACCTGAATCTATATCAGTTTTTGAATTTTATTAACATTTATAACTTAGACTTTTGTTCTCTTTATCTCCAGAACGATACATGTATTATCTTACTAGTTACTACACTCCTGTGTAAATTTAGTTTTTAAAAATAATATAAAAACACCTCTTAACATTTTGTTTCATCATTTTACATCTAATCACTTACTTGTTTTTTATCTTCTAAAGTGTGTACTTTGCCGCACCTTTTTTTGCAGAGATTTACTTAATCTGATTGGCTGCAAGCTAGAACCAGCAACGGTGAGTTGTTCCTTTATTCTGTGCTAAGAGAAAATTCTTTAATTATGTATCGAGTATTCAAGTTGTTTGACTTGTACATGTTTTGATGTTTCCCCAAATTGAGTTCAGAAAACGATTGGCACTATATATATAGATGTATTTTTTAACACATCACTTATGTAAGTTATCAAAAGTAGTGTTTCTTGATTTATTAAGTAAACTGTCTTTGATGGATGTAAAAAATATGGAAGTGTCAAGAAAAAAAATGGAAATGTCAAGAAAAGTACTATATTTCTGCAGATATATACCTTATTATCTAGAAATATCAAAAATAACATAAAGGAATTCTGAAGCTTTTATCAACATTTAGCTAAGTTAATTTGTCTGGGGTGGAGAGGTATAGAATAATTATTTACATATCCTTCGCATGCTTGTGTAATTTTTAACCACATATATATGACAAAATTTCAAGCACAGTTTAAAGTTAAGTATAAACCAGAGTTCACTTGGTGGGATGAAGATGGGAATGTTCATGTTTCCATTTTATGTTTTAGTTTGTTATTACATGTGGGGTGTGCCTTTAATTTGTTTTTAAAATTTTAATGCACCTTTATTGATTTTTTTCTTTTCTCGCAGCTTCCGACACAGTACTATATGGCAGTGGTAAGAACAGTTTCTAGTCCTTTTAGATTAGGTGTATTAGTACCATAATTATAAATGTCTTTATGTATGTCCTTGTCCCTAGCAACATTATTAGCATCTAACTACATTGATAACTTGGCAATTTGCAGTTATATACATTGACAACCTTGTCGCTTGCTACGCAAACCATATACTATGGTCACATATATCCCCGGCTG